>JASTUL010000008.1:0-394211 GCA_031125485.1 Saccharomycopsis javanensis
ATTTTTTAATAAAACTAATTTTTCATAGTGTATTTTGCCGTTTTAAAATAGATTGAAATATTTTTTTTTTTTTTTTTTTTTTTTTTTTTTTTTTTTTTTTTTTTTTTTTTTTTCAAACTTCGTTTTTTTTTCCAAATCTTTAATATTTGCTTTTAGTTCTGGAACTAACTTTTCTGATTGCATCATAGAAGCATAAAGTGAAAGAATTAAATGAACAGAGGCGAATCGACTCACAAGTTATTACTGCATTTGTTAAACCTATGCTGATCAATAAATCAAACAAAGCAATTCAACTAAGCTTTTTTTTTCTAATTGTTTCTACTATATAATGTAGTTGTCTTGTATTTATGTATATTAGTTCCATAATATCATCAAAGTAATTATTTATTTGTAGAAAAGATAATGTTAAAGTCTTTCAAGCAAAACTGCGCCAAGGCAAATAACCATTAGCTTTTTTTTTTGTTTCTTTTCACATTAGCCTGCAAAACTATTATATTAAGAAGTAATACTCAATTCAATTCCGTTTAACCATTATGCAATTCCAGAGTATATGAAATTGTCATGAAATTATCAAAACTTGAATAATATTATAAAAAAATATGGTCTACGATAAGGAACTTAAGATTGCACAATTAGCGATCCAGAGAGCATCGATTGTTTCAAGAAATATACTTAAGGATTATCATAGTTTATATTCACAAAAAACTATCACCAAACAAGATCACTCACCAGTTACCATTGCTGACTATGCTGTTCAAGCTGTGGTAATTCATACAATTTCGGACAACTTTCCAAATGATCAATTTGTTGCTGAAGAAACATCACAAGATTTAATAGGTAGACAAGATCTTCAAGACTTAATAATTAAATATATTGATAAATCGGATATCGAATTTTTCAATAAGTTCAAAAATATTCCCCACCAGTATGTATTTAAAAAGTTTAGAGGGAAACAAGAAGTGATTGATAATTTAAGTAAAGGAGGTTATGGTGGTAATTCTGCTAAAACGAATAAAAGATTTTGGGTCTTGGATCCTATCGACGGAACTAAAGGTTTTCTTCGTAATCAACAATTTTCACTTTGTCTCGCTTTGATCGAAGGAAAAACAATCAAAGTCGGAGTAAATGGATGTCCTAATTTACCTAAGAATATTAAGCGAACGATTGAAAATTATGATTTTAGTAAGAATGGCAATTTCATACTTGATGAAAATTACACAAATACAGAACTGGAGAATCTTGGATTATTGTTCTTTGCTTGCGATAAAAAAGGTTCATATGTTAATGATTTATATTCAGAAGTTACTTTGGCTTCTAGCAGAAGGATTCAAATGAATATACAAAAAAACCGTCGATCAATCAAAGAATGTGTTGTTGTTGAAGGTGTAGAGGTTGGGCATTCTGACCATGAAACACAACTTCGAATTAAACAAATTTTGGGCATTCCAAATTCAAGGACTATCAACTTAGATTCTCAAGTCAAGTACTGTCTATTGGCCTACGGAGTAGCTGATATGTATCTAAGACTTCCTATTGATATGAAATACCGAGAAAAGATTTGGGATCATTCAAGTGGATACTTGTTGGTGAAAGAAAGTGGAGGTCTTACTACCGATATGAATGGCACGGATTTAGATTTCAACCAAGGAAGATATTTGCCATCTTCTGGAATTATTTCAGGTTCACAACCTTTTCACAGTGAGATTATTGAAGCTATTAAAGAAATTAAGAAGCTGTCGGTACAATAAGAAAAGTCGTACTATATACATACAAATATTAGTGCTCAGCTATATGTAGAAGCGTTATGACTATTAATTACTACGTACATAGAATAAACAAAATCCTATAGTATTGTGCTTCTGGAAAAGTAGGAACTGTATTTTTCTAATTAAAGGTAATCTCGGACCATTCACTGTAATATTGCTCATTTGAATAATGTTTTTTGACACAAACCGATATATATGTATAAAGTTTAAATCGGTTTGGACTGGCGGGCGTAAAAAATAGGAGTCTCTAAACACAAACATTTTATCATACATGGAGAAAAAGAAAGAATATCAAATATTTTAACTAGAAAAAAAAAAAAGCTCAAGAGAAAAGACCAAAAAGAGAACATTTTCAAACATTCCTGAGGAAAACGCTTTAACAAAAGCGTAAAAAAGGGTTCTATAAGAGCGATATTTTACTCTTGAAACAATAAAAAAATTCTTTAATATTTCATTGGCATTTGGAGAGAACAAAATTTTTTGCATAGCAAAAGTATTTTAATAACTCGCAGAATAAAAAACAATTACTTTTTTTTCTCAAGTATTATAGAGGTCAAAGAAGCAAAGCAGATATTATATAAGAAAATGTTTCATACCCCTCCTATCAATCCTGAAAGATCGGTACAGTGTGAAAGTACTTCAAGATTGGAATCTTACAATAATGTGGAAAGCATGAATGATGAAGAGACAGATGATCAGTTGAAGGCGAAGAGAAATATATGCAATTCTAATAGCTCTACAACTTTGAATGAAAAGGGTTACTTGGTAGCACCACACCAAAAGCAAGAAGAAGAAGATAGAACGGTAGGTACCACGTCACCTACTTTCAGTGAATCCTCTTCTATCACAATGTCAATAGATGATCAACCAAAGAAGGACAAGAAACCAAGAAAGATGGTTAAAAAAGTGAAGAGAATTCCATATTTGACCTATCTGAATATGAAACTACCATATGAATTACATAAGCTAATGAGTGATTTTATTTTAGATTTACAGGCACCAAAATATTCTACACCATTAACTACTGATCAAGTTGCTTTTATCTTTCAAAAATTCTATATCAAATTTGAAGAGAAAAGCAAGGCATTTTGTGAAACAAATGAGCAATTTCATGGATTAGAGACACAATTTATGGAAACTATGGAATTTGAATTATGTGGCAATGACATGATTTACAAGAAGATCTTCGAGAACAATGTTGAAGATTTAAAATTGCAGATCTATTTATATGACAAAATATTTTATTTGAAACATATAATTAAATTACAACTAAAAGATTTGGACGATACAATTTATAAGGATGTTAATAGAGAAGAATCGAAAATTAATGAAAGTCTATTGAAGAAGTTGAAATTGGTCAATAAGGAATTCAACAAAATGAACACATTTACTGGCTGCATGAACAAGTTAATAAGTATTAGAAATGCATTCAAAATATTGAATGAAATAATAAACGAAGTGTTTTTAAGACAAGTCAATGGGGACATATTGATACCGAATTTGATTTTTTTGATTGTTATGAAGCATATAAAAAATTTGTATCTAAATTATAAGTTTATTAAAAGATTTAAATATTATAAATTTTGGAGTTCTGAAAATAATGAAGGAGAAGGCGGAGAATATTTTTATTTAATGACTAATTTACTAGCATGTTTAACTTTTATTTGTAACTTTGATTATGAAAAGGACTTAGGGTTGCAAAAAAATGATGTTGAGGCCATGTTTAATGACTATAAATTGCTGAATAGCCATGTATTTAAGAGAGATATTGAAGAAAATCATGGAATTTTATCGGAAAAAAGGATGCTCATTGAAAAATTGAGTATTTATAATGAAACAGAAAATAATGAACGCTGCTTAGAAGTAATTTCTATTGATGAAATATGCCTGAAATTGAGCAAAGATAACGAAAATTTTCATGTAGATGATAGTTCATTTGATTTAACGAATTCTAAAGTTACGGTTCCCACCCCATTTTGCCTGAATAACAGCAATGATAGACCGCCAAACAGAAGAAAATCCAACTCTATTACATTATTCAAGAATGCAATTCAGGAATATTCAATGTCTATTCTTCAACAGGAAATTGAATATAATTCTTTGTTTTCGGGAAATAATAACAACAATAGCAATGGCAGTACACACAATGCTAACAGTAATAATAACCATAACAATAGCAATAACGGAAACTTATTACCTTCTTCCTCATCAAATTTTCCATCAGCCAGCAATAATAGCATTCAGCATAATACTAATGCGAATACGACTTCACCATCTTCTGCCAGCTCGATAACTTCAATTCTGAGTAATGCAAGTACTAATGCGACTACAGTGACAAGTACTAGTATTAATGGTACGACAAACAACAACAACAATAACAATAATCAAATTATAAAGACTGTGCTTGATTCCTCCTTGAAATTTTTAGGAAGCAAAATTGTGCAAGGTTCAAACAATAATGGCAGTACTACAAGTTTGTCAACAGGAAATGGAATCCCAAGAAGCGGTAGCACAATTAGTGGATTAGGAACTAATAATAATAGTAATAGTACTACAGATATTGAAACAAATTATCATAAAAGAAATAGAAGTGCAAGCACGATAAATAGTGGAAACATAATGGACAATACAGAAAACAGTAGCAATCTTATTATAAATAACAACAACTCTCTTTCAGCTGCATTGCAGCTAAGAAGAAACAGATCAAATTCTGCAAATAGTTATCATAGTAACAATAATTTGAATTTAAATTCAATGTCGAACTCACCTATTAGATCTCCATCATTCAACAATTTTATGAAATGGAAATCTTCAAACAATAGTAACAGTTCGAATAGCAAAATTGTCGTTGATGGTAAACATGAGTTTGCAAAAATTGAGAAGGAATTTCATGAATTGAGCATCAAAGAGTTGCAGGAAATATATCATAATTATAATCTTTTGATAGATAAAGTTAACAATAATACAAGAAAAGAGAGTATAGCTGAGTAAATTTCGACAACAAGAGAGAGCATAGCCAAGCGAAATTTAACAATAGCACGCCTGAAAGAGTATAATCGAGTATTGGAGAAAAAGAAGTACATCTTAATGAATTTCTTGGTTAGTCATTATATGAGTAATTTTATTTTTCATGATTATTTTTATATTTGTTTTTTCGTTTCGAGAACAAAATCAAATTGCGTATTGAAATAGAATTTTGTATTTAGAAAAATATCAAAGATCTTGATGTCTATTGTAATATTACATGTGATGACACATACAGATGAGGTCACAATTATTTTAGATTAATTATCAACAGTATTGCATCATTTTGGAGGCTCCACCCAAAAAATAGGTAACTAAATGACATCATAGGGACTAATGACAAGTTAATTGGAAAAGAATAAAGGAAGAAATTAGTTCTAGGAAATAACTTGTCTACTCTGAACGCACTCCCGATGAATTTTTAATTTGTTTTTTTTTTTCTCCATATTAGTATCACAATATGTAATGGATAAAGTGTTTGTTGAACATATATAAGCCGAATAACAATTAAGTTTCAATTATCAATATTAATAAAAGCTACGTATGTGCCCCGTATAATAACAGTGGTAAATAAATAAGAAACAACAATAACAACAAAATATCTCTAAATAGCAACTATTTGTGTATCTAGTTTCGATTTTACACGGAGGCAAGCATAAACATAAACATAATATGCAGTGAAGGAAAGAAAGGTCAGTGCTCGGAATTTCTATACTTAATATTCTTTGCTATCTATCAACAAGATAAAATTAAACTTTATCCAATACAGCAACCGCAAAGAAACGAAGAAAGAACACAATAGAAGAAAAAAAAAATATATTAAAAGAAAAAAAGTCACCGCATACTCTAATAGAGTCTTTCACTAAAAAAAAAATTAATCATTTCAACTACAAAAATTGGCATATAAATTGATATTCATTTCTCCCCCATAAATTTTCTCGAGGACTTTTTTTTCTTTTTCTTTTAGTTTAAATTTTTTCTTTTGTTTTTTATTTTCTTGTGTTTTCATTTTAAAAACAATTGTTATCGAAACTTTTTAGATTTTTTTTATTATTGTTATATTAGTCACACTTTCTTTGTTGAAATATATTCGATAATTATTACTACCATTCTTTATTACTCATAAAATGCACAGAACATATTCTTTAAGAAACAGCAGAGCTCCAACAGCTTCGGAAATACAAGTTCCAGCTCCTCCAGTTTCATCTACCAAAAAGCACTATTTTGGTAAAACCAGTATTGCTTCCTCATTTAGAAAGAATGCTGCTGGTTCTTTTGGGCCAGAATTATCCAAGAAATTGGCTCAGTACGTTAAGATGGAAAAAAATGTTATGAGAGCTCTTGAATTGGCTGCCAATGAAAGAAGATCAGTTGCTAAGCAATTGAGTATTTGGGGTGAGGAAAACGATGATGACGTTTCTGATATTACTGATAAATTAGGTGTTCTTATTTACGAATTAGGTGAATTGGATGACTTGTTCATTGACAGATATGATCAATACAGAATGACAATTAAATCAGTTCGTAATATCGAAGCATCTGTTCAACCATCGAGAGATCGTAAAGAAAAAATTACTCAAAAGATTGCTTACTTGAAATACAAGGATCCTCAATCACCAAAAATCATGGTTTTGGAGCAAGAATTGGTTCGTGCTGAAGCAGAATCTCTTGTTGCTGAAGCCCAATTGTCTAATATCACTAGAGAAAAATTGAAGTTGGCTTTTAATTACCAATTTGATTCTATTAGAGAACATGCTGAAAAGATGGCTTTAATTGCCGGTTACGGTAAAGCTTTGCTTGAATTGTTGGATGATTCACCAGTTACTCCTGGTGAAACTAGACCAGCTTACGATGGTTACGATTCTTCTAAGCAGATTATTATGGATGCTGAATCTGCCTTGAGATCATGGACTTTGGATGTTGCTGCTGTTAAGCCTACTTTGAGTATCCATACTGGTGCCGAATATGCTTACGATACCAGTGATGAAGAAGAACATGAAAATGAAGAATACCACAAACAAGTTGACAAGATCGATAACGACTTGAAGGAAGCTGCTGGTGAAGAAGACGAAGAAGAAACTACTGCTCAAGTTGCTGCTTAATTTCTGATCCAATTCAATACTGAAATTTAATTATATTTTTTCTACTGCAAAAGGAAAAAAAAAAAGTTTTGTTCTATTTTTTTAAATTGTTTATTATTTTGTTATGTTTTTTTTTTCGTTTATCAATATTATATAAATATATTATTATTTCTGATGTCTTAATTGTATATATCTATTGTAGAAGGAACGCCTTTGAGAGTATTGTTGCAAAATTGTGGAAAGTATCTGACAAGTTGTCTGAAAATCGGGTATTTCGGTGATAACTGTGAAGGAACAGCAAATTTGTTATTATTTAATACGTGCACTTTCGTACCAGGGCTGACTAAGTTTTTTCATTTTTTTTGTTTTTTTTTGCTGAAAAAATATTTAGAAAAATAATCTAAACGCGCTTCTACGGCTATCCGCCAGCGCATAAAAAAGAACTTTTTTCTTCTTTTAAAACATAACTTATTATCAACAACACAGCACAACAAAAATGCCACAAATAATTTTTTTTTTTTTTACTTACTCTCTGTTCTTCTTATTTTCCATTTCTCTCAGAAGGGAAAAATTATATATATTAATTTTTTTTTTGCACTTACCTTATAAAAAAAATCATATCGTTCATTCATTTAATACGTATATAACATTATACATATAATATATATATATATATATATATATTATATATAGTAGAAAGTACCTGGCATAGGTAAATCCTTAATAGAAGTTACTGTTATTGAAGTGTATATCAAATAATACAGTATTAATTTTTTTTTTGGTTTTTATTTTTTTTGTTTTGTTTCGTTTTGGTTTATTCTAAAAAAGAAAGTCTTGGATAATAGCAAGCCAAAAATTTTATTATCAATATATTTGATGATTCTTATAGGTTTTCCATCTCAGCAAATAATTGAAATTTTGATTTAATAGACGTTTGGTTAACAGGTATTAATTCTATCCAAAAAACCGATTATTTTTCTTCTATTAGTATTTAAAGAAAATAACCTAATAAAAAAAAAAAGAAAAAAGAACAACGACGTGTGCTTTCATTAGTAAAGCTTTTTGTTTGGTTGTTTTTGATATAAAAAAGATAGAAGGAAAAAAGAAGGCTATTTCGAAAGGTAAAAGCTGATCAATTCGAATAATTTCATAAGTGTCAAAAATGATGGGAAAATTTAAGGATAGATTTAAGACAAAAAAGAAAGACAAGGAAAATAGTAACCATGATTCTTCTCTTTCTACATCAGCCACCTCATCATCTAACAATAACTCTCCATTGTCGTCTTCCTCATCTCCTCCTTCGGGCAGCACTTCCAATAATCATCATACTAATACCTCTTCTACAATAGCAAGCATAGCTTCGTCATCAACATCATCTTTTTCAAGTTCTGCTTCAAGTCTTGCTTCTGGATTAAAAAGAGCAGGTACCAAGCATATCTCCAAAGATAAAAAATCATCTAAAGAGAAACATACCTCAAAAAAGAAAAATAATGACAAAAACAATAATGACAAAAATATCAATAATATTGATTCTAAGAATGGTTCTAGTGATTCAAATAATAATAATAACAGCAGTAGTAGCTCTCTGATTGTGACTGATCAGGTTGATAATACAACATCCAATGACCCGAATAATAATATGGCTGCTGCTACCGCAAACATTACTCCCTCCAGCAGTTCTACAAAAAATGTTTACTTATCTAGTTCTAACTTATTGTCAAACAATCAGCAGGATACGGAAATGACAGCCAGTGATTCTCCTTATTCAAATGATATTAAAAACAATGCCAATGACCATGTCATGTCAATAGATAATTCTTCCAATGATCTACATCATCTTAACAACACCTTATCAACTGCTCAACAGCAGCATGCAATGTTAATGATGCAAGATAACAATAATAACATTCATCATCACCATCATCTTTTGGTTCCTCCATCACTGCAGCATAATGCACCTGGTATAGGAAATGTCGTTGTTCCAGGGTCTGCGTCCATAGGTGTAGGTGGCACTTCCCCTACCGGTAAACATGCCGATATCGACCTAATCAAAACACCTATTCGTCACTCTTCATCGCGTGTTGAACCAAATTCTGCTTTCAGAGAAACATTTGAAAAGCTTCCATCATTTGACGAAGTCTTACCTACTGAACAAATTGCACTTTTTCTCAAAAAAGTACAGCAATGTAATATCATTTTTGACTTTTCGGATCCTACATCTGACTTACAAGGTAAAGAAATGAAAAGAATAACATTGCAAGAGTTAACAGAATTTATATCATCAAATAGTTTTACTTATACAGATGAAATTTATAAAACTGTTGTTGAGATGTTTAAGAAAAACTTGTTCAGACCAATCCCACCTCCCGTTAATCCCGTAGGTGATATTTATGATCCTGATGAAGATGAACCAGTAAGCGAATTAGCTTGGCCTCATATGCAAGTGGTTTATGAATTTTTCTTGCGATTTGTCGAGAGCAACGATTTTTCCCATCAAGTAGCCAAGCAATATATTGACTACAATTTTATTCTAAGATTATTAGAACTTTTTGATTCAGAAGATCCAAGAGAAAGAGATTGTCTTAAAACCACCTTGCACAGAATTTATGGTAAATTCCTTTCATTAAGATCATTTATCCGTCGTTCAATTAATAACGTTTTCCTTCAATTCGTTTATGAAACTGAAAGATTTAATGGAATTAGTGAATTACTTGAAATTTTAGGCTCGATTATTAATGGTTTTGCACTTCCCTTAAAAGAAGAACATAAAATTTTTCTCTGCAGAGTACTATTACCATTGCACAAAGTTCGTTCGTTATCGATTTATCATGGTCAGCTAGCTTATTGTGTGGTTCAATTTTTAGAAAAAGATCCAACATTAACTGAAGAAGTTATCATGGGATTGCTACGTTTTTGGCCAAAAATTAACTCGCCTAAAGAACTTATGTTCTTAAGTGAAATCGAAGAGATTTTTGAAGTCATGGATCCCTTAGAATTCAAAAAAATACAAATCCCATTAATCGTTCAGTTAAGTAAATGTGTTACGTGTCCGCATTTTCAAATCTCAGAAAAAGTATTATGCTTTTGGAATAATGAATATTTCTTGAATTTGGTTACGGAGAATGCCGATACGATTCTTCCTATTATCTATCCTGCGTTGTTTGATGTCTCGCAGTCTTATCAACAAGATGGATTTGCAAACGGCACAGGTTCAATGAATCCAGATTTATCTTCATCCATGAATCCATATGATTACAATTATTCGAATGGCAATAATAGTTGGAACAGAACAATAGTATCTTTAGCATGCAACGCTTTAAATATTTTTATGGAAAGCACGCCGATTCTTTACGATCAGTGTACTGCCTTATATCAACAATCTTTAATTGACAATGCAACCAGAGATCGTATCAAGCAAGAAAATTGGAAAAGATTAGAATCTTTGGTGCAGAAAGAAAAAAACACATCAGTAAAGAAAGCTAAATGGAATCAATCAGAGACTGACGGCACGAATAATAGGGACACAGAAAATGATACAGTTATTAAGAACGATGAAAATAAAGATACTATAAATGATCCTGATGGTGATATTACAACCACATATAATGATTTAGATCATCATACGGGTTCCGTAATGGAAAAAATAAGTGAAAATGTCGATCTGTTGGAATTAAATGGTAATAATGTCAACTGAAAATCATAATGAATATTTTTAAATACATTTTGAACATCTGCTGATTTGAATTTGTGTAGCTTTTCAAGAACCTTCTCTCATTTACATATATACTTGTTTCATTTCTTTAAAATACTTGTTTGTTTATTTTATTATATATATATATATATATATATATATATATATATATCCGTATAATATTTGTATCAATAGATATTTGGCTATATTATTATCTATATATGTAGTACGATTTTCCAGCGAAGTAGACTAAAAAAGCAGGAGAAGCTTATTATATTATCTAAGTGACAAGAAAACCATGAAAATAAAGAGAAAAATAAGAAAACTAAAATTTAGAATAAATAGAGAGACTAACATTTTACAAGATTTTCTGTAGTACTCTTATAAAATGGTTTTGATTTCTTTTACTAATGGCATAGTTTCGTAATTCTCTCCTTTTTTCTAATAATTCACGAAGTCTGTACCTTTATCCTTACACTCTTCTACGTATTTTTCCATCAACTGTTGCCATTCAGGTTGTCTATTATAATAATGTTGACAGCCATCAGCTTGGCATTTATTAACCTTGTAGCGGAAGTGAACAGAACAAACACAAGTTTCGCCTACAAGTTCACCTTGTTTTTTACAGCCTTCGTACAATAAGAAAGTTTCTCTACATTCTTTTTCACACCATGCATCAGGCCATTCAATCTCAGTAATTGATCCTGATCCATTCTTTCTATTAAAGCTTTCAAAATTGAAAGGCAAATCCTCTGATTTGTGGTCTTCAACAAGAACTTCTTCATCTTCAGACTCATAGTCATCATAGTTTGATTCTTCAACCTGAACAGACTCTTCGTCGGTTTGCTCCAAACTATCAAATTTATTCGCATTTAAAAGGGGTTGTTCTTCATTTTCAGAGAGTACAGATTCGGCGCTATCTTGCTGTTCTTGAGAAATTACTTCTATTTCACCATCTTTTTGATCACCTTCTAAATCTCTTTTCTTAAATTGATTTTGAAAATTATTGAATTTTGGTTCAATAGAGCCAGCGCTTGCATCAATATCTATATACTGGCCAAGATTTCCTTGCTTGAAAAGGCTCTGATCTAATTGTTGTTGCTGATTTTTCTCTGTTGGCAAAGCATTTATGATTCCTAATGCAAGCAAACAAATTAACAAAGAATGTTTCATTATCATCATACTGTTGTTTTAGTATATATGAAGCTTAAAATGAAATTTCAAATTGGATATTGTTATTATTTCTTCAGATAACAGAAGCAAGAACAAAATTAACAATATGCTATTCTCTAATATTTATTTCAAAAAGAAACACAAAACTCAATTACTCTTTATATAATTTTTAAATAAAAAAAAAAAAAAAGATAGTAATAGAAGAAACTGAAAAATGTAAAAAAAAATAATACGTACAGATATTCTGACCAATTATTACTTAATTTGTATTCAAAATTCTCAATTAATTAGTAGTAAATCAATTAAAAAAAAGACAAACATTGCAAAATTTATTTATGAGATAAGCTCTACACCTCACCATAATTTATTGCCAAAGACTCAGATTATGCAATGTATTTCTGGTAATATTTTGGCGCTTGAAGCTTAAGTTATTAGTAAAGACAGATAAAAATCACTAGAAGCTCATTTATTACCAATAAAATAAATAAAATAAACCTAACGATTATAAATCTTACTGAATATATAGATTGTTTTTAACCATGTATATTGAAGTCAATATTCCGCGTGCGCATATTATTATGTACTCTAGAGGGACGATTTCATATTCAGTTTCGTAAAAAGACCAAAAAAATCTTAGGCTTTTTAAATTTTATGAATAAAGCTGCAATATACATTCAGAGAGTGCCAGATCAAGCCCATTTGTAATGTTTCTAATTTAAGTATTTTGAATCAATAAATTCCGAAATTATTCTTGTATTCAAATTTAAATTATTAATTGATAGAGATACCTTCCTTAGGAAACTAAACTTGCAATAACATAGCAAAAATGATGGGTCTTGGAAAACTTTTTTATGGTATGTTTCAGTTATTATGTATCTAGTCTCTTTTGTTTGACGTATTCAGTGTCACTCAATTATATATACTAATCAATGTTCTTAGTTATATTACTTCTTGTGAATTCGGTGGCTGTTCTTAGCGAAGACCGTTTTTTAAATAGAATAGGATGGGGAAGCAGTAACAACAGTCAATTTGGTGGTTCGCCAGGAGATTCAAGTATCAAATCAAGAATGATTAATTTAATTTCTGCTACTAGAACTCTTCTAAGACTTCCCTTAATTCTCGTGAACATTTTGGTTATCCTTTATGAAATAATATTGGGGTAATTCAATAAAGTTACATTATAAATATATAGCATATTAATAATCCATTGCAAATATAGGTGGTAATCATTATTTCTTTGGTTTGTTTCCCTCTATTTCGAATTCAAAAGAGAATGAAGAAAAAAATCGAGTGATTTTTGTTGGTATTATCAGTTAGTTATTTCCTCTATTATAATTTTGTTGATGCTTAAATTATTGCTGTCTTTTTTTCTTTTTTTTTTGCACTTATGTATACTGGTTGATACATTCATCTATTTGATCTCAATTTTTAAATCCAGGCAAGTATTATAATTTTGATTACCAAATCGTTAGTCACTGTTCTTCACATAATTACAGTATTTCTTTAGATATATATATATATATATATTATAATAAATAATATTGATTCAAAAATATAAGTAGCAGTTCATAACAAAAAGTGAACAAAAAAAAAGTTTAATTATTATAAAGAAATGAACAATGTATGTAAAAATAAACTTGACAGAAAGATGAAAAAAAAAATGCAAAAATCAAAGAAATATATATGACAAGCAATCGAAAGAATAATAAATAAATTAGAAACATGAACAATTTCTAGAATAAAAAAATCATGAAAAACAGCTTATAAAAATAAATAGAAAAGAAAAAAAAAACTAAGAATAGGTAACAATATCTATGCAGCAGAAAAAAAATTGAATGAAAATGAAGATAAACATGAATAACTTTATAGATTTATATCAGACAATAATTTTAAGGAAAAATATTTTAAAAACAAAAATCTATAATCAAAAACGTTCAATATTAAATAATATCTCTAAACTTGGAAAGACTTCAGGAATATGGAAAAATGATGCACCCAATATCAGTAGATATTTAGTTCGCCAACATTAAAGTCTATTTATATTTAACCTTTAGTATTACCTAAATGGCGTCATAATAACATGCACTTAAGCATATCTTCTTTCAAAAATTTATTAATATTTCATCTTTTTCATGTTTAGTATTCTCTTTTTGTTCTACCTTTTGATAATAAGAGTAAAAATACGTGTATACTCTACTTATTTTTTTCCTTCATAATATGTAAACTCTGAAACAAACCTTGTATCATCATCTTCTTTTATTTCTATTCTTGGTTTCTTTTTTTTATTTTCTTCTTTTCTTTCCCTCTATCAACCTTGACGTTATATTCCCGTACATTCAAGTTTTGTAAACGCAAGGAATAAAAATTGATAACGATTTTATAACAATTTGAAAACTTCATAATTTTTTTTCTTATTCTATTCTATCTTCCAAAAACTAGAGAAAATCTATCTTTCTTTTACCTTCCTTTTCTCTTCTTTCTTTCATAAAACATTAATTCAAATAAATATCAAAACCAAAATAATAACACTGCCTTACAAAAAAAATCATTTTATTTGAAGACATTTACCACCAGTCACTGCTGGCATTGTTGTTACTAGTACGGTTACTGTAACCGTTACTTCTGTAACCATTGTTGTAGTTGTTAAAACCACCTCCGTTGCTGTAATTATTGTAGCCACCTCTTCTCATGTCACTGTTACCACTCTTCTTGTTTCTCTTGCCCATTGAAGCTTCCTTAGCGACTTGAGTCAAGAAGGATGGCACTTCTTGGTTTGCTTCACTTAAGATTTCAACCAAACCTTTAACAACATTAGTGTTGTTTCTGTTGAAAAATGAAGTAGAAACACCAACATTACCAGCTCTACCAGTTCTACCAATTCTGTGAACGTAATCGTCAATATCACTTGGTAAATCGTAATTGATAACATGAGTAACATTTGGAATATCCAAACCTCTAGCAGCAACAGCAGTGGCAACTAAGATAGAAGCCTTACCGGATCTGAAAGCATCTAAGGCTCTTTCTCTATCTCTTTGAGATCTGTCACCATGAATTGCAGCATTAGCATAGTTTTCTTGATATAAGAAGTTGGATAATTGGTCAGCCATTCTCTTAGTTTCAACGAAAACTAAGGTTAAGCCGTCATCAGAAGAACCTAAAATATCTAATAAAAGCGAGTTCTTATCTGGGTCTTCAACATAGATAACCTTTTGAGTGATATTCTCTGAAGTAGAACCAACTCTACCAACCGATAAGAAAATATAATCTTTCAAGAAATCTTGGGCCATCATTTGAATATCTTTAGGGAAAGTAGCAGAAAACATTAAAGTTTGTCTATCATTAACACCTGGCATATCATGCTGTTCAACAATACTTCTGATTTGAGGTTCAAAACCCATATCCAACATTCTATCAGCTTCATCTAAAACTAAGTACTTGATACCACGTAAACTAACTTTACCTCTGTCAATTAAATCATTTAATCTACCTGGGGTAGCAACCAAAATGTCACAACCTCTGTCAATATTTCTCATTTGGTTGTTGATATCAGAACCACCATAAACAACACATGGAGTCATCCAAGAACGGTAAGCAAACTTCTTGGCTTCTTCGAAGATTTGGGAAACTAATTCTCTAGTTGGAGCCATGATCAAAATTGTTGGATAAGCAGTCTTAGAATAATAGTTTTTATCCATTTGTGGTTTTTCGATATCAGCTGGACCGTGAAGAAAAGATTCAGACAAAGTTGGGAATAAGAAACCACCAGTTTTACCAGAACCAGTTTGAGCACAAGCCATCAAGTCTCTTTTAGCAGCAATAATTGGGATAGAGTACTTTTGAACTGGAGTTGGTTTGGTGTATCTAGACAACTTAATGTTTTCAACCAATAAGCTATCCAATGGTGGAGAAGTAAATGAGTCTACAGAATCAGGGACATTGTTACCGGTAGCTTCGACTGGAATATCGTCATAGTTGTCGAAGTTGATACCTGTAGATTGGAATTTTGGATCATCAGGTTCACCGTATAATTTAATTTCATAAGATTCGTTTTTAGCACCTGGAATATGTTTGCCATCAACAAATTTACCGTGGAACTTGCTATAAGAATTTTCACCATTATTGTTGAAGCCACGGTTGTATCCACCATTGAAACCTCCGTTATTATAACCTCCACGGTTATAGCCACCGTTACGATTGTATCCTCCACGAGAATAGCCACCGTTGTTTCTGTAACCACCGTAACCACCGTTTCTGTAGCCGTTATTGTAACCACCACCGTAACCACCGTTATTGTAGCCACCGTTATAGTCATTGTTGTTAAAGTTACCGCCACCGCTGCCACGTTGGTGTGGTGGAACATAAGAACTGCTAGAGTTCTTATTGATATTTAAGTTTTCCATTTGATTAGCAATATCAGACATTTGTTCTGTATTTTTTCTTATAATTTCCTTGTAAAAAAAAGCCAATTATCAACTAATAAGTAAGTTAATGAATTTACGTATTTGACGTTTATACTGGATATTAAACGGTATATATATATATATATATTTGAAAATTATTCTTGAAGGCAAATCTTCTGGAATAAACAATACTTTTGAAATTATAAATGTCTTTATATTGCAATTATTAAAAAAGAAAGATAATAAAAAAATTTTTCGATGTCGCAAAACCAAAAAAAAAAAAAGAAAGAAAAAAAAATTTTTTTTTCCTTTTGGAGAGAACAACAGGGTAATATTATGTCATCCTTACCTCAATTGTACATCGAAAAAAGAAAAGACAACAAAAACAAGATGAAAGTGGTGATGCATGTTAAGATTTATCTATTTTATGTATAGAGTAATAGATTTCACGTTTTATGCATGTAAGGGTTCAAAAATTATAGCTAAAGGTTATTCAATGTTTTGATTTTTAACTTTTATAATTAATGATGGTTCAAATGTTTAGATGTATTAATGTTTTCAACGACTAGTTTATGTATGTTAAGCTGTGTTTATTTTCTAATTTTTGTATCTTGCTAACAATCAATGGTAAAAACTTTACATAATATTTTAAAATGTAATGTTTGGATTGCTTATACTCGGTGCATGGATTTTACTGGTGTACAGTTTCAAGACGTGCAATTGTCTTTAGTTGCGAATTAGGACACATTCACGTGATAAACTGATTCAATCCGAAATGTACTAGTTATGCAAAGTAGCAGAATGTATCAAATATAGCAAATAAGAATTCAGCCTCCAAACTAAACAAAACTACATGACAAGCTCAAATAAACTACATCACAATTAAAGACATTAATTATTCTTTACAAGCGAATTTTATTTGATATTCTACTTCTTATGGAATCGCGTTGACACCAAAAGAAGTAAAAATGTTTTCTTGATGATAATATTCTATTATGTAAAAACAAAAAAAAAAGCTATGTGTCTATGTATTATCTCATTTATAGTTTGGCTTCATCTGAATTCTTTAGAGGATTACTGGGCTGAGCGATTCAAAATATTTGGAAAAACAACCATAATCAAGCCAAAAATTTAAAGTCTCCAAATCCTCTTATCTTTGCAAAACCTTATCAAATATAAATAACGCAAATGAAAAGTAATTAGTGTTTTTCCACTAGGTATAAACATACTGTTTATAACCACTTTATTAAAACTATTCATTCCAGGAAGGCTTAATACTTTCGCACACTTTCAAGTAGTCCTTCAAATATTTGTAGTCATATTCTCTTGTATCTGTCCCAAGCCAGAAGCATCTCCAATGGGTGTTGTCCACAAAAATACTACCATTGGATCTCTCATGATACCACTTATTTACAGGATTATTTTGTCTAGATCTCCAAATAAGTTCTTTAGGAAATAAAGTATCCACCATAATATTGAATACTATATCTGCCACTCCAAATGTACCCTGAACTGATCTTTTAACTGCAAACTTGTCAAGGTATGCGACCCTTCCACCACAATCGTATAAATCCTCCCAAGTAATAATTGCACCTCCTTCGTAATCTCCAGCTATTATAATTCCCGCAACTTTGCCGTTGACACGTTCTAGATAATTTTCCAAATTAAGGGATCTCTTGAAAGAATCATCAATTAATTCTTTGAATTTTGCAAGATCTAAAGTACCATCTTTCTCCATTTGAATCAAGTCTAATCCTTCGTCAGAACTAAAATATTTCACACCTAAGCCTTTTCTCAAAATGGTCGTTGATAGTAATGGTGTGTTTCTTAGATATACTGGTAAAGAAGGCAGAATCAATGGTCGGTCAGTCAAAATATTGTAAATTATAGGATTTTTTAACCTAACACTTGTAATGGATTCACCTCTTTCGTTGGTCAATTTATTATTAACCACAGTATCATCCATCTGAGTCTTTTGCATCATTGTCACTTTTTCTTTCTCAAACACAAACTTAGAATAACTATACGACTCTTTGTACGTATCTGAAATTTGGATCTCTGAATTTTCAATATCACTGTTGACCTCTTCTGCTTGTTCCTCTTCTTGATTTTGCATGAATGGCAAATCGTCTATAGCTGCAATTTCTGGTGTTGTAACAATGCCAGCAGCATTATCTGGTAAACTATTCAAAATATTGTTCAAGCTATTTAAGTTGTTCAAGTGTGATAATCTTTCATATGGTTTTAAAAATCTCTTTCGTAATTCTTTTGAAATATCATTGAATTCTTGATCTAAGTTAATTAAAACATGAGATGATGACCATCTATTGATCGAGGGAATACCTCCAAAAGTATCAATATATATGATCTTTTCTATTGTTGACTTATAAAAATTTAAGTCTTCTTTAAACATATTGTTTAAGCTGATAGCTATATTTTCTGCTATTAAATCTCCAGGTAGCAAAACATTTGTAGATGAATCTGTTTTATATCCCATAGGAAATACTATTGGTATGACGCCATCTACCAAATGGTTTAAAATTGCTTTAGGAAATCCTAACGTAACACCGTTATTTGAATCAATTTCAAAAAGCGCTTTTAATGGAACTGTACTTAATCTTCTGTGTGGACTTGAAGTACTTCTAATATCTTTATCCGATACATCTTCCTCATTCTTTTCTTCCTCCAATAAATCCTCAATCTCACGTTCTTTATTATCTACTTTTTGAACATAAGCTCCGTGTGAATTCGCAATAGAATTTTCTATCACATCCAGTAATAGTAAATATCTTTCGTCCAATATTTTTTGAAATTTTCTGAAGTTTGTACCTTTTATATTATGATCATCAATAATAACCACAGGACTAACACCCAATTTAATCATTTTAAAAATAGTTACACCAATTCCCTTTAGAGTATTCGTGGAGACTTCATTTAATTGTTTTATTTTCAAAATGGCCAATCTTAATGGCTTATTGTAGTACGGGACAAAGTCATCATCGTCTCCAAAATTGTTTATCTGAGAGGTTTGTTGAGATGATCCTAATTTGGTATCATCCGTACTTGATGTAATATTTATAAATTTTGTTTCAAGACCAGGTTCATATTTCATAAAATAATTCTTCGTTTCTCTCTTAGTTGCAGTTGAGTTGACAATCGTTAGCAAAAGCTGTTTCTTCTGAACATGATTATAGAAATGACTTTTTGTAAATGCTTTAAACATTCTAACAAAGTGAATATTTCCACCTTTTTCTGATAGCTCTATGATTTACTATTTGTAAAACAAAACAAAAAAATTATTCATATTTTTATAAAATTGAAATTCTTTAAATTTCAATAAGAAAGATCTAAATTGATCAGTTTTAGTATATACATATACTTATTTTTTTTTTTTTTGTTGGTGTATTAATATGCAGACGTTTTAACAAGCATGACTCAATCTTATCAGAAGTAAAAATTGTGTATCTTTATTAGCCAAATAGAAAGGAATAATTAGAGTATACAATTCGGCTGCTATAATGGAAAACATATAAAATGGAAATGTATTGTAGAACCAAAGACTAAATATCAAGAAGTCGAAAAAAAGTAAATATATAAGACAAAACAAACAAGGTAATATATATAAAAATAAGAAACAAAAGTGATACTTTCGCGCAGCGAATAACAGAATGAAGTAAACATATAATTAGAAAAAAAGACAATGAAACTAAATTAAGTATTAAATAATTGGAAAAAGTGAATTGAATTTTACATGTTTTTATGGAGAGAAAATAAATAACAAACTATAGAGTACATGATTCAAAATTATACCATATTATATCTATGAACGAAACTGGCTTCTGAATCAGTGAGACTATATTGTTCAGATTTTTCTTGAAGAATTTGCTCTGGACTTTTATCGCCAGCCAAATCTTTATCAGTTAACTTAATCTGCATAGCAGCATTACGCTTCAAAGAATAGTTTGATTGTTCTGAAGCTAACCCAAGAGATTGTAATGAAGTATTACTTGTAGAATCATAGATAGTCTCCTTTGCCAATACCGGAGCATTCAAATTATACTCTTCATGGGAATTTAAAAAATCTTCACTTTTTCTATTACCACTTTTTGGAATGGCTTGCGAATTGACAACTTGGATTTGAGTATTAGCAAAACCTGCTAAGCGTTGCTGTTCGTGAAATTGTGGAGAGCCAGCACTCAATATTGGAGAAGCGAAGGATCTTCTAATGTTGTCATAAACTGAAGAAGTGTTAGATCTAACATTATCATTTTTAGCAGGTGGACTACTGATTCTAGAGTCAATCAAAGTTTCGTTAGCGTAAGGATTGAATATTGGTGAATTTGTTTGAGAATTGCTTTTAACTGCATTATTCATTAAAACCTCATAAGAAGAGTCCAAAGACAAGTGTTTATTCAAGCTGTCTGTAGAGAAGTTCTTTCCGTTAATATTGGTAATACCTTCATCATGATCTTGAGAAATAACTAAGCCGCTTAATATATTTTTGCTTTTATCAATATTTACTGGACTGCTATACACGCCATTTTGTTGCAAAAAGTCATTAATATCATTGATAGTAGCAGTTAATTGATCGCTTCCTAATTTCTCACTTTGAACATCTTCGTTTCCATTTTCTAAATAGTCCTTATTTATTTCGCTGGAAGTGGTAACGCTATTTGAGGTTGCTTTCTCAATTATACTTGATGGAACAAAATCGATCTTACCAAGCTGATACTTTGGTCTTGGAGAAGTGATTGGCTCTTCTTCTTCTTTCACATCCTCTAATTTTTTTACACCTAATCTTTCGCTTCTTTCAGAACTATTACCAGATGCAGAGGTTCCAGCGACGCTAAATCTGAGTAAATTAGCTCTGAGTTTACCATCTTCAAAATCTGAGTCTTCATCACTTTCAGATTCATCAAGGTATTTATCGAAATATTCATGGCGGTCGTCTTCTTCTTCTTCCTCTTCATATACATCTTCTAATTTCTTTTTCCCAAAAGATCCATTTCTAATTGGCAACTTAACCTGAGAATCATTGTTTCCAAATTCGATATCGGCATCCTCAGATTTATCTTCTTTAATACCATTTAATTTTTGTCTTGAGGCATATATACTATTGTTAAGAGTTCCGGATACTGATGTCAAAGGAGTGGATTTAGTGATACTGCTCAATACTGAACTTGAAGCTGAAGACATAGAGTCATTTCTAGTTTTATCCATCTTGATATTTCCAAAATCCAATTTATTGTAAAGTTGAGGAAGATTATTAGCAGTTAATGAACAAGCGTCAACATTTTCTTTCAAGTTTTCCTTAAATATAGCCTTTGGTGGAGGTTGGATTATAAGCTGAGATGAATCCTGTCTGAATTCAGTGGTCAATTCTTCCGGAGAATCTTTTGGTGAATAGCCATCTTCAGGGGTATAAAACTCATCTTCGTTGGCAGATATTAATGAGCTTGTCTTGGATTGATACAAATTTGAAATTTTAGACTTTTCATTAGACAGAGCATCTTCTTTAGTAAATACCGGATGTACATCCAGGATTTCATTCTTACTCTCAATTTTTTCAACTATATCTGGATGTTTTATATTAAACATTTTGAGCATGGCTAAGGTAGCAGCATCATTTCTTTGCACCAAGTTAACATAGTTACTGAAGTAAATATTGTTATGCAATTCTGAGTATAAGTCATTAGTCTCACTCTTTCCAATGACATCTAAAACTCTATTTTTACGATTAGAATAATCAGTATCTTCTATTTCAGAACCGTTAATAATTCTTATTTCAACGTTATCATTGGTTTTCTTCAAAAAAGAATTATGACCCAAATTATTCCCATTAGAACTGTTATTATTGTTGCTATTGTTATTTGTACCATAAGCATTGTTTCTGTTAACCATTTGTTCAGTGACAGATTCTTTTTCACCTACAGAACCTTCGATGGAAAACTTTTCATCAATCAGTCTTGTTCCTTTCCTTTTTCTTTTATGAATAACAACTAATACAATTATGACTATTCCGATTAAACCTAAAGGAACAACCACTGCTGCAATTACATAACCTAAACCATGGATATCCGGACCACCTTCACTGACGGGTGTAGTTCTTTTTTGAAGTTCCAAAATAAACTGCCCTGGATTATTTTTAACATTCTCTGATTTATGCAGGACTATAGTAACAACTTCATCTTTATATTTTGTTAATGTATCTATTATGTGCGGTAATTCTTTTTTGGGAATATAGTGACGACCGTTTTGAAGTTTTGATAATACTGGCATCGTTTTCAAATATTAGATTGATCGTATCAACTTTATATCATCTAACTTGGTAATAAGTAATGAAAAAGGTTATTTATTTACCTTACGCAGCACTTATATATTATCTGTATTGCTAGTATTATTATTTCTGTTCTATCAATATTTTTATTCTGTTAGGAAACCTATGTAATTATTTATGAGATAGAGAAAACGAAAATTGGAAAAATAAAGCAAAATTAAAAATGAAAAAAAGCTATAAAACCAAATCTAAAGATTTTAAATTTTGAAAAATATAATGGAAAATGTTAGGTTTATAAAAGAATCATAGAAAATTCTTTTGATTCAAATTATAACGGCAAAATGTTTGCCTCACGCTCATCTTAAGCTATCCAGCAATAAATAATGGTGGAAAAGTTATAATATTACAAATCATGGAAAAAAAAAGCTACTATTATATGTATGCCATGACATTATCCAATATAATATCCCCAAATGCCATAATAGCGAGCAAAAAAAATTAAAATATTAACGTAAATATCTCAAAATTGCCTCATAGGTCGAATTGGAATGTTGAAATTCTTCTTCATGCATAACCATAAACCGCATTGGGAAAAGAACGGCTCTGCGTACTGACTATTAGCACGTACGTCCAAAAGAAAATTGCACAACAACCTTCATAAACGGTGCTCATCAAAAATCGTATATTCTTCTCAATCTCATAGTTATATCTAATAATTTTAAATAGAAGGCTGAGGTTAGTATTTAGTACTTTGAAAGCAAAAGATAGGCCTGAAAACAAAGATAAAAAAAATAATAAAAGGGTTTTATGCGAGCTGGAAGTAAATCTGTTAAATTTGAAAATTATGATAGATGAATATATGTACAAAATATGATAATATTAACTGAAAGATGACAATGTCTTTCTCTTTTAAAGAATAATTCAAAAATATATATAGTATCAGATATCAACATATTAACAGTACTTGAAATTCCAATCTAATATCGCCGAAAGGATTCTTGTGTAACTAAGTGATTTTAGAATCATCCTCTTCCGATTTCTGAAGAGTAGCATAAAGTAATACGTCCAAAAAAAAAAAAAAAGAAAAGTTCAATATTAGGAATATTAATTAGCTTTTATGTATCTCTATATAACTATAAATGTAAAAGTTGGTGGATATGCTAAAGCTCAAACTCATTTACAAGATCATCCATTTCAACATCCGAATCTATACTTGCATTTGCATCTCTTGATAGAATATCATGATTAGCGCTAACACTGTTACTTACGATTGTACTATTATTATTTATGTTGTTCAGTGTCTTGTAATCCATATGGATCATATTGTCACTTGAAATACTATCTTTTCTTACTCTCACATTTTCATCTTGCTCATCTTCGTCTTGCTCGTAGCCATCAGCTGCTAAAGTAGACTCTTCCGCAATTGTAGAATCTAACTTGTTCAAAGTGGTCATCACGTTACAAATAAAGGGTCTAAATTCGTTTATTTCCATTAAACTGAAGTCATTAAAACTCAAATTAAGTTCATTCAAGCTATTTAAGCCTTTTCTTAGCTTGATCAACCTCAATTCTCTCAAATCTTGGATAGCTTTTAATAAAAGTTCATTTGCTGTAATTGCGGTCGAAACACTGAAATTGGAACTTTTTGAAGAACTTGTACCAGCAGAAGATACCAAATCTTGCGAAAAATAGGATAGAAAGATCTTGGAAATTTCAAGCCATTTATCAGGCATACTTGCAAAACTTGAAGGATTTTCTAACTCTTCATTATATTTGTTCACAAAATATTTTTCGTTTAACCATTTTGGAGGCGTTACTGTTATTTTATTTTGCTTTCGAAGAATTATGGCTAACCAAATGGGAATTTTGTAGCTTGTCATTAATCGAAGCTTTGGAAGGTCTGAGGTTATTAACAGAAGCTTTTCATTTGTTTTCACTTTAGAAATTACTTCGATCAAATTATTTTCTGCTATAAACATCATTTCTGATGAAGTAAACGTATTTTTTAATTCTGAAGGAAAAGACATGTTAATTTTAATTATTATTTCCTGGTTTCACTAAATTGGTAATAAAATTCACCTTTTTTTTAACTTTTCTTTATTCTCATTGTTAGTCGTTACCTGAATTATTGTTGTTTTATTGGTAATTGCTATTAACGTTTAGGCGTAACAGACACACTAAATAAAATAACTACTAATGACTTTACTTTACGCGTCTTTTTTTTCTTTTTTTTTTTGTCCTGTCCTTGTTATATCAAATCATTAATTATGTGCCCGGGATATATTAGAGATGAATATCCAGTTTGCGTTATTTTCTTAATTTTTATGTATATATTATATTATCAAGTAATTTCAATCTATAAAATAGATCATTGGCTTTGGAATAAAATAGTAGTTTTCTTTATTTTATCATTTTGAAATTAGCAGGAGCTTGATATATTGTAATAATAATAACCATTTTATATTATAGTAACAATACACGATAATGAACAATATTGAAAAGCGTTTACTCAGCAGAACACGGTTTTTTAATGGATTAGATCATGAAATTGAAGAAATTTTAGACAAAAGATATTCGAATAACCCAGGACTGCAGAAAAATTATCTTTGGTTAAAGCCTACCGGTATAAAAGAGGAAGAGGAAAATAATGATGAGAATAATGGGTATGATGGTGATTTAGATGAGAATAACAATAAAGGATGTAATCAGATAGGTCATCTTGACGTAAATACATTTCCATGGACTGCAATCTGTGAGCCAAATAGAAAGATGACTAAGAAAAATCCAAAAAAGAATGAGAAAATTCAGTTAAAGAAGCACAAGCAAACAACACGACTCTCTTTTAAAGAGTACATCAAAGAACAACTTTCGGAACGACGCAGACAGATTAAGAAAATCAATTCTTTGAATAAGAAAGAAGGATCCATAAAAGATATCAAAAGATTACATGTTCTCTTCAAGTATTACATTAAGATTCATAAATTGTGGTTGGGATATATCAATGAATTGATTAATGGGGTCAATGATATGCAACAAATCTTGACAAGATTATCTAGTGCAGAATTTGTTGGAGCTGTAATTCGAGTGACATCGAGTTGTAATGAGGAGTTAAATAACTTGTTAGGCGTCGTAGTTTATGAATTCAAGAATTCGTTTTTGGTTTGTATTCCAAATGGACTAAAGTATGGGAAGGATATAACAACATGTGACCAAGAAAACTATTTACTGGAGTACCTTGAAATTGTGGAAAAACACAATGATTCCATAAAAGGATTACCATGTAGAATGGTTGACAATTTTACTGCTTCTGAAATCGTGGGTGGGCTAAAGATGATAGCAAAGAAGAATAATGTTTTCAAGTTTATGATTCCCTTTGGTAACAACAATAAAAATAATCATAAAGACAAGGTTGATAGAGTTAATAAAGAATTGATAGATACGGAGACAGATAATGAAAGTTGTCAATTAGCAAAGGTTGACATTTGTGGTACCGAATTTCTTGAATTCTCCATAATTGGAAGCAGATTTATTTTTAAAGGCATAGATCGGTCAAACAAGAAGTTTAAAAATCATGGAGCTGATGATTTAAAGTTTGAGTATAGTGCTAAGAGATAAGCACTTATATATCTATTCGGTCTTTTTAAAGATAAAGCTGGTAACATCTGTAATTATTTTCCCAAAAAAAAATGCTAATAATAGGGAAGTCATAAAAATAAGTTGTGGTACTTTCATGTATTTAAAAAAGAAACATAGGCCATTTGAAAACATAAAATCCTCAGCTAAATTTTATTCGCAAATTAACAAATTGCTATATGTCAAATACTTCCCTCCCAATAATATAGTAATTTTAATAACTCTAAATAGAATAGTTAAGCAACCGAACTAAAATCATTGCAGTATTAATATAGTTAACACATTCACATGTTAAAAATAAGTTTTACAATTATTATACATTTTGAAATATCAATCAATTTCTTTGTTGAATGTTTTGGATGCCGCATAGTAAACAGATATAAAAAATAAAAAAAAGCTTATTGAGATGAGGAAATGAACTGAAAAAAAAAAGGTTGAAAAAAAAAAAAAAAAAGTTTTTACTTTCACCTCCAAACAGCGAGATATAAAAAGTAGATAATATCTTCTGCTGACGTTAGCATTTACTTTCAAAGATTTCAAATTTAATATTAAGTACACTCTTTCGTAAAAATAAATTAAAGAAAAGGTTCATTCTTTTGATTAAAAAAAATATATTTTTTTTCATTCTTGAAGAAATAAATAAAAATGTTTCCATTAGTTTGTCTCGGTAACCCATTACTTGATTTACAAAGTGATGTTGAAAAATCATATTTAGAAAAATACGATTTGAAAGCCAACGATGCTATTTTGGTTGATGAAAAACATAAACCACTTTTCAAGGAAGCAGTCAATTTTCCAAATTTGCATATTGTAGCTGGAGGAGCAGCACAAAATGCTGCTAGAGCAGCGCAATATGTATTGGAACCAGAATCAGTTGTTTATTTTGGATCTGTTGGTAAAGATAAGTATGCAGATTTGTTGGTTAAGGCAAATGAAAAAGCAGGATTGACTACTAGATATCAAATTCAAGAGGATATTGAAACTGGGAAATGCGTTGCATTAATCACTGATAACAATAGATCCATGGTTACTGATTTAGGGGCAGCTAATCATTTTAAATTATCACATTTAGAAAAGGCTGAAAATGAAAAAATTATCAAAGAAGCTAACGTGTTTTATATTGGAGGATTTCATTTAACTGTTTGTCCAGATGCTATTTATAAATTAGGTAAAGAAGCCAGTGAACATGACGATAAGATTTCAGTTTTAAATTTTTCTGCACCATTTATCACTGAATTCTTCAAAGAGCCTTTAGATAAAAGTGTCCCATTTATGGATTACATTATTTGTAATGAAACTGAAGCGGAAGCATATGCTAAATCGCACGGATTTGAAAACACTCAAGATTTAGTAGAGATTGCCAAAAAAGTTGCAAAATTACCAAAAGAGAATGTTAAGAAGCCAAGAACAGTTATTTTTAGTCAAGGAACGGAACCTACTGTTGTAGTCAAGTATGATTTTGGTAGCGAAGAATTTGAAGTCAAACAGTATCCTGTTCATCCTATTGATACAAGCAAGATTAGTGACACTAACGGAGCAGGTGATGCGTTTGCTGGAGGATTCATTGCAGGTTTGGTTAAAAAATTATCATTAGATGATTGTGTAGCTTTAGGTCAATGGCTTGCAATGATCAGTATTCAAGAGATTGGACCAAGCTTCCCATATGATCCAAAAGTTGAATACACCAAATAGAAGAGGCGAATGATAAAATGATAATTGGCCTATATCTTATGTTTGAGCTACACATTATTTGCGCAATATACTACTAATTGAGCTATAACTATGTACTGATTGAGCTATAACTATGTACTGATTGAGCTATAACTATGTACTAATTGAGCTATACCTATGTACTACTAATTGAGCTGTATATTATTATAATTGAGTTATACGCAAATATTCAGCCTCAATGAGAGGCTATCTCGCGTATTATCATATGTCAATTTAATGTCTGATTCAATGCGGTAAAACCACGTGGAGCGGTTTTAATGACAGACTTTGTCCTTTAGTTATGACAAACGTACGTTGTTCGCCTTATATGTAATGTAACTGGTTAGTCAGAACAAGACTGATTGGTCAAACATGTGTGTCGAGTAACAAATATTTGATTTGCTCGCGACTCTGTCCTGTTGAGCTCTGTTCTCTGGTCTATTATGCGCCGTAATGATTGCACTCGGTTTCATTTATTCATGATTGTATTTTCTTTTATTTATTCATGATTGTATTTTCTTTTATTTATTCATGATTCTATTTTGTTTTATTTATTCATGATTGCATCCTGTTTTATTTAGTGATGATTGCACCCTGTTTTACTTAGTGATGATTGTACACTTCTTCTTGCGACTACACGGCAGCATGGCCTGTTAGTCCCCCTCCCTGTTGTGTGGGGACCGTTTCTTTTATTTGGGTAAAATATTATCGTTGGTTTTTCTGCTGGTTATGCATGTCAGTATTCACTATACGTTATGCTCACTGCTATCAAGTGTTCGTTATACTACGCTAAACCACCAAATGTTGATATACTATTATACTACTGAGAACTGTGCTACGTTACATGATATCGCCATTATATTATCCCTGTCATTGTAAATGTAAACATCAATTGACATTTCCACACTGTACCAATGAATACTATATGTTGCTATACCCAATTCCTATTTCCTTTATTTATGGTTGGTATATCTTGTCGTATCCTGTATCACATATTATATCTTGGTGCATGGTTATATCATATATCGCTGTATTCGTACATTATATATTATTACACTGCAATAGCACATTATATATTCTTAGTCTTATATTCTTTAAGAAATCACATGGGTGCCAACAAAGCAGCAACGCTATCGGCACTCTGACTGTTTATTTATTTTTATTTTTTCTTTCTTTCTTTCTTTCGCTTTCTCTTATTATTGTCCAATTTTACTACGTTGCTTTTTTTTTCTTTTCAGATCTGTATAATAGAGAAAACGCCAATTTGTTGATTTTTCTTTTTTTGTTTTTTTTGTATGTATGTATGTAAAAAATTTACTATTCTCTCTTTATTAAGCGATTTTTTATTTTCATGTTGATGCGTCACACATTGTAATAATCATCCATACGAATTCTGTTCTTTTTTTTTTTTTTTCAACATTATACCACCACAGTTTTATTTTTTTTTTTGTTCTTCTTTCAACATAACTCAACAGTTTTTTCCTTTTATTTTAGTCTTATATATATTTATTTTACTTCATTTTTTTTCCTTTTCTCCTTTCTCTTTTTCTTTTCTTTTCTTTTCTTTTCTTTTTTGTCCTGTTTTCTTTCTCTCCTTTGATTCTTTCGATAATAACCTTCGACAACACAGAAACAATCAATTTAATAATGTCCGCTCCTCCAGCTTTCCCAGATATCTCAAAGAGTATTAACAATTTGCTCGGTAAAGATTTTTACCACAACAATAAGGTCAGTGTTGACGTCAAATCCGCTGCCCCAAATGGCGTGGCTTTCACTTACAAGGCTAAAACCGGTAAAACTGACGTCCTCGATTCCTCCGTTGAAGCAAAATACGCTGATAAGGCTGCAGGTCTCACCATTACTCAAGGTTGGAACTCTGCTAACCTTTTAAACACTAAAGTCGAATTGGTTGACATTTTGACTCCAGGTTTAAAGGCCGAAGTCTTGGCTTCTGTTGTCCCAAGCGCAGATACTAAAGGTGCTAAGGTTAACTTCTACTGGACTCAACCCCAAGTCAACATTAGAGGTTTCTTTGATTTATTGAAAGGCCCAACTTTTGCTGGTGACGCTACTTTTGGTTATGAAAATGTAGTCACCGGTGTCGATGTTGGTTATGATATCAGTAACGGTAAGGTTAGTAGATTAGCTATCTCTTTGGGTTACTTGCAACCTTCTTATTCCGTCTCCCTTAACACTTCTAACAGTTTCTCTGTTCATGCTGCTTCTTACTACCAAAAGGTCGCTCCTGGTGTCGAAGTTGGTGCTAAAGCAGTTTATTCTGCTGCTTCAAAGAACGCCGCTAAACCTGTCGACATCGAAGCTGCCGCCAAATACGCTTTTGATAAATCTAGTTTTGCTAAGGTCAAAATCGCTGATTCCGGTGCCGCTGCTTTTGCCTTCTCTCAAGTCCTTAGTCCTGGTGTCACCTTAGGTTTAGGTTTAGCCACTGACATCTTAAACTACAAAGAACCTGTCAACAAGATCGGTGCTTCCTTATCTTTTGCTTTATAATCCTTTTAATAAGATTTCGTCTCATGTCCAAGTTTATGAAACATTTATAATTAAAAGATAAAAATATCTTAAGATAGGCTTTAAATATTTAAATAATACATACGTATATCATCAAAGAAAAGTAAATAAATAAATAAAATTATCAATTGATAAATAAGAAATAAAATTACCAATTGACGAATAAGAAATAAAATTACCAATTGACGAATAGTAAATAAAATTACCAATTGATAAATAATTATCATTTCACAAATAAATAAATGAAACAGAACTTATACATTCAACTGATTAAAACTTGTATTCGTATATTTAAAAATTAATAACCCTTAATCAAAAAAAATAAAACATCATCACTTTTACGTAACCTCACCCTAATTGAGTTGAAACCATTTGCTCATTTTCAGTTCAAAATCTATAACGTGGCCAATTCTTGCTTGATCTCCCACATTTCCTTTTCCAATTCTTCAATTTTCAGTTCCAGCTGTCTTACCTTAAAATTCATCCCACTCAAATTTAAGATCTGATTCAGCTTTGATATCTTCAATTCTTCAAGCATGTCTATCATATGCTTATCTCCCTTCAATTGTTTGTAATCTTTGATCGACTGAGCCATTTTCGGAAAATTGACATATTTTCTCATTTTATCTTTTTTAAATAAAAGATCTTTCAATTCTTGTTTACCGTTACTCTTATATTGATCATCCTCTTTTTTGTTATTATTATTGTTGCTCTCATTCTGTTTAATTCCATGATACATCTTTTCAAGTTCCCATTTATAAATCTGTTCATTGTCTCCATCATCAACTCCATTATCTAATTCATATTCGTAAAGCTTATCTTCAATTTCCATTCTTTTATTCTTGGTTTCTACATCCTCATAGTCATAATCACCCTCAACACTAGTTGCACTGTTCAATGCCTTATAACTGATATTGTTATTTAATTTTCCATATTTGGTGCTGCTACTCATTCCTTCATCAGCACCACTACTTGACAACTGATCATCAATATTATTTTTTACTGGCTTTGCTGCTATACTTTCGAGTCTTTCTTCTTCGTCTTCGCTACTGTCACTATCCAGAAGTCCCATATCTATATTTATCTTATCTTTATTAACAATATTGTTGTTTGTTTTTTCTAAGTCTTCATCAACAATTTTTTTTCCAATAGAATCATCTGAATCCTTACCTCCAGTTACAAATTCTCTTTCTTTTCTAAACAGCAATTTTGCTCTCATTAACATTTTCTTCCTTTTGATCTCTTCTATTTTCTTGTCGTCAAATACTTGAATTTCACTAACATTAGTAGTATTCTTGATTTCAATAACTGTTCCTGCAGTATTTCTTTCAGTATTCATTGTTTCATTATTCATAGCATTATCAAGAATATTTTGTCGCTGCGTTGCTTGTTTTTGTTGTTTTTTTATTAATTTCGCTAGATTCCCAGTGGAATATTTTTCTTCCTCCTCCTCATCATCTTCTTCTTCCTTATTGGAGTCAATAACTCCTTTTGAAGTTTTTATATCTTTACTGTACTTATTGTTGTTGTTAGCTTTCTGTCTATTCCTCCTAATTTGAAACGAATCGGATTCACTATCACTAGCACTTCTTTCTTGATCATTATCACGATCTTCTTTGAAAAAAGTTTTTGACTTTAAAATCTTTTGGCTTTTCTTGTTCTTTATGTGGCTTGCGCAATTATTTGCTTGAATAGTTTCTTGTTTGTTCTTGCTTTTTGTATTCGTGATGCTAATGAGTTTTTCATCATCATCACTATTATCTTTATCTTGATCATCAAAATTCAATGAAATTATTTTCTTTGACTTTCTATCAACATTTTTGTTACAATCATTATCAACAGCACTAATATTTTTGGATATTTTGGCATTTCTCTTTTTGAACATTCCTCCTATATAGTCGTGATGAAATCTTCGCCTGACTGTTAACTGGTTTATTGTAATTTATTTGTTCGGAACTTATATAACTGCTGAAGTTTATCTGGTTCTACTTTGCTCTTTTCTGGCTCTAATATTAAACTGTTTTGTTATGTAGCACACCAATTATTTACCGTTTTTTATCTTTCCATCCGTCTTCTTGAGTAATTCTTACTTCTTTATGAGAATAACCTATTCAACGATCGAGCTGAACAGTGACTGGTTTAAGTTACTACTTTTTTCGTACACTTTTTTTTTTCAGATGCGCACAAATATAATTTTTTTTGGAACCATTAATCAATCTTCAAAAATGAAATCAGATCAAAATTATTCTCCACAAAACTTTAGTAGACCACAATACTTGTGTATACTTATCTTACAATAATGATAATAGAAAAATTCGGTTAAATAAATCAATCAATAAATCAAAGAGAATCAAATGAAAAAGCGGATATTATAATAACAATTAAAAGATAGATATACAGATATACAAATAAAAGCACAGATCATATCTGCTCAACATAATTGCTTGGGAAAAGTCCTGTACTACCGTCTTCCTTTTCTCCTTGCCACCATTTACCTCCACTAGTATCTAAAACTTTGATTTTTTCACCTTTAATCAATTGTAAATCGCCATCTTCTTTAGGCTCATAATTGAAAATTACTTTAACTATGGTATCCTCACCATTATTCAGTGTATCGATTATACATTCTTCAAATTTATTCTCAGTAGATGCAGTTATATTATTTGTATAGGAATTACGTAGACTTGGAACTTCCTCTTCATAATCAGCAAGTGGTGGAGATCTATCAGGTTTTTTTAGCTGATCAATTGCATCATCGTCAGTGGTTGTTGATGCAGCGTTAGCTGATGCAGCGCTTCCTGCTCCACCGCCTAATATGGACATATTTGTCATTCCATTAATAAGACTGTGCTGCAGCTGTTGTTGATTATCTGATCCACTAGTATTAAAACTATTATTGAAAGATGAATTAGCAGAACCTGTATTGCTACCAGTATGCATCAGTCTTTTCAAATAATTTTTAGAAAAATCTATTATTTTCAAATTTTCGATTTGTTGTAATACATTTTTAACAGTCTGCTGATAATTGTAAACCACTTCATCACATTTGGATAAGGAAAAATCATCTGATTCAATTCCGAAATCGGGTTTCATTAAACTTAACGCTTGAAAATATTGATAATGAATGGTATCAAATGACCAATAGATGATTTGTAATAACGGAACCATAATTTTTGATATCAGATTGAAAAAAACAGGAAATTCACGTTTCATAATATTATTAATAGTATCATATCTTTTAGTTGAATTTTCCAATTTTTCCTGTAATTGTAGTAAATTTTCTTCCTGTTTAGCGGTTAAAGGATTATTATGATTTTTCAATTTTTCAATTGATTTTGTAAATTTATCCATATCTATTAATTCTATTTCTCTATCCTTATGATGCTTCTTAATTTGTTTAATCATTTTTAGAATCTCATTTACAGTTTTATTAATTTTTTCTTCCAACATATCCAATTCCATATTAATTGCAGGCGACATATCATTTATAATTTCATAATATTTTTCTGCTGATTCTTTCTTTGACCATAATTGTTTAAAATTTGATTCTTCTAAATTATCATCATTTTGTAAATTACTTGTAAAAATAACCATAAATTGTTGAGCTATTTCTTTGTTTTTTTGAATAAACATTTTATGAGATTTTTTATTTCTCTCGGTTTCTTTTACCAATTGACTTAAAGCTGATTCAACGTTGCGAATTCTGCCAAATGATAAATCATAATCTTCATCAACGGTATGAGTGCCAATATTAGTCTTTTTACTCAATATTTGTGGAGCTCTAGCTACCGTTCTTTTCATATCTCTCCAATTCATTTCAGGTTTAGGAATATGTTTCAAATGCGTACCAATCTCTTGTGATCCAGATTTCAAATGTTCGGCAGTATAATGCTCAAACTTGACTATATTTTCTGTCATTATATTAGATTTAAAGATTTATTTTTAGATGATGACTTAGGTTATTTTAACTACTATAAAAAAATTTAAAAAAAAAAAAAAAATTTAAACACCACACAAAAACGGAAATGTACCTATAACAGAAACGGCGATCGGCCACGGGTATTATGTTGTGATATTTTATATATGGGGAGGAAATTATATGTATATGATATATACGGATATGATATATGATAATGGTTCTTATATGTGGTAATGGATCTTTCTTTTTTTAAAGATAATGAATTTTGTATAAAATGTAATAAATACGAATTATTAAAGCTTTAAAACAAAAAAAGTATAACTTCAAAGTTTTACGTTATTAGCTACTGCGGTTAAAGCTAATATAAATAATAGAACAATAAATTGAAAGAGAAAAAGAAAAAAGACGTAACAAAGGTAAAAAAAAAAACTAAATAATTTTTTTTGATAACTATATAGCAAATAAAAAATAAAAATAAAAGTTAGTAAAAAGTAAAAACAAAATGGTAACCTTTATTTATTTGCTAATGCAATTATATATATAATATGACTTCTTAGCATTGAATTGAGTCAGGTGAAAAAAAAAAAAAAAAAAAAAAAAAAGAAAGAAAGAAAGAAAGAAAATAATACATATTTAAATTAAAAATCACTCAATATAAAAAAATAACATTTCCAATCAACATTATGCAAAAATCAATGATATTTTACTAACAGGATAACAAAAGTATCTGATTCAGTTAATATTCTTAAATATATACATAGATTATTATTTTGTATATTCTATGAAGGCCTGAACCAAATTGTAAAAAAAAAACCTTCAAAACAAATACGCATTAAACCAGAATATATAATTAATAATATTAAATTAAAATAAAGAGAGAAAAATATGTTGATCGATGTTATTACTCAATTATCAATCATTCTTGTTCTTTCCAACGCTCAGCATTTAATGCCTTTGAAATTAATTATCCGAATATCATGCGTCTATGATCAATTTAATATTTCGCTGGTGACTCCAAAGAAATATCCAATTGCACGGATAGTCTTTAAAAGTGACAGCTTTTTTTTTTCTATTGACATCTCATCCGAAGGTTCCACCGGAATCTTTTTTTCCTAAGATTTGTTAATAAAGAAATCACAATAACAAGACAAGTAGAAAGAAAGAAAAAAAAATAGAAGAGAATTTGAAGATGGGCTCATAATTTTCTGTATCAATGACTGTAGCACTATAACCAAAAAAAATGTTATGGACAGTGTATTGTAACCCCCTAAATCATAGATATTTACCACTACCTCATTAATCATTAATTATTCCATAATCTTATCTATTATCAATTGCAAACTATTTTGCAGGATTTTTACAAAATTATGTAATATTTGCAAAGCATTCTGTAGAATCTTTGAAATTAATTGTACTGTTGGAAGTTATTTGGTATTTTTTTTGAGCTTAAGTTTTCCTAACAGGTTTTTCCTTTAATTACGCATTAAACATCGTTAATTATCTTTCAGCTTCGTCTTATATTACTTATCAAACTTTTATTGCAAAGAACAGTTCCTACAAAAATGATACACTCAGTTTTGATATGTATGTATTTATCTCAACAATTTGAACTTTTTTTTTGTTGTCATTGTTGTTATTTTTCGTTGTTCATAATTTGATTCACTAACATTCCCATCTCTTCATTTTTATAGTTAACAAGGATTCTTTACCCCGTTTAATGAGATTTTACACTCCTATTGTAAGTACATTTAATTGAAATTTTTTTTAATTTACAGAGGGTTCTTTCTGGAAAAGGAAAAAATAATAGCAATCATTGTACCACCATTTTTATACTAACTATCATTTCTTTTTCGGAAATGCTTTTAGAATATTGATACACAAGTCCTTTTAGTACGTCAAGTGTTCCAACTAATCTCCCAAAGACCTCTGGGTCAATGCTCATTCCTTACTCCGCCTCCTCTTCTTGAAGGAAGCGAAGATATAAGAGTCATCTACAGACATTATGCGACACTTTATTTCGTCTTCATTGTAGATGACCAAGAAAGTGAATTAGGTATATTAGACCTTATTCATGTCTTTGTGAAATGTTTAGATCAGTGCTTTCCTTCTGTTTCCGAATTAGATTTAGTGTTTGGTTGGCAATTGCTTGAAACCGTTTTAGGAGAAATCATTCAGGGTGGAATAGTAATAGATACGAATATGGAAAACATAATTAGGGCAGTAGACAATGCCAATAGTGCCACTGATGATGCTAATGCAATAGGTGGTTCTGGCAGTAGTAACAGTTTTGCAAATCTTTTTTCATCCGCACTTAATCAGATGTCCAGTGACAATAGTTCACGAAGAGTGTGGGGTGGTCTTTAATGAACAATTTACAATATATATATATTTATTGGTTGGTCTTTTTGAGTAATTTGCAATCATAGACTTACAAGATCGACAACCATCTATTAATATAACTTCAGTTCATAAAATAATTTTATTTATTCGTAATATATATATTATCATTTATAAATTGTTCTTTTCGCCACAAGAGTATACATGTCTATTATGAAATATTTCTAATTCTTCATTTCCAATTAAACCAACCAGTCAGTTGTTTAGCAACCTCGTTTTCTTTTTTAGCCTGAATTTGAGCCTCTTCTATTTTTTGTCTAATGTTAGCCAACTCTAATTCTTGTTCTTTGGTAGCTATATCTCTATCTTTTTTTTCTCTGCTTCTCATTTGATTTTCCTTATATTCAAATGGTGACTGGATTGGTCCGGTCATCCAAATCGGATCATTTGATGCAGATGTCTTTTTTACAATCTTAATTAATTCTTCTTGTTCTTTTCTTCTGAGGTCTTTTTCTTTTTCGTATTGACTTCTAACTTCAGGAGACATTCTGTTAATTAGTTGCTCATCTGTTGGAGTGGTATACTTGAAACAAAGAACACCAAATCCAATTATCCCAAGTCCCACAAGATTTACTTTTACCCATTTGGCCCAAACTGGTAATTCAGACATATTTTCTTCGTTTATTACAATTCAGATTAATTACTTTTTCTTTATCAAGCTGTTACATATATGACTATTACTATTAAATTGATTTCTATTTGATAGACTTTTTCCTTTTTAATTAATTTTTTTTTCTTTTTTTTCCAGTCTTTTCCTGCGCACTTTGTTCGGAAAATAAAGTAACTCACAAGAAAAAAAAAAATCTCTGTTTACACTGCGAAACTGTAATATATAGTACTCTTAGTATCTACATATAATAAATATCTTTAACTGAATAGTTCAACTGAACATAAATATAAGCAAATGCATGAGATTAATTTACTCTACAATTGAATCTCCACCTACAAGATTACCTCTAGCCTGTTGTTCTTGCTCAATTGTTTCAAATAAAGCTTTAAAATTACCTGCGCCAAATCCATTATGGTTATTACGTTGAATTACTTCAATGAAAACTGTAGGTCTATCAGGAATAGGTTGTGTAAATAATTGTAATAAATAACCATTATCATCAAAATCGACTAAAATACCTAAATTTTTGATTTCATTTAAGGATTCTTGAATTTGAACAGTAGATTTACTTAATCTAAGTTTCAAGTCATCATAATATTTATCAGGTACACTAATAAATTGACATCCTCTTTCTTTCATATTTTTGATAACTGTAATGATATCATTTGTCAAAATTGCAATATGTTGAACTCCAGGTCCATTATAATAATCCAAAAATTCTTCAATTTGTGATTTACATTTACCTTCCGCAGGTTCATTAATTGGCATTTTAATAGTATCTGAATTTCCGACGGCCATAACAACAGATTTTAATGCCGAATATTCAGTGCTAACGTCTCTTTCATCTACTGACCAAAAACGATGAAATCCAAATGCTCTTGCATAGAATTCACATGATTCATCCATTTTGTTCCAGCCTTGATTTTGAACGCAGTGATCAATTTTTATCAAATCAATTTTTGGTAATTTAGAATAAAAAGAATTTTTGTATGTCTTAAAGAAATGTAATTGTTCATTGTTACTATCTCTGATATCTGCATAACCAGGTAAAAATCTACTGTACAATTTTCTATTAACCAATGTATGAATTGTATCACCAAAAATGCCAACTTTTGCTATTTCAATTTCACCAAATTTATCTTTAATCGTTTTTGGTCTAGTAATAATTGTGGCACCATTATCAACCGAAGTTTGAAAAACTTGTTTAACATCGTCTACTTCAAAAGAAACATCTTTTACACCATCACCATGCTTGGTGATGAAGTTATTTATATCTTTTACAATCAAATCGTTATCTTTGTTTGTTCTAAATTCGTATCTCAAAGGAGATGTGAATTGAAAAATAACAGCGCCATTGCATACAACATACGAACATGTAGCTCTTGATCCAGTCTCTAAACCTTTATAAGCTAAAGGTTGGAATCCTAAACAAGTGATGAAGTAGTTTGCAGCCTGTTTGCTGTTAGTTACATACCAAGTGACATGATCATAACCATGGTATGACACATTTTTTAATTTGATATTTGGAAGCAAATGATTCTGAATTTGTAATAATTCTCTTTCCAAATGGGTAGAAAAATCTTGTACTTGAACTACCATTCTTTTTTATGAATTTGGTTCTTTCTTTTTTCTTCTTTTATAATATATATGTAACTTAGTTTTCCAGTAAATTTAAATGTTTTTTGTAATCTTTTTTTTATTTATTTTATAATATTTTTAAAATAATATATATATATATTTAAAAGAAAAAAAATTAGATCAAGACAATCTTAAAAGAGAAATAACTAAATATATGTAAATATGTATTCAAATATTCTTATTCTCATTTACTTTATTTATTTTCTTACTAATAATTAGTAGTTTTTTTGTCTAAAAAAAAAAATATCACGAATTGGCAGTTCTTGATAATTAATATCCAATATTCAGATACAACATATTTTACACAAAATAGAATTATATCCGCATTTAATAAAATATATCCGCCATTTAGATAATCTTTTTTTATAAAATTGAAAATTAAAATTCTTCTAAAATGTTTTCATCTCTGACCAACAAACATAATCCAGTTACATTATAAACGCTCCTACTTATTTAATTCGTTGAGTTCATTGCAATAGACGCGTCAAAAAATGTGTTTTATATCTTAGAGTACGATAATTAGTATTATCTTTGTTAGAGTTCAGAAATGAAAATTCGAAAAAAACCTAATAAATATAGTAATTCAAATGCAAGTTATTTCAATATTTTTTATTATATGATTTGTATTCTTGGAAATGAAAAATATTGTTATGTTATCATATTGTCTAAAAAATAAAAACAGAGATCCTATCACCAATTAGGTTATAATGGTAGTATCTTTTGAACAGTGAAGCAATTTTTAGCACTACATTTTATCATTTGCTTATTTCCAAGTACTCTATATTCTTTATTCTTATTATTTCAGAATTTCTGTAAAAAATTTAACCTTTTCTTTAGATAACTTATCATGTTTACTATTCATCGGGTCCCATTGTAAATAAGATATAGTTATTTTAACCTTTTTTTTTAGTTGTGAGGGTTTTAGTAGTTTATATATGCTCTTTAACCTCTTAATATAAAAAATAGTTTTTTATTCTTCATTACCCTTAATATGCCAACGCTTTTTTTTAAGAATAATAAATCTTTTTCATCTATTCTTACGAAAATTGGGAGAAAGCATTTTCTATTGTATTCAGGATATTCTTTCCGAAACTACGTATTTTCTGCTACAAGTCATCCATTATATTTGATCTTAGCTATTCAGAATATTATAAAAAATTGTGTTCAAAAAAAATGTTATTGATTCTTAACCTTCTTATTACAACTTAGTACATTTTTTCTAACATATTTTATCATAGATAAATAAAATGGTTTATCCTGCTTTCTGTCTATCGTCTGCTAAGAAAGACATTTCTATTAATTCAAACCATACGAATGAAAGTTTTCTGTTAGATCATAAAGTCTGCATTTCCGTATTTTTTGATTCTATTGAAGAAAATGTTTGAAGCTTTAATCTTTTATATGAATGGGCTGTATTTAATATTAACCCATGCACATAACCGTTACATGGAAAAATAGAAGGAGATACTTGGAAGGTAGAAAAAAAAAGTGCTGTTTCATTCGTTATGTAGGCTCTAATGACAATAAAAATTGAGATAGAAAAGAGTTTGAGTCATTAGTATAAGTCGATTGTTGCGTTGCTTTTATTTTTTATTTTTATTTTTAACTTTTCTATCATTAATTGATATATGCTGATCGAAATATAATATACTGATAAGAATCTTGTGTATAGAATGTCAAGTTCAGAGAGAACGCCCTTGATAGCAAAGAAATCAACAGATAACTATAAAGAAATATCCATAGTTGATAATGATCAACAGCCGCAGCCGCAAAAACAACAGAATGTGTCAAATAAGCCTTTGAAATCTGGAAATATCAAATCTCAGACAATTCTTACAAGTAATACTGCTCTAGTAAAACCAATTTCACCTCTGATAAATAAAATTGGACCTCTCAGAACATCTAAAACTGTTCAAAAATTGAAATTATTACCAGACAATGAAGACACTAGTCATACAATTGCACCTAGTATTATAACACGCAGTAATATGGTTATTGGAAAAGACAAAGGAAGTACCAATGGTGATGATGAGGACGATGATGATGTTGAAACTAAAGCAGACGTTTATTCTCAACTTACAAGAATCAAAGAGACACCAGCTAGAAAAGACGCAGAGAGACTTGGTAAATCTCAAAGAAAAGTGTTACCTAGAGTTACGTCGTACTGTACTGCTAGTTCGTATAAAATGAGTTACTTGTTTAAATGGCTATTTGATAGAAAAAAGAAAAATCGCACCACTCCTAAGTTGTTTGATGAATGTATCTATACATCATTTAAATTTCATAAGGATGATATTGCTAAAGATAAAGATTTGATCAGGCTTGATGAAGAGGGTGGAGAAATTAACTTGGAAAATCAAAAAGATGTGTTTATTTTTGAATATGGAGTAATCGTATTGTGGGGATTTAAGCAAAATGAAGAACAAAAATTTTTGAAATATATAAGCCAGTTTGAGAATGAAAAATTGGCAGATGAAAATGTTCAAGTAGAAGAATTCAATTACTATATTACTAAATCCTACCAACCAAGAATTTACAATGATTTCATAACGTTAAGAGATGGTTCTAACTATATGATGAAATTATCAATATCCCATGCTATCGCACAATCTACCAAGATATCTCTTTTTGAAGAGTTGGTTGATAATACAATTGAAGACACTCAAGACATTCCTCAACAAATAGCTACAATAGGTAAGGTAGAAATGAAAAGATCAGATATTATGAAGAGTATTGGTGAATTATTCATTTTGAGAATTAATATCAATCTTCATGGGTCTGTGCTAGATTCTCCGGAATTGATGTGGTCAGAACCTCATTTGGAACCAATCTATCAAGCTACACGAGGGTACTTGGAAATTAACCAACGAGTAGATTTATTAAATCAACGTCTTGAGGTTATCTCGGATTTGTTACAAATGTTGAAAGAACAGTTGGGTCATTCTCATGAAGAATATTTGGAAGTCATAGTTATAGTTTTAATTGCAGTTGAAGTTATAGTATCTCTAATTAATATTATTGTCGACTTACTAACAGATTTTTGAAGCTTGCTTTTGAAAACTACATTAAACAAATTTTTACACTAATATGATAACATTTCCAATTTTTCTTTTGGCTCTCTTTTTTGTTATTTATTTCTTTTTGTTATTATGGAAATTTAAGTTTCATCTGCATTTAACTACAGATGTCCGTAGTTCACTCTACTATTATGAGGAAACTTTTTGCCATTTCATCTTACTTTTCTTTTGAAATGACAGGAGTGTGATTAATATCTGATTTTTATAGCTCGTATTTTAAATCTACAAAAAAAAATTATAGTTCAATTTATATCTTGTTCTTGGGTTACGCAAGTTCGGTTCGAATATATATATGATAACTTTATGTTGAAGTTTTTATAAATAATTGAACAACAAGTCGTAATAATAATGAAGATAATGGACAGAAACCCCTATTGGCATGTGCATGTTAAGCAAGTTGGAAATATTTATCTGCGGCATCATCAAAAAAAAAAGAAAAAAAAAACGTAATAATTGCAGACAGTGCAGATAATAATAGAAAAAAAAAAAATAATAGATACATCATTAAAGAATTTATTAAAGAATACTTGAACTAAATGTTACAATTTTAAATTGTAGTTTCTTCTTTCAAGTATAGTTTCAATAAATAGTTGTCAAATTCCAGTCTTCAATTAATTAATCAGTTCTATAACATAATTCCAAAATAATTTTTAGTTCTTTTTTTTTTCTGTGTTTATTTTTTCTTTTCACAATTGAAGAATTAAATAGAAGGAAATATAGTTTTTATCTCTTGAGAATTAAAAAGAGAAAAAATGAAATGCACAAGTAAGTTCACATTAACAATAGTCCCCATATATTACATTGAAATTTGCTCTTTACTAACTATATTATTTATTTGTTTGTAGTAAGTGATGAAGTTACTAATGATCCGGTTTTGTCACCAAAGTCGCGAATGATATTTGACAGAAAACTCTTGGAAACATATATCACTAAAAATGGCAAAGATCCTGTAACAAACGATTTGTTGTCTATTAGTGAATTAATTCCGATCAGGACTTCCCTTGATGAAGCAAAGGGAAAATTGCCTTCGGATGCCAATGATGTTTCTCAACCGAGTATTAAGAGTTCCATTCCTTCACTTTTGGCAGTATTTCAAAATGAATGGGATTCTATAATCTTGGAGAATTTTGAATTGAAGAAAAAAATTCATCAATTACAAAACGATTTATCCAGCTCTGTTTATCATTATGATGCAAGTATTCGAGTCATTTCAAGAATTACCAAAGAGAGGGATGAAGCAGTTCAAAAGTTACAAAATATTATATTGAATGGTACTGCTGCTGCGACAAATAATAACAATAGTAATGGTATTAATGAAAATGAATCTTCCACCACTACGACTAACAGTATTACTAAAAGCGAAGATATAGTAAAACCAGACAGCACTAGTGTTGAAGAAAAGCTTGATAAGATGGATATTGACTCTCATGAGCAAGCTAAAGAGGTAACTATTCAACACGTACCAAAAGAGGAAACAAAATTAGGAGTACAAGAACAAAGTCAACAGGTTACGGATCCGACTGCATCTAGTATTCAAGAGGATGAACACATGGCTATAGTTCAAAAGGAAAAAGATGATAGATGTACTGCTATAGAAGAAGAAGAAAAAGATCCTTTAGAAGCTATCGCTGATGCAGATAAATTTTTAAGCAACATTCATCAAAAGCAATTGAAGGATCATAAATCGACATTAAATACGATTAAAAGTACCCTTCTATTGAAAACATTATTTCCTTTCACTGCATTCGACCAGTTGTCTATACCTGCGTCAAATGTCTTATCTGAAAATACTATCTCTAATATTTTCAACTATGAGATTTTACTAGTGAGCAATAGAACTCATGTTTTTATTTTGAATTTATCAACAAATTCAATTCTCACTAGATTCAAGATCAGCTCAGTCAAAAAAAATGCAGAATTATACTGTTCGGACTTTGTTAATGTGAACACTGTAGCGAAACCATTTTTCAAACCAATTTTAGGCTTCGATGATGGAACTGCCGTGATTCTTGACATTGATTTGTCCAAACCTGCTGCAGACACCCCAAATATGGGAAAAACTATAAGAGATAACACGAAGATTCCAATAATTGAACTTCCGCCCGCAGAAGGTGCTGCAGCATTAGTTAAGATGCTGACCCATCCATCTTTGAACAATTTCTTGATTGAAATTTTCAGTAATGGTATATGGCGCATTGTTGATTGCTATTCTAGAAAAGCCATATACACATCTACCTTAGACTCTGGGTCCAATTTTGAATACAGTATTGCGGATCTTCATATGGATGGCTCTTTATTGGCCATTGGTACTACCAATGGGTTGATAATGATTTACGATTTGAAGAGTGGCGAAAAATTGACTACTTTCCAAGAAACATTTGATGAAGTTGCAAGAAAAGATGATTTGATTATTAATAACTTAGTGTTTGCGAATAATGGGTACTGGCTTTTATCTACATTGACATCTCTAAAAGATCAAAGTTCAAGAATTAATATTTGGGACCTTAGAAAGGGTGAGATAACAACAAGTATCAATTGCAGTAAAATCATCAAAAAGATTGCTATTGACAAATTTTCACAAATTTTGACTATATTATTCTTTGATGACAGCGTTGAGTTTTTTAAGTATTTAAAGAAAACAAAGCAATGGGTGCAGGATAATAAATTATCATCAATGTTTTTTGGTTTCTTAATGAATAATAATGCTGAGGGATCTGCAGCTGCCTCCGTCAAAAAGAAGAAGGCACATTTGATTAATATTTACTGGCAAAAGACTTTTGATAGAACCTTCTACGTTGTTAAGAATAATGGTCACTGGGGTAAGTTTGCTATTGATTTTGACTGAGCAAGCAAAAACTTGATCTTATGTTTCTTATTTTACACTAATTATTATTTACATTTTCCTATCAATTTGTTTTTCTTATTAAAAGATAGAGAATATACATAGTTTTCACTTTATACAGACTTTTTTTTTTTTTTTTTTTTTTTTTGTAGATTATAACTTTCCTATTTCTTGTTTGTATATATCTATCGTTTAAAATAAGGTCTTCTACAATTGCAAGTTAATGGCATAAAGCTAATTTTTTCTCTCTTGAATATTTATCTTCATTTTTTGATTTCATCTTTTTAGGCTATCTAAGAAATCCTATAGTGAATTAATTGATACACAAACATATTTAATATACAGAAAAAGAAATTATGGAGACACAGACATGACAAAGGTTATTTTTTTATTTTATGCCGATTTATGATTACTATTATTAGAAAAACCTTGCATTTTTGTACTATTCTGCAGTTTTTTCATACCAAATGCAGGTTCTATAGAGTCAGGAGAATTACCAAAGCTAATTGGTTCGTCACTGACACCATCAAATAATCTGCTATATTGAGAATCTGTTGGTTTTTGATTAGTAGAACCACTTGGATTGGTGAATTCATTTAGAAAAGTTTCATTAATGTTTTGGATTTTAGAACCAAACTGACTCATGGCACGTTTGGCATCATTTGCAAGATCTCCTTCTTGCAAATTTTGCAAATTTGGTTTGAGCACCGTTTCGTGGACTTCATTAAAAGATTTTGATACTGAGGTCGAAAATAAACCCCAACCTTTTGTGAAAGTACCCAACGGATCTTTTTGAAAGTTGTCTAAAGATAAAGTCGCAAGTGATGAAGCATTATCATTATTGCTATTATTATTTACTGGAGAATTACCGAAACCTGCATACTTACCACCTTGAGATGGTGGAAGATGATCAGGTCTAGCATCATTTTTAGCACCTAAATTTGCAAAGAAAGCTTCATTTTTAGCTTTTTGTCCATTATCATTAGGAGTAGTACGACGAGAACTTATGGCTGTTTGAGAATTGTTATTACTAGCATTACCGAATGGGGAAGTACCAGAGACATCATCTTTTGGATTTCTTTCTCTCTTAACATACGGTTTGCCTTCCACTTCAGCGGCTAACATGTCTTTATAATCTTCAGCCGCTGCGTTATCATACTTTGCCTTTAAATCAGTAGAATTGTTGATATCGATTCCGTGCTCCTGGAAATATGAAGCCAATCTATCATTACCACCTTTTTCCATAGATAAGATCTCATTAGGTTTAAATTGATCCATAGTAATTGATCTTACAAAGGAAATATGAACACCTAAACTTCTGTGAATACCTGCACATTCCAAACAGATAAAAATTCCAAATTTTGGAGTAGCCCATTGAGGATTTGGGGCACCACAATCAAAACATTTTTTGTTGCTACCAATCTTCTGTAATGCTAAAAGTTTTCTTTTATTATCTGGGTCGACTTTCCAATCAGACATTTTCTGTTCTTCGCTCTCTGTTTCTTGTATTTCTTTCTTTTTTTTCCTTTTTTCTTTTGGGAATATTGAAAAGTTTATATTATATAATTTTGTGGTTATCAAAGATGGTATGACTTGTTATTCCTATTAATCAGTTTAATATCAAGTGACGTTTGAAAATCTTTTTTTTTTTCTAGTTTTATCAATTTCTTTGATTACTTAGAGCTGAAAATAAAAAGAAAGTAAAAAAATAAATAGATTAAGAACAATATAAAAAACTTTGAGATTTAGATATGGCTTACCTTAATGAGCATTGTGTCCTCTTTGTGCAAAATTTCAAGAATCGTCTCAATTTTTTTTTTCGATATTTTGTCTGGTAAATTGCTTTGTATTGTTTTAAAACAACAACAACAAAAAAAAAAGTTAAATAATGTAATAGCTATACGCACCCCACTGTTTTCAATCACCGGAATCATCAAAGGCTTAAAGTATCTGAGAAACAAAAGTTGATTATCTTACAATTGGAAGTTAATTATCTAAATGCCAAAGTCAAGTTTAGAAATACGTCTATTTGCTTAGAATTTAAAAATCCATATATTTGTTTTCGAATTGAAGTTTTCTTTTTTCTTTCTTTTATTTTACGATATAGGGTTTCTTCATAAATCAACCAATTAAATTATATCAATCAATTTTACTTCTTTTTCCAAAATTTTTAATTGCTGTGAGCTATACCCACATTTTCGATATGTTACTTTTATTTTTCGGAGTTTGTCAACAAATTGGTTTATCTATCTCTTTTCCAAAGCTTTCAATTGCTCCTCAACGGTTCTAACTTTATCTTCAGGTGTTTGAACTTTATCAGTTCTAGTTCCAACCCTAATATCAGATTGAATTCTGACAACACCATCTTCTGAGTGTAAAACTTCATGGACAGTACCGATAAGATCCATAACTTCTGACCAAGGACCTTCAATGGTGGTTCCTGCAGAATGTAACACCGATTTCAATGGAGATGCACGAATAATTGACTCTGCTTTAGTAACATATTTGGATACCGAAGGTGTAGCGGTTCCAATTGGAATAAGACACACATCAGCGATACAATGAAGGGACACCATTTTTTTTTTTTTTGTTTCCAGCAGAAAATTAAAGCAAAATGTTTAGAGATATATAAACGAAGAAAAGAACATAAAAATAATTTCAGATTGATCTTAAGTTGATTTATACACTGGATTGAAATCGCAGTGACTAATAGGTACCTGGTTAAGGTTAAGAAAAAATATGGAGAAGACAAAAAAAAAAAAAAAAAAAAAAAACAAACGAAAAAACAAAGAGAAAACCGCAGTGCATCAGCAAAATAAAAAAATATTTGCGGCTAATTACCGAAAAAAAAAAGCCTATTCAGCACCAAAAGTATCACGTGAATCACATGATGTTAGTAACAAAAGTTCATAACCATTGACTTTTCTTATAAAAACACAAATCACTATTCACACTCTCCACAGTTTTTTTTTAACCATTTGATTTGTTCTCTCAAAAAAAAAAAACACCACACACCCCAAAAAAGATAAGAGAATACGTCAAAAGTAGGAAGGCAAAAAAATTAGTAATGTATGTGTGTAGCATTATAAATAAAAATAAATACACCCAGTAAAAATGAGTCTTAAGCAATTGTTCTCTAGTAATAATTTAATTTTGTCAATGAATACAGGATTTATTCATTAGATACCAATAATATCTCTCCGTCACTATCTATAGTACCTATCTATCATTGCCAATAATATAGAGCAATCATATATTCAAAGATTTAGACATTTACTTACCTATACAGTCACTAGTTACACTTATATTCTGGACGCTCATGTTGTCGATTGCTACTAGAACTTCTACTGCAAGACCTAACTTAAGATATAGTTCCATTTCAAGATTAGACTCTGCCTTAAGATCAGGTTTTTTTCCGAAATCCAATACGACTGGAATTCGTGATTTTTCTTTCTCCGGTGTTTGTTTCAACAAAAATGACAATTCTAAAAGGTCCGATTCCAAGTCCTCCTCCACCAAGAAACAGTCTACTTCTAGTAAACTTCTGTTGAATACAGATAAGAAATTCTCCAAGTTTATAAGAGAGTTTAACAGAAATGCCTCTTCATTATCAAGTGATCCTTCTCCTTCATCAGGAGCTGCTGCCAATACGTCGGACTCAACGGGTTCTAAAAAGAATACATACTATCGTGTAGCTAGTGGTGTACAACGGAAATTGCCAAGAGTACCAAATACGTCTCATTTAGATATGAGAAAGTTCAGACAAGATATATTATATTCAGGTTATAGACCTTTGTTGTTACCTATAAAGGACGATGCAAATTTGACTCTCAGATTCGATAAATCTGGCTATATGAAAAAGTCAAATTTGCAAGTGGCAAACAGACCTGCCCCTAATAACATATGGAATAATTCGGCTTTAGGTACCGAAAGATTCTCAGAAATGGATAATGTACCTTACAGTGTTGTACTGAAACTCAGACCTTTTGAACGTCCACCTTTACCAGGTCAAGAAATCCGAAAAGAAAAGTCAGTAGACCTTAATAAAAAACAGAAAGAGAGGGTGACTAGCTGGAAAACTTTTTTCACAGAAAAGGGATACAAGAATTAAATGTTAGTGGATATAAGGATCTGATGTTAACAGATATTGAGCATTAGAAAATAGAAGAATTTTATCAAGAGGGATGTGATAATCAAACTTTAATATGCAATTAATGGATTGATTGCCTGTAATGCGATGTAGGTTTGAACACTTTTTTCTATCTCTATTATTACTATTAGTATTACTACTATTACTACTATTACTATTATTACTATTATTATTATCAGTATTGTTATCCTTATTATTAGAAATTACAGGTTATCAAAAAGATTGATTTACTTTGATACAAAATTTATAAAATCATACATAGATTCTCAATAGTATTATTCAAAAATTATACATCTTTCGTTTGATTGTAGCTTATGTAATATATATGTTAATGAGCAAACAATTATTTTATTTTTTCAAAACTAACTCTTTCTTGCTAGCTTTTTTCTTTCAAAGTCATTATCTGACGCGTTATTATTTTTAAAGCTAAGAATATATCAAATCCACAGTAGAAAGTATTATGTCAAAGATTTGTTGTATCAATGTAGAGATGTATGTGATCTCTTAAGCGGTTAAAATCTCGTTTCCTTTTTTGCGAGAACGCCCCTCCAGAAAAAAAAAAGAAGACAAAGAAAGTTGTGTCAGGCAGATAGTTTGACAATACTTAAAATATTTCCAAAATTTTTTCTTCTCTTCTGATCAAGTTTTATATAGGGAAATAAGGAGAAATATTCAGTTCTATATATAAAATCAAAGAAAATTACTAAGTGTACTGTATTGCAACGATTTAAAAGAATTTCAAGCTATCGATATATTGTATATGAGAGATAAAAGTCTCGTTTAATTGCGGTTAATTTTGTTTTTCATTTTTCATTTTTCATTTTTCATTTTTAGTTTTCATGACATGCAAAAGGAAAAGATTGTCGTCGACAGTTTGAAAAATTAAATTGAATTGGCTATAAGAATACCACAAGAAACAAAGAATAATCTAATATTAAAAGGGATAGAAAATGGGATTTACAAAAATTGAGTCGTTAGGTTCAAGTATAAATAATAATAATAATAATAACAACAACATTGATAATAGGCTGCAAACACAATTACTAGAGAAAAAAGTAGTAAAATCAAATGCAACTTCTTCAACGACGTCATTTTTGGCTGCTACAGAATTGAATTCGAGTAATGATTTGTCTTTATTGAATAGTAACAATTTGACAGCAGAAAGTAGCACTGGCACAATGGCTCAAGTTAAGGTCCCACAACTGCCCAGAAAATCAACATCATATCACCATCCAAGTCATCAAGTCATTGAAACTACTTACATTTCACTTGAATATGATCCAGTAAAGAAAAGGAAAATTCTTAATTCCTACGAGATCTTATGTGATTTGGGAGAAGGACAACATGGAAAAGTCAAATTAGCCTTGGATCTAAGAACTGGTGAAAAAGTCGCTGTTAAAATATTGGATAGAGGACTAGTTGCCAATAGAATAGGCGGTGGTGCAAATACTTCTATATTGTGGAATAATTATAACGATAAAGGTTATACGGAAGACCAGCTAAGTCCTCATAACGAAGAATATTATTCAACAACTAGGGATACAAGCAACCAATATCTCAATCCATTTCAACATAAAAGGAGCAGAAGTGCAAGTGAAAATGAGTTGAAAATAAGCAAAGAAATAGAAATCATGAAGAAATGTAATCATGAAAATGTGGTAAAACTTTGGGAAGTTATCGACGACCGTCGATTGAGAAAGATTTATTTGGTATTGGAATATTTGGAAAAAGGTGAAATTCAATGGCAGGACGAAGACAAGTCGGCATTGACAAATTATGATAACCAAGATTTGGCTATAGATTTCAAGCATAAACCCTTTCTATCGTTCAAGGAGACGAGAAAAATATTCAAAGATGTAATACTAGGATTGGAATATTTGCATCATCAAGGAATTATTCATAGAGATATCAAACCTTCAAATCTATTAATTTCCAAAGATGGTGTTGTTAAGATATCAGATTTTGGAGTTTCCTTCTCTTTAAACTATTCGAGATTGGCATCGCACAATGCTATAAATAAAAAGAAAACCAACGAAGAAGAAGAAGATATCAAGAGGTTTAAAAAAGAGCAAGATTTATGTACTACTGCCGGAACCCCAGCGTTTTATGCTCCTGAATTATGTTCAGCAGATCAGCTATTTCCAATCAGTCATAAATTAGATATATGGTCAGTGGGTGTAACCTTATATTGTTTAATGTTTGGTGACTTACCTTTTAATGGTATGAATAATTTTGAATTATTCGAAAGCATAAATAAAAATCGACCGTACATTTTAAGTTATCTGGAGTTCCAAGATTTTTGTGTGAAAGATAATAGTAGTATCATTGAAGATGAATATACTGAATTTATAGATTTGTTGAAAAGTTTATTGGTAAGAGATCCAACATTAAGAATTGATATTCGCCAGATTAAAAAACATCCTTTTGTATTGAAGGCCATCTCTTCAGATGAAGAGAAATTCAAATTTGACAACAATATTTTAATCCATTGTGGCTCAGCTTGTTCCGATATATACGAAGAAGCAATACAAGATGATAATGGTAAAGAGGAATTAAATAATTCTAATAATAAAATGCAGGAACAAGCAAATAAACACAGAGAAGTACCTAATGAAATATATTTTGATGAGAAAATGACCGAGGATTTGAAGAACTTAGATATTGAGAATATAAATGGAGAAACCATGAGAGGTTGCGTTAGTAATGATGAGATTGATAATGAGGTACTTAGTTCTACAATTAAAAGTATTAAATTTGAGAAAGGTCAGGAAAGTTCAATAATATCGCAAAGAGGCGATCAAATATATTCAAACTTTGAAACACCTATTTTGGAAAATTCGCATTATACAAGTACAGAAGCGGGAAAAAAGTTGTGGAATACAAGCATCGGGGCAATAGATTTTATGGAAACTAAAAAGGATTCAATGGTATCATTGCCTTTAAATTCCAGCTATGCTTCTTTAAATAGTTTTGATGATAATTTAATCTTTGAAGGTGTTACAGGCAAACAAAATGGAAAGATTGCAGGACAGTCATTTCCTAAATTTGATATACACAATATTGAATCTTCGTCAAATGAAAGAGTTTACATACCTAGAATGAGTCGACTTCTAGATGATCCCATATTGTCTGAAAATTTTAGCAGCGAGGAAGAAGAGAGCAGTGATGAGGATGAAGGCGAGTTGGTTCTTAATTTTGGTACTCGAAATTCATAGAGTATGACTACAATTAATGTTGATTTTAATGGAATTATTGCAAACGAGTTTGATGATATCGGCGTAAATAACTTTGTTACTATATCTGTATCTGTACTTATAGTTGGTTTAAAATTTTTCAATTTAGACTTCACTAAATTGTCAGCCTATGTATATATGTTAACCGCTTCTAATTTCATTAGTAATATTGCATCACGATCTATTAGTCTTTTTTTCTCTATCTGTCTGCCACAGCTCGGACAGAATGACTCATTATATATATATATATATATATGTTTTTTTTTCTTTTTCTTTTATAATAGAAAGCTATGTAACTGTTGATAACTCGTAAACCGAAATGACTAATAAATAATAATAAACTTGATATCCGTAAATTAACTCAAAGATTAGCCACCATTTTACCATTTTATGTCTTTGTTAGACTATCCTAGTGTTTTCCAGTTGTTTTTTTACTTTAATAAATTTCCACGCCAAAATTTACTTTAATTGGCGGGATTCGGGCTGCCTGGAGGTAGAGAAATTAAGCAGTATGCACCCTCCAAAAATGTATCTTGTTGCTGTTTCCTGAGCGGTTAAAACTCTAAAAAGAATGATAAAGATCTTTTTTTTTTCTTCTGCTGACTCTTTCTTTTTTCTTTGTCAGTCAAAGTTTCAAGTTAATTTTCTATTTGTTAGTGAAGAGTTGAAATTTATATTTATTTTCTTAAACATTGCAGCTTTACATAGAAATCAGACTGTACTTAACATTCAACAACTAAAGTTTAGATTATTTATCAAACGTTGAACGTACTATTTCTCAATAAACTCGGTTGTTTGATATATAAATTATTGAATCAGTTTTCTGCTCAAATATTGGATTAAGAAAACGATTTGCTCCAAAAACGAATAGCGCCAGCTAGTTTGTATGATTTTAAATTGTCATTTTATTAAAATTTTATTCAATTCCATGGCTTTCATTTGATTAGTTAACTCTATTTATTGCATTTGATTTAGTTTTAGTTTTTTTACTTATTTTTCCTTCGTCAAGTCTATTGGAATTTTTATTTAAAGCTGTTTGTATATATAATTTTTTTTGAATTTTTTTTTTTTTACTCTGGATTATATTTTGTTTGCCATTGATTCTATGACACAGGCAAATACATATGAAAACTCTGGTATATATATAATAATAGAGAAAAATATATTTGAAAACGTTGAATGAATTTTTTCTTCCTTAAGAGTTTTTTTTTGAAGAGAGCCCGTTAAATCAAAATCAAAAGTTGTTAGACGTTGTCATTATATCCTGTTTTAAAAGTTATGGATGCAAATCAAATCACAAATTATGATGGTGGAAATATAGTGGATAACAAAGGTTTTGGGACCAACAAAAATAAAAATAAAAATAAAAATAAAAATAAAAACTCGGATACTAATAAAAATATCAATGCTAATGGTGATGTTAATAATAGTAATAAGGATGATAATGATAAAGCGAAATCAGAGTTAAAAGATTCAAATCGGACAGCCCTGAAGACACCAACAAAGTCCAAAGGTAAACAGAAAGCTATTAATTCCCCATCCACAGATTCGCAAATCTATCTGACCAATGAAATGGATCAGGTAGGTCAAGACTTTAGTATGTTAAACTTGGAATCCAACAGCCCCCAAACAGCTACTAGTTCTTTTTTCAATGTCATTAATAACAACAATAGCAGCCCATCTAGCATATTTTCGAGAAACACTTTGCAAAATGATTTACGAACTCCTTCAGTTCATATTCTGAGTATACCCAAAAATAATACTACCCATAATAATAGACCTTCTTTGAAGAAGAAGAATCTTAGTTTTGGAAATTCTCTCTTTATTGATACTTCGATAAAGAAATTCAGTACGTCCTCTCCACCGAGAAGATGCCATCCTCAAAAATTAATTTCAGATAATTCTCATAAACAACAACAGCCCACGAATATGTTAAGAAATAGATTATATAGAAGCCCGGATCTTTCATTGTCACCGTTATCCGATGATTTAGAGACTCCTTTATTTTCGGCTAATCCATCATCTGCTTTGACTCCTATTATGTCTTCCGTAGATGATTGTCATGGAGGTAATTATTTTAAGATGTTTCAGTCTTCAAGTACAACAAACAACGTTACTAGCGAAAGCTCCTCTATAGAACCATCACAATCTTCTTCTAGGAACGTTAATATAGCAGCAAATCAAATCAGTAATATGCCCCGTATTTCCAACAATTTATTTTCAGTCTTGGAGAATAGTACCAACATAGGGGAAAACAGAGATACTAGTAATGATAATAATATTTATGAAAACAATAATTCAAATTATTTGAGTGATAATACATCTTTGAGTCTGATTTCATCGCAACTATTTGGTTATAACGTAGTTGAAATACCCACTATTCAGATAAATAATGATAATATCAATGATTCTTTCCCTATAGATTCAACAGGACTGAGAGCTTCTCTGGAATTATCATCTACAGGTACATCTAATGGATTTCCGTTCGCAGAAATGACTGCAAAGATAGGAGATGATGATCCATTTTTTAAATCTAGTGATTTCGATCAGGTTATTGATTTATTAGATATTTTGAAATCGGAAAAAAAGAAGAAGCATAAAAGCAAAAAAAAAACGAAATCTAAAACAGCAACATTTAACACTGACAAAAAACCAACCGGTTTAAGTGGAAAAGAAAAGAAAATTGTTAGGAAAAGAAAATGTAAAAAACCCCAACTGGAGAAGCTGAATTATGATGAGAATAATTCTGGATATGAAGGAGAGGATGAAGATGATGGGAATCTGGATGTTTTCTAAAAGATTATATGTTTCGGTAAAGTAAGTTTCATCTTTTAGTTTCTTGCTTCTGACAGAGCTTATTCATCTAATTTATTATTGTTATCACCACCACCACCACTACTACTACTACTAATATTATTATCATTATTGTTATTATTGATTCGCTGTTGCTAATTTACCAACCTCATGTATTTACATACCATTCGCTTGTTTATTTGACTATTTTTTTTCTCTCTCTTTTTCTTAAAAAAAGAAGTGCCTTCATGATTATGACTCATTACAATAGAAATATAGATAATTTTACCATTTGTGATACTCTTAAATTGTAGATATTGAATTACAGATAACAAGAAAGCAAATTGCTTGAAAAGTTGGTAATATCAGTAACAGTCAAATATTAAAGAAATAATAGGCCATGGTCTTTGATCAATAAAAAAATGTTAATCATCTGTTTCTTCATGTAGTCCATAATCATATTCTATTTTCATTGTCATTATACACATAATATATACACAATGCATACCTCTTGAATTTTATTGTTAAGCAAAAGATTAAGATAGCAGAACTGAATTTCTGATGTTAGTATCATATTAGACTACGCATAAGTTGCAAAAGAAACTAAAAAGAAAAAGATTTCAGCCGTAAACTCACCAGACACGTTTTTCCACGGATTTATTAGCATACATATAGACTAGAAACAAAAACGAAAAAAAAAAAAAGGTACTCCACACAAGCACTACAAATATTGTACATCCAACTTAGTGATTAATTTGATTTAGTTATTGAAGTAGCAAGAGCATTAGAAATATAAATCAAACTGTTATATCATCCATATCTCCAAAAATTAAATATTTTTTGTTTACTAAAACTTATTGACTAGATAATCTGATAGTTAGGAAATAGTTCATAGTATGAAGTTTGCCCAGTATGTTTTTATCAATATCTAACTTATTTGAGCCATTAATTTTGTCGAAGAAATTGCTTTACTTTACTAGAGTTTATATACTAACTTAATTTGTTTTTAAAATTATTCACATAATAAGTGCCAGGTATCAAATGCTCTCTTTTTTGATATGGTTTATTTTAAAGTGTGTATTTGGTATTTATCACTATGTGTGACCATGTTTGCTACATCACATTATAACTTCTTGATAAATTTAGAACTCTTGAAGATGAGCTAGTAAGTATATTCTATTTTTGATTTTTATACGGGATATCTGCTAACATTTTTATGAAAATTCAGGTTCCTGAATGGCGTTCAAGATACTTGGACTACAAAGTAGGTAAAAAGAAGATAAAAAGAATTGCTTCTCCTGATGTCAATAAAATCTATGGATTTGAAAGCGAAAGCTCTCCATTAATATTACATACATCAAATGATGCTACAGGTTATGAGACCTATTCTGAGAATCATAGCCCTTTGAATAGAAGAATGCACCAAGAAAGTACTGCCATACGTAGAAATATTAGACGCCAGTCTACTCTCTCACAGATTTTAGATTTTGCAAAGAATGCTTCTGGCAGAAATAGAAAAGCACAATCATTTGAATTGAAAGACTCTTTTAATAAGCAGAAAACAGATTTTTTAATTTGGTTAGATAACCAAGTGAAAAATGTTGAAAATTTTTATAACGAAAAAGAAGAAGAATATTCGAAAACATTTTGGGATATTCAAAGACAACTATACGTACTTAAGTTAGAAAAAAAGAGCGTAACAAGCTTGTCTCGTAGACAGTCTGAAATTGACACAGAAAATGAGACAACATTTCAAGAAACTACACAGAAGTTGAAGGAAAAGAGAAGGAAGAAAACGTTGAATCCAGATTTCAAAGATCTTGCAAATGCAAATATGGCTAGATATAACATACAGGCGAACAACGAACATTCCAACAAAAGTCATACATTTAATGACTCAACGACCATATCGCCAAATGGAAGTGGTGCAGAAACTCCCTTAGAAATGTCGCCACATGGAAATGATTATCATATTATCCGTAACAGCAATATTAATAGTAAATTATTATATGACAACGATTTTCCCAACTTGACTGTACGTTCCTCGAATTCAGATTTTAGAAGTTTATGCAGTGTTCCAGAGTCTGTTTCAAATTCACGTTTGTCGTTGAAGTCCGAAAATTTTAATGTATCATTGACACCTATCAATAATGTTCCGATTAGGCTTGCTAAAAAACAATTAAAAGTAGCCATTCTTGAGTTTTATAGAAGTTTGGAACTTTTAAGAAGTTATAGATTATTAAATAGAACTGCGTGTCAAAAGATAATTAAGAAATTTGATAAGAATACAAAATCACAAGAAAAGGAGCGATTTTTAGAAAAAGTGAATAATTTAAATTTTGCTAGAGGTGAGACGTTGGATAAACTCCTGAGTGACATTGAGATTTTGTATGCAAAATATTTTACTAAAAATGACCGGAAATTGGCAGTTGGTTACTTGAGAAGTAAGAAAAATTTCAAGGAGCACTATGCGCCATTGTTTCTTGGTGGTTTATTTGTTGGAATTAGTATTCCAATGATCATTTTCACTATAAATAGATATCCCGATAGTGATAGAAGCCTTATCTTGATACAAACTTGGGGTGCTTTGTTGTTGCCTGCTATAATAGCACTAAGTTTTACGTTACATTTCTATGTGTTTACTGTCTTCAAGATTAATTACAAATTTATTTTTGATTTCAATCTTGATAATGCGTTAGATTTCAGGCAATATATTTTTCTTCCAAGTTTGTTTTTGTTCGTGGAATCAGTTTTAGGATATTTTACATTTGACGGTTACATGAGAATGATTCAGAACTTTTTTCCATTATTTATTATTGTCATGTCGCTAATTATTTTTTTCACACCGGTTTCAATATTGTTTAAAGATGCCAGATGTTGGTTAGGAATTACTTTATCTAGAATCTGTGCACCATTATTTTTGCCGGTTGAGTTTAGGGATTTTTTTATTGCGGATATTCTTTGTAGTTTGACTTATTCTTTTAGTGGAATATTTCTGTACTTATGCTATTTGAGCAATGACTATGGAACTTGTACGCAAAACCCTAAATTTATTCAAAAAATGGGGATTGTCTCGGCAATTCCAGCTTTACTTCGATGCCTGCAGTGCTTAAGAAGATACATTGATTCTGGCGACATTCATCCACATTTGTTTAATGCTTTGAAGTATCTGATTACTATCAGTTATTATACGGTAATGGGCTATTATAAATCTGATACTCAAAATAGTAGTTATAAGGCTGAATTTATTTTTATGTCATCTTTGAATAGTATTTACAGTGGAATTTGGGATATTTTCTTTGATTGGTCATTATTGAGTTGGAACAACACAATTATCAATGGATCCTTCAGATCATTGGGATACAGAAATCACAAACATCTATACTATGGAGCAGTTGTTGTAAATTGTATATTGAGATTTCAATGGATTGGATATTTATTACCTCAGCCTATTGGAATGTCCAGTATAACTGCTTTTTGTGTAGCATTAATGGAACTTCTAAGAAGATTTGTTTGGATTTTTTTCAGAATTGAAAATGAGCATATGTCCAATGTTGAAAAGTTGAGGGTCACCAAAGACATTAAGTTGCCATATGAGTTTGAAGATCAAAAGAGAAGATTGTCCGAAGATATTACTAGTTTACCAACGCCAACTACAGGAAGAAGACCCGTCGCATATGGATCGATTGCCAATGCTAGTGAAGAAGCGTTAGAGATCCAATCAAAGAAGAAAAAGAAGGGATTACTTGCTAGGATCGGAGAAGCGATTTCGACTGCGCATGCTAGAGATTTTGAAAGGCCTAAAGAGGATCCTAACAGCCGTGTTTTGATGGAGGATAGTGATTCTGAAGATGGACAAGATGGAAATGTGCATGATACTGATTCTGATGATGAAGAACAAGACAACAAATCAGAGGAAGATGGTGCCTTGTTTGATGAATCAGATGTCATTTACGAGGTTACATCTGACCAATGAAATAACGAGATATACAGTAAATAGAACTCACAATAAATTAAAGAAAAAAAAGTAAATAGAATTTACCAATTATAAAAATAGTAGTTAGAATTTCCAATTACGTAAAAATAGTAAATGAATTATCAATAAGCTAAAAATAGTAAATAGAAATGACAATTAAATTGATTAATAGATATAGAGATGAAAATTGTCATTATTCATAATAAAATCAGTAACCAAGTATAGTAAAAATTGTGAATAATAACAATTTCAATTACCTTTGTGGGAAATTGCATTTTATTTGTGTAGACAATCAACATGCATATACTATAGTGCGCCAAAAATAATATCAACGGTTGTCAAAACATGTTTCTAATAATAGAGGGTCGGAGTATGTGGCTTGAAAAAAACAAATATATTTAATTGTGCACGCAATTTACATGGAGTTTCTTACTGCCTATTTGTTTGTTGCTGTTTATCTGCGGACCACCATAGTGGGGCTATTTTAGCTATTTATAGAATAGAGGCAGATGGATTCACGTCAGAATTTCCCAATTAGACCTTAATATCAAACTGAGCAGCGCTGCATATGCATGCAAAGTGAGCTACAAAACAACATCGAAACCTTAATAAGGATTGGCGAGATGCCAATACCTGTCTAAGACATCCGAATAAATATCCTTGATAATGGACACAGAAACAATAATAAAAGATATTGTGAATTTTCATTCATTCATTTTTTAAATAACTGGTAAGAGCAGATAGTTGAGAAAGAAGAACTCCATGATTTTTAAAATTTGCAACTATATGTTTGCGTGTGGAATTTAATGATAGATAGCGTGCATGGTACATAGAGCCAATTGCAATTTGTCTGGGTATCCAAACAAGGTTTTTCTGTGTTCTGTTTCCATCTATCCTTTCTGTAGATATATATATATATATATATATAAATATAGTTGACAAATAAATAGAGTGAATTTAAAAGAAAAGAGGGAAATAGAAAACTTGATATTATTATATTCCCGAAATATTGTGACTTTCTGTTTCTGTTGAAAATATGAAAAATTCCAATAATTGACAAATATACATAAAGATACCAAATAAACTCATGAGAAAAAAAAATTTTTTTTTTCTTACCTACATTTATTTCCTAAAACAATTTTTTTTTTTGAAGTATCATTTTCTGTCAACATTGTGAAATTCAATCTTATTGAGTATTCTTTGTTTGCAAAATCTTTAAAGAACAAGATATATATATATATATATATATATATATATTAGATCAAATACGTGATATGTATTTTAACCAAATAAATATATATATATATGTATATTTAGATATAGATATCACAGATTTGGAATAATAAAAACTTGTTACTGTTTGTTTTTGTGTTTAGTCCTTTTTTTAAAAAAAAAAATTTTTTTATTCTATATTTGTTATTTTTCGATTTTCTCATTCTTGTTAATGTCAGCCCCAAATAATGACCATTATGAGCAAAACAAAAGGACGTCATCATTGATACTATTATTCACACAAAACAATACTCAAGATGTAAATGACAAGTCATGTCAGGTCGAAGAAAATCCAGAAGTCGATACATTTAGAAAAATTTCTGACCACGAAATTATCGAATTCTTATCTCAGAAAATCAACAAGCAATCTGTACAGTTCATACAAAAAATCACAGATAAACTGTTTTTGGTCCAACTATCTAACTATAAAGATGCCTTGAAATGTATAGAAACGTTGAATAATTCCTATTTTAATGATAAAATTGTCCATATTAGTCAAGATCCAAAAAAGTATAATGATCGTAATTTCAAACGGCTGCTGAATAGATACCGTTCTAATTATCATTATGATAATTACAATAGATATAGTCCGGGAAATGCATTCTCAGGTAATTTTAGTCCTTACCAAATGTCTCCAGATTCCCAACATAATAACACAAGATCTTTTGAATACAATTCTAATAAGACAGACCATGATTTAATGACATATTCCTCCTCATCATCATCATCATCGTCTCCTAATACAAGAAAGAGTTTTTCATCTCTTCCCAGTTTCAACTATAACGCTTCAAGTCGCAATGTTTCAAGGTCTTCTGATGCTGGTCCCTATCTTAAACCTGGATTTAATCCTATATTCCAACAATTTAACTCTAGAAGTTCTTCATCGAAGGCTTCAAATGAGCATCATCATCTGGAACAATATGTTAGAAACAGGAATCCAAGCAGTTCATTGGAGTCCCAAAAGAGTTACCCTTCATTTTTTGATTCTTTCCTTTTAAAACAAAGTTACCAAAACATGTTTTTCCAAAATCATCAACATTTAGTTGCATCACAATCCTTATCCTCAGTTCAGCTCCAGCAACAACAACAAATGAATTTAGCTTCTCAATATATATCTCCTATGCAATTTTATGGCACTCCACCAGGAATGTTGCATCCACAGTTTCTGGCAACAAGAAGTCAGAGTATGTCTGCCATTTATAATCAATCATTGGGATACCACCTAAATCCCAATATTGCATTATTCAACGAAAATGATTCCAAAGATAATTTAGAAATACATTCCGACGATGATGAAAGTGAAGGTGAATTAAAACATTCGATAAACGAGAAAGACGTTCAAAACGCCATCAATAAATCTGATTCATCTAGTAATCTGTCATCATGTATTAAAAGCAATCTTGACGGCACTTCAAATGGATCCACCACCAGAGAAAAAAGTATATCTCCTCAATTTCAAAATCCTATTATGTTTCAAGGATTTACTCCTACAACTTATAGTCCGACTGTAGGTTTTCACAATATTACTGATGCTGACAGTCCACATCACCGCAATCAGCAAATGATGCAAATGATGTTCCAAATGATGAATGACACTAACATCTCAGATCCAACAGCAATTATGATGAACCAGCATCAACATGCGTTTCCTCCTTACTTTTATTCAATGAATGGTTACTATAATGATCCAAATTATTACCAAAAACTGAAGTACTATCCAAATTACAATATTGAAGGTCTTAATGTCAATAATAATAGTCCTTCGGACTTCATGAACCAGAGATTTTCTGATTCGGAAGAATCTCCTGATATTCATAGGCTATTTTTTGGTAACTTATCTTATAATACAACTTTAGATGATCTTAAGAAAGAGATTCATCAAAGATTGCGTTCAAATGATGTGAAATTTTTAATTGAGATGCCAAATAATGAATTAACTAAGGGATTTGCAATAGTACAATTTTCAGATCCTGACATGGCAGAGAATGCAATATCATGTTTTAATGGAACTGATTTCCATGGTAGAAAAATCACCGTAAGATACGATAAATATCCTAGCTTTGCTAAAAGAAATCAAGCAAATAAATCATCATTTCAATATTATAATGGATTAGATTTTCTGGACAGTGAACCCGGAAATTCTGATAGTCTTTGCGTTAACGAATCCAATATATCTTTGAAGCACGAGAATAGCAATCTGGATGACAATGCAAACGACACTGAAAAATCCAGAGATCTAATAAAGGAACTAACCACTTCAAGTCACTAACTTGATGTTTACAATAAAACAAAAAAAGTATATGCTATGTTTCATTAATATTGGTTACGATTATTTATTGATACCAATATGTTTGAGAGTCAGAATGAACAAAATAATTATCGGTATATTTGTATTTATTTTATTTATATATATGTATCATAAGAATCCAAAGCACTAAGTAAATACTTTAGCTCTTTTTGCGTTTTCAAATCAACAACGATGTGGATATAACTATCAAAGCACCTAATGCATAACTTTTTTGCAAAACTGCAGAGATACTTCCTGAAGATTCTTCAATATCATCTTCCATCTTATTATTCAAATTAAACTTACTTGATACATTAGAGAACTGTACTAAATTAGAAGAGTGGTCCATCTCATTTTCCGAATCAATAATATTACTGATATTTTTTCTGTTTAATTGTGAATTTTGATTACCTGAAAATGATTTTTCTTGCAAATCAGTTTGTATATCAGTTTTTTTCTGTTCTTCTTCCATTTTAATTAATTTTAGGGTTTCGTAGTTTTGTCTTTCAGTCTGGATTTCAGATTCTTTTTTACGAAAGTTTGAGATATCATCTTCGTCCAAATTGTCTCTCTCAAAAGATTTCCATTGAGGTTCTTCAATTTTTGTGTTATCGAACAATAATGAAGAATAATTATTAGCAGCACTTAAACTATTGATTTTTCCAATCTTTTTAGAGTTAGCCTTTTCTAATAGATTTTTATTTGTAACAGTTCTCTTCTTATTATGAATATCTTTGTAGTCATTTAGTTCTTTAATCAAAGTCTGGGCTTTGAAATTTTGTTCCTTAAACTCTGAATATATGTCTTCGTTAACGCTTAATACATACGGATTATCTTTACAAGCATTTTTAAATTGATGGAAACTGTTTAAGTTATAAGTAGTACAAAATTTTGAACATTCTACAACGGCGGCACCAGCATAATAACATTGGCATGCCTTATTATCGATAGAACAAACCTGAAATCCTTGTTTTATGGTATTAATACAAGACAAATATTTATCTTCATAACACAAGGGGGAGTTACCCAAAAATTGAGCTATAAGCGCTGAATTTCTTTTTGTTGAATCTGCAATATTTACAACAATATTCTCTGATGATTCTTCTTCATTGTAATCAAATTTTTGTTCTACCAAAGATTTTGGTAATTCTGATGTATGTGTCTTTTTTACATTCGTGATATCTTCAGGAGCTTTTTGCTTTTTTAACAACAAATTTTCATCAACAAGAGTTTGTCGTTCATGTGATACTAAATCGTCGTCTTCAAAATCATGTTGTCTGTTTGAAATCAATTCGTTATCCTCGAAAGGCTTTTGTTTATTTAAGCTTGAGTTTGTTGAATCAATTTGATCTTCGCTTATACTTTTATTAATATCAATCAATTTTTGTAGTTCAGTTTTATAATCGGATGCAACAGAAATATCAACTTTATTATTTCCCAGTTGCTCACTCGCATGTTCACTACTATCTTCAGCATTAAAATAAAGATCTACTGGTTCCCGAATGCTTTGTTGAGCGTTTTCTAAGTCATTCAATAGATTTTCATTGTTACTATATGAAACTGATTTATTTGAACCCACAAGCACAATAGAGGAACCTTTGGAAATTACAATTGAAGAAATGACACAAAGTAATATGCTTTTTCTCATTATTTTGTTTTATTCTATTTTATTTTATTTTATTTTTCTATTAGTAACCTCTTTATATAATCTCCTATTTGATATTTTATAATAAAATCTAGATAGATATCAGATTCTATTTTAATTGGAATATAATAACAAACAGTTGATAATAAAAATGGAAACAATTTTTTTGGTATACGATATATAATATGTGTATATGTATATATTAGATGTATATTATATTATTATTTTTTAAAATTTATATAGGCATTACAAAGTGTTCTACAGCTCCGTAAATCTTAGAATTTTATTTTTGGTGTTTTCATTTAAATTAGTTAGTTTGTTGATCTGTAGTATCTTATTAAGGACAATGCAAATATATTTCTTCATATTTGAAGGGGAATAATAAGGTTATAAAATTCGAAAAAAGAAATGAAACAAAAAATTTTTTTTAAAAAATAAAAAGAAAATAAGAAAATACCTCTAATTTAGTTCTGTTTTAAACACACATCGTGTGATGAAATGAAAAGATTTTCTATTATCTTTTAACAAAATATTTTTATCGTCCCATATTCAATTTTTTGCGGTGTTTAACAAAAGATTCCTGTAATAGTTAAAATTCTCTTATATTCATTAATATTAATGAGAAAAATAATAATAATAATAATAAAAGCAACAACATCTTACTGTTTAAAAATTAGCGCCCAAATATATTTATAAAAATCAATTCTAAAATGTTTGCAATTATATAGCCCAGTATTATTGTTTGATTGACAAGTGGTTTACATTACATATGTATCTATGAACCCCGATTACTGTTTTGAGAATCAAGATCATTAATAATTTATTCAAAGAGAAATTCTGGTTTTTAAAGTTTGTTTTTTCAACGGTTAAACAAGCAGGTAATTTCATTCTCAGAAAGTAAAAAAAAAAAAAAAACTTTCTCTTGAATGTGCACAAAAGACAAAAAACACCTTTACATATCATCTTTTGGAATGTTAAAGCTTATTAAGATCAAAAACTAAAAGAATATTCAAGGGTGTAATTATGTCATAATGTCAATAGTTTTGAGTGTATAAATATCAGGATGTTTCTAGAAAAGAAAAATTGATAAAATTTCCTATTTTCTGAATTTTTCATTCAGGGTAATCTTAAAGAAATTAAAAATTTCCATGAAAAAAAAAAAAAAAAAAAATAAATAAATAGCATACATCTAGATTAACAAAGGATGGCTTTCGTATAATTGTTGAGTCATAGTGCTAAAGATTGATAAGTCAGACTACATTACTTGTTTCAAGCGAAAGATAATTAGTTAAATCAGTTCATTAAAATGACTCTTTTGGATATTCAACCACCATTGCCAAGATTACTTGAAATTATTGAAGAGGATCGTCGAGCATATACATCTAACACGTTGCCAAATATTTATCCAGTTTACCATTATTTTATCAATGAAGACTTGACCCCTCATTACGCATATTTGAAATTGGCAGATCCAAAGAATAAATTGAATAATAATGAAAAACCTAAAAGTTTCTTGTTTGAAAGTGCTAAAAATGGAGACCAAATCGAAAGATATTCCTTTATTGGAGTAAAACCATTTAAGACTATCATAACTTCCTCTGATAAGTCCAAGTTGAAAAATTTAACATCTGAGAGTGTCGTTGGTGTGGATGTCGATCCATTAACTTTATTAGAAAAAGAAATGAAAAATTTTAAACAAAAAGATATGCCCGGTGTCCCCAATTTAAGTGGTGGTGCCATAGGATATATTTCTTATGATTGTATCAAATATTTTGAACCAAAAACTAGAAATGATGAATTGAAAGATGTTCTTGAACTTCCTGAATCCTACTTAATGTTTTTCAAGCAAATATTAGCATTTGATAATGTTTATCAAAGATTACAAATCATTAACAACTTATCCATTTCATCAACAGATACAAAAGAGGAAATCACTAAAAAATATCAAGAATTAGCTCATGAAATGCAAATCATGAAAGACATTTTATTAACTCATATAGATGAAGAGTTTATTGAGCAGCAACCAATTGTGGAGAATCAAACATTTGAGTCAAATATCGGTCAAGATGGTTATGAAGGTTTTGTTAAAACTTTGAAAGACCATATAAAAAAAGGTGATATTATTCAAGCTGTTCCATCGCAGCGTATTTCCAGACCTACATCTTTACATCCTTTCAATATTTACCGTTATTTAAGAACAGTCAATCCATCGCCATATTTATTTTACATTGACTATTTGGATTTTGAAATCATTGGTGCATCTCCAGAACTTTTAGTAAAGTCTAACGACAAGAATAAGGTAGTCACGCATCCTATAGCTGGTACAATTAAGCGTGGTAAAACTAAAGAAGAAGATGATGAGCTTGCTAGTCAATTGAAAAACTCATTGAAAGATCGTGCTGAGCATATTATGTTAGTAGATTTGGCAAGAAACGATATTAATAGAGTATGTGATCCAAGAACAACTAGCGTTGATAGATTATTAACCATTGAAAGATTTTCTCATGTTATGCATCTAGTAAGTGAAGTTTCTGGTACATTAAGACCTGATAAAACCAGATTCGATGCGTTTAGATCAATTTTCCCAGCTGGTACAGTTTCCGGAGCACCAAAAGTTAAAGCTATGGAATTAATTGGAAAATTAGAAAAAGAAAAGAGAGGTGTCTATGCGGGTGCTGTGGGCCATTGGAGTTTTGATGGCAGATCAATGGATACTTGTATTGCATTAAGAACTATGGTTTATAAAGATGGTGCTGCATATTTACAAGCTGGTGGTGGTATTGTGTATGACTCAGATCCATACGAAGAATACATAGAAACTATAAACAAGATGAAAGCTAATAATAACACAATTGTTGAAGCTGAAAAGTACTGGGTTGAAAAACTTGGACACAAACAATAGTTAAAATATGAAAAGAAATATAAGCAAAAATAATAATAATAATAATAAAATAAAAAGAAAAACAGAGAGATATTATTTGTTTTTTACTTTTTTTTTTTTTACATAGAATCGTTAAACAATGATAGTATTTGTTTATTACTTTTATTTAAATTTGACTAAAAAATTTAAATTAAATTTACAACTCTATTAATAACAGAAGACTAAAAATATAATGATACTAAGATGAGACAAAACAAAAAAACTTATAAAATCGCATCAAAAAATAAAAGAACAAGACTTAGAACTATAGATGCCGTTATTATAATCATGCTTGCTCTTCTTCCTCTTAATTTTGCATTTTTTAGTTCCTTGTTACCTTTGTTGATATCCAACCGGGTTAATTCCAGTTCTTCTTCCAAATTTTTCAACTGATTTGCTTGTAACTCTACTTGGGTAGTTAACTTTGACATCAAAGTGGCAACTTCCACTGTATTTTTTTGTAATGATTTTACCTTGGAAAGCTCATCCAACTTAGAGTCAAGCATCTGGGAGGCCTCTTTCTGAAGTAATTGCAATTGTTGAGTTGTTTTAGGCCGCATGAAAGCAGATAGTTCTTCGTTGTATATTCTAGAGGAATTTTTCTTTGACAACTCTTCTTCTAATAATAATTGATGTTGATTTTGTGCGATATTCGCATTATCACTATCATCTACATTAGGAGAGTCAACATTTTCGTTCACTGAACTACTAACCACATTTAGATGATCTGGAAGGGGTTCTGAACTTGACTTATTAGACTCAAATTGGTATGATGTTGCAAGATCTTGGTCATCATTCATTATGTGTAATTGCGTACTTTTTTCATCTAATTTTCTATTCAATCTCACGGTTTGCATGTCACGTAATCTAGTGCTAACTTCTTGTAATTTTAAAGAGATAATTGCGATAACACCTTTACGGTATTTATTTATTTGATCATTGACATCATCATAATATTCTTTGTTGAAAGTAAAATCAATAAAGTTTCTAACGATATTGAAAGTTCTTTTCCCTTTTTGCAAATTATTTTCATTCTGTAGATTATTATTGGAGTTGTTGGTATCTTTACTCGTATTATTAAATTGGTCATTGAACCACACGTGCTGGTGTCTTTCATTTTCATAATTCTCTAAATTTTTCAACTTGGCAGATAATTTATGTAATAATAGGTTTGTCGTTGAGTCGAATTCATCTCTGTCTTCTTCGGTAAATCTGATACTTGATTTATCGCTGGCACTTGTCTTCGATTTTTTTTGTTTTTTCTGGACATCAATGTCAGGAACATAGTTCAAGTCATCATAATCAACATCATCGTTAATGTCATAGTCTTCATTATCATCATCCATTTCAATTCCTATATCTAAAGTATCCAGTACACTATTATCCAAAAGATATTGAGGACGAATTTCAAGGATCAACTTCTTCAAATCGCTGATTTCCTTAAATATTTGTTTAGCATTGTCATTGAATTTATCCTCAGGATACAAATTTGCGTTACCTTTGAGTTGTCTTTGCTTTCTGATCGTATTTTTTTTGTGGATTATTTTTTCATTGGTTTCATCGTATATTTGAAGACATTGTTTGAAAAATAACGTCTGATCCTTCATGACTTCTGTAATGTTCTTTTCTTTTCTTTGCCTTAACAATAACCGTTTGATTTAATTTTCACTTGTTTTCTCTTTTTCTTGATAAATTATTGCTAGAGCCAATCAAACCAAAAAATAAAAAAAAATAAAAAAAATTAAGCAGTTTTGAGTCAATCAAAGAAATTAAAATGAATCAAAACTTGGGCAGATAAATGTTTCCACTAAACTATTTTTAGTAGCTGTATGAATATTGATGGCTCAAAACGAATAAAATGAAGTTAAAAGTGTAAACTAAATATCGGACAAAATATTGTTGTTAACATTAATACATGATAAAATTATTACATTATCACATTTATACAACACGTGTTACACATAACCTTGACATTGATACATTCAATAATTTTGACATGATTAAACATTCACATTGATACACCTATAAATCTTAACACACAAGGAAAAATATAAACCTCAACATAACATCCTAACATTAAAAACTTGATACATTCAAATATATCTTCCGTTTGTCCGTTTTACATGATCAAAGGAACACGTAGAAAAAAAAAAGAAAAGGTGGGGGCTAAGGTCCCTGAAGATAGTCCGACTTAGCCGGAGTCGTATCGGCTTATGAATCTCAGAATCCCCGTTCAACAGAGCTGCTTTACTATGAGGATTTGTTAGGTTGTCTAAGCGATATCAATGTTGAGTTAACAGTTCAAGTATGTTTATAGTGGGACGCAAAGTTTAGCAGATATATATAATCATATTCAGCTGCTTTTTTTTTCTCTTTGTTAGAACATTGAACGTTATAAGCTCAAGACGGCTATCTCGAATTGTGGAGTGGCATAGTAACTTGCAGCCAGCTAGCCAATAAACTGCGCGAAAAAAACAATAAAAGGAGAAATTTAGCCAATCAATAAAATCTCGTGCGAAACCAAAAAAAAAAAAATAATAAAAAGAATAATTGATTATAATTAATTAACATGGAGTAGCAAGAATAAATTATGAGCCCTGATGTTCATATTATGACAGTTACGAGATCCGCCTATGCCAACAACAAAAAAGAAAAATGATCCATACGGATAGGTGGATCAACGGCTGGCTGGGTTGCATATCTCTGATTGGTTATTCTATTTTGCTTGCTGACCTTCTGATTGGCTCACAAGAGCATTTTCTTGTGTGTAGTGAGATTTTTTTTTTTTTCTGTTTTTTTTTTTTTCTTAGCTTCTCCATAATAATTTTACTCCATATAATAAATTTGTGTGACCATTACATCCACATATGAAGAAAGACATATAAAAAGTTTTAGTAATCCGCCTTCCCCTCCTACTTGGCTACCCCCCTCTTTTCAATTTTGATTCATCTTTTTTTTTTTTTGCATACTGAGTTGCACTAAATCGGTTTGAGAATTTGCAAAGTTAGTCTGATTGGCTATTTACAAGTTTCATTTTTCACCTAACATTATTTACTTTAATCGGTAATTGCAAAGTATGTCTTCAATTTTAAAACAAAGAGTCAGATACGCTCCTTACTTGCAGAAGTTGAGAACCCCAGAAGAATGTATTGAATTCTTCAAGCATGGTCAATATATCGGCTGGTCAGGGTTCACCGGTGTGGGTTCGCCTAAGGTTGTGCCAAATGCATTGGCTGAACATGTTGAAAAAAACAACTTGCAAGGCAAGTTAGCTTTTAACCTTTTCATTGGTGCGTCTGCGGGTCCTGAAGAAAGCAGATGGGCCGACAATAATATGATTTTAAGAAGAGCCCCTCATCAAGTGGGTAAGCCTATTGCCAGAGCCATCAATGAAGGTAGAACACAATTCTTTGATAAACATTTGTCTATGTTTCCTCAAGATTTGACATATGGTTATTACACAAAGAATAAAGAAAATGATTTATTGGACTACACCATTATTGAAGCAACCGCTATTAAAGAAGATGGTTCTATTGTTCCTGGTCCAGCCGTAGGCGGTTCTCCTGAATTTATCACTGCATCCGATAAAGTGATTATCGAACTTAATACCCGCACTCCATCTTTTGAAGGATTGCATGACATTGACATGCCTGTGAACCCTCCATTCAGACAACCATACCCATATGCAAAGGTCGATGACAAATCAGGTTTGGATTCCATTCCTATAGATCCTTCAAAGGTCGTAGCCATTGTCGAGTCCACTGTTAAAGACAAGGTCCCTCCAAATACTCCAAGTGATGAAATGTCCAGAGCTATTGCTAGCCATTTGATTGAATTCTTGGAAAATGAAGTCAAACAAGGTAGAATGCCGGAAAACTTGCATCCATTACAATCCGGTATTGGTAATATTGCAAATGCTGTCATTGAAGGATTGGCCCAATCCAGTTTCAAAAATTTGAATGTCTGGACCGAAGTCTTGCAAGATTCTTTCTTGGATTTCTTTGAAAAGGGTACTTTGGATTACGCTACTTCAACTTCCATCAGATTGACTGAAAAGGGTTTTGAAAGATTCTTTAGCAACTTTGATCTTTATAAAAATAAATTATGTTTAAGATCTCAAGTTGTTTCAAACTCTCCAGAAATCATTAGAAGATTAGGTGTTATCGCCATGAATACCCCAGTTGAAGTGGATATTTATGCACATGCAAACTCCACCAACGTATCTGGCTCTAAAATGTTGCACGGCATTGGTGGTTCTGCTGACTTCTTAAGAAATGCCAAGTTATCTGTCATGCACACTCCATCTGCTAGACCAAGTAAAACTGATAAAACAGGGATCTCTTGTATTGTTCCATTTGCTTCTCACATTGATCAAACTGAGCATGACTTGGATGTGGTTGTTACAGACCAAGGTTTAGCTGACTTGAGAGGTTTGTCTCCAAAGGAACGTGCTGTTGAAATTATCAACAAATGTGCTCACCCAGATTACAAAGACCAATTAAGAGATTACTTTGACAGAGCCGTCCACTACACAACCAAGAAGAAGGCATTGCATGAACCTCATAACTTGTCTGAATGTTTCAAGATGCACTTAAACTTGGAGCATAATGGTACTATGAAGTTGGACTCCTGGGATGTCAAGTTCTAAAGTAGATAAAAAAAGAAAATAAAAAAAAAAAAAAAAATAACAACGGTTTAAAACCTTTAATCATGGATAACATTATTACCCTAACTCCTGTTTTATACAAACCAAAGCAATAATTCAATATTAAATAATATATATAGCTGCACTATATAGTATATAATGAATGTTAAATAATCAGTAGATCCTGAATTGTACAAAATCTGACGAAGTTTTAATGTAGGTTAAAAGAATGTTTTCATAATGTATAAAAAAGGATAAATATGAAAAATGAAAAGATGCAAAATAATAGTTTCTTTGATGTATTGTAAGCTGGACTGAGTTTTAAACTTCGTTCCAATGAAATTAATGTACCACCTATTGATTTATGATTCCAAGTTCAAAAAAAAATATCCAAAGACGCGTCATCCATTTTGATTTCTAGTTTGTTTTTTTTTGAGACGCGTTCAACGGAATAAACTGACGCGATATTTTCTTTTACTTTCTACCTATGAAATAAATAAAAAAAAAAAAAAAAATAAAACGAAATAATTTCATATATAATAAACAATTATTAAATCTCTCGAAGCGTTGTATTGTCTTAAGAATAATTGATAATTTTGATATAAATCCGAGCAAATAAACATATATATATAATGACCAGCGATATTTTCATTAATAGAGAAGAACAACAATATCTTGACCTCTGTGCAAGAATTATAGAAGAAGGTGAAGACAGACCAGATAGAACTGGTACGGGTACAAGATCATTATTTGCACCGCCGCAACTCAGATTTAGTTTAAAAGATGATACTTTTCCTTTGCTTACAACTAAAAGAGTTTTTTCGAAAGGTATTATTTTAGAGCTTTTGTGGTTTATTGCTGGCTGCACAGATGGTAAAAAGCTTTCAGAGCAGGGTGTCAAGATCTGGGAAGGCAATGGATCAAGGGAATATTTAGACTCTATTGGATTGAAGAATAACAGAGAAGGTGATTTGGGACCTGTTTATGGTTTTCAATGGAGGCATTTCGGCGCTGAATACAAGGGTTGTGACACAGATTATGCAGGACAAGGCGTGGACCAATTAGCTGAGGTTATCCACAAGTTGAAAGAAAATCCATACGATAGAAGAATTATAATGTCTGCTTGGAATCCACCAGATTTTCCAAAAATGGCTTTACCACCATGTCACGTATTCAGTCAATTCTATGTGAATTTTCCAAAAGATGCAGAAGGAAATTCTACAGGCAAACCACAATTATCTTGTCTTCTTTATCAAAGATCCTGTGATATGGGATTGGGTGTACCTTTCAATATTGCGTCATATGCATTGTTGACAAAAATGATAGCCAAAGTTTGTGACATGGATTGCGGTGAGTTCATTCATACTTTGGGTGACGCGCATGTATATAAGGACCATATTGAAGCATTGCAGGAACAATTGAAAAGAACTCCAAGAAAGTTCCCAAAATTAATTATTAAAAGGGATGTCAAAAATATTGACGATTTCAAATTCGATGATTTTGAAATTACAGATTACAATCCTCATAACAAAATTAATATGAAAATGAGTGTTTAGTTTAAATTCATATATTTAAAAGAATGATTTTTTTCTGTTCAATGGGTGGCTACATGCAAAGTCAATTAAAGTAAAAGGTTAAGTGAACGTTCTTAAGCTATTTCGTTTGGGATTGAAATCAAAAAAAAAAAAAAAAAAAAAAAACATGGTAGAATCTTTTGGTATACCTCCTCGTAGTTCCTCCATCAGAAAGCTTAATTAAGAGTATCTAATTATTAGGTGCTGTATTGTTTGAATCAATGTATGGCTTGAGTGGTATTGCATTACTGCAGCTAGTAGTATCATGACTAGTTATTATGTTACATTGATTAGTACATGTAATGCTATGGTGAAAATTTGAAATTGAAATGTGAAATAATAATGGTTGGTATGACTTTTCCAATTTCTAAAGGTTGGGGCGCTTCTGCAGGAACAAACGATGCTCATTATGTTACCCGTTCTTCAAACTAATTTTTTTTGTTGAAATGTGTAGCTTGTTAATAGCAGGTGCCACATAAAGAAAAATTGCTGGAAAATACAACTCAATCTATATTCTAAACATATAAATATATATATATAATAAAGTTCTCATTATCTGATGGAAACCAGAAAAACATTTGGCCAATACTACTGAAAGAAGTACAAAAAAAGCTTAAGTAATTATTTACTATTTGAAAGCGATTTATAATATAATAACGTGTTTTAAGATTAAGACTCTGAGAATTGATTAACACTTCAGTTTCCTTATCACTCAATTATTGTCCTAGAATTTTTTCTTTTATTACTATCGTTAACATAAATATATTTTTTCCTTACATTTATAGAGAATCAAAAAAATAGCTAATCATGTCTGATAATCATTTAGACTCTCCTAATTGGGGTGATGAAGCTTCACCATGGACTGATGATCAGTCAATGGCAGCTGCGAATGCCTTTGGGTCAGCAATGCCTAATATTTTACAAAGCGAAGAATTTGCGCCACCTTCATATGATGATTATGATGAAGAAGAGGAACTTGCAAATGAACAACCTACAAAACAGTTTGACACAAAACCGGACTTTGAAACACATGACTTTTCACAAAATGAAATTGATAATTCGGCGTTGGGTGACTATAATGATTTGTCCAATACGTTACATCCAAAGACATCGGATAATACACCTAGCGAGCCATACAATAGTAACACCTATGAGCCAAAATCGATAAACGTGTTGACCGAGGCTGAGACGATTAAAAATAAATCATTGTTAAACTCTTTAACCGATGACATTAAAACTCGAGATCCTTTCAATTCTTCATTACCTACTAGTGACATCAAAGTGAGTAAATCGGAATCTTTGTTTCACAATTTATCAGAGGATTCAAAATTTAATAATTTTTCTGCTGACTCTGCTAACATATTATCAAATGTGGATGATCTCAGTATGAGAAACAGAAAAGTTTCACAAACAGAGTCACCGGTTAAAATATTTAAAGCTCCAAGAATACGCCGTAACAAGTTAGTTCAAAAATCTAACAAACATAGTAAATCAAATTCGAACAACGATTCTTTTTCTACGAATGAAAATAAAGAAATAGATTTAAAAAAGAAAATTGATAAGTTAGGTCCGCTAGGTAGTTTACTAGAAAAGAATTTAACAATAGAAGAAGATGACTCTAAAGAAGAACAAACACATAAGACTACAGTTGAAAAATTGGTAGAACATTCGAATGGACCTTTGTATCCAATAAGCAGTAATCACAAAAGGTTAACAGATAACCCACAGATTACAGCTCAAATCGGTGATTTTTTTAAACAGAAGAATCAAGAGAAGTTAGCAAAAAAATTACCTAAGCGCCCAGAAATAGACACAACAATAGAAAAATTGACAATTGAAGTGGGAGACCCTATGAAAGTTGGTGATATAACATCTGCACATATTGTTTATTCAGTAAGATCCACATTTCCTGTAAATTCTGAATTACTAAAAAAGTTTGGCTCATCTAACAATGACAATCAAGAGAATGAAGAAACATTAGTTGTTACACGTCGTTATAAAGATTTCAGATGGCTTTATCATCAATTACAATCAAATAATCCTGGTTTTATAGTCCCGCCGCCGCCTTCTAAACAGGCAGTTGGTCGCTTCAATCAACAATTCATTGAGAGTAGAAGATTGGCTTTGGAACAAATGTTGTCAAAAATTGCATCGAATTCTATTTTGCAAAAAGACGTTGATTTCTTTATGTTTCTTAATAGTCCTAATTTTGCAAACGATTCAAAGGAGCGCGAACATATCACAGGTTCTGGTGCGAGCAGTGCTAGTGCAGAAGATGATTATGACAGCTTTGACATATCATCTGATATTAAAAGCGCTACTGGAAGTGGTTTCATGAGTGCAATAGGGGGAGCATTTTCTTTTACTAATAGAATAGTAGATCAAGATGAGTATTTCTTAAATCAGAAAACATACATAGAAAATCTTGATGTCGAACTAAAATCATTCCATAAGAGCTTTGAGCTTATAGTTCAACAAAGAAATGAATTAAGTTCTATTATGGGAGAATTTGCGACAGCTGTTTCTTCGCTAGCAGAAGTTGAAACTTCATCAGCTGCTAGTTCCTTAATCAACGAATTTTCTCTTGTTAATACAAAAATTAAGGAATTGTTAGAAAGGCAATCTATGCAAGATTTAGTTACATTGGGATCTGTGTTGGACGAATATATTAGATTGTTAGGCTCTGTCAGAGCCGTGTTTTCTCAACGTTACAGAGCACTTGCTGCGCTTACTAATTCCGAACAAGAACTTGAAAAGAAACAATCTTATCTCGCCAAATTTACTCGAAACCGTAGAAATCAAATTGACAAGATAGAACAACTAAAGAAGGAATATGATATTTTTGAGAAAAAGCATAATCACTTAAAGGAAAATTACGAAAAGATTTCGAATACAATAAAGAATCAATTAGCCTACTTCGAATACGCAAAAATTGGAGATTTTAGAAGCTCAGTGGAAACATTCTTGGAAGGTATGATTGAAAGTCAAAAGGAAGCCATTGAGACTTGGGAAACTTTTTTTGCGATATGTAATAACTCCTGATATGATCCGAATTTTGTAGTTATACTGAAGTTTTAAATAGAAAAAAAAAGTTTTTTTTGAATATCCATAGAAATCTTTATTATTATTTATTGAAAATAATGTTGCCGTATTTTATATAAATATATGCTAAAAGTACAATTATTTGGTTTTCAAAAGCCTATCTGCATAGACCATATTTAAAAAATTTATTCATCTTGGGGTTCGTAGTATTTTGATTTTAGTATTTCAAATTGTTTATGTAAAGGTAAGAAATCTGCCTGAAACAGTTTGTCCTTAGCTATTACATCGTATGTATTCATAAACTGATGAAAAAGGTTAGTAATAATTTTTTGATCCCATAGGTTCATGCTGCTCCCAAAATAATCTTTGAGATTCAGTCTTTCAATATCCATGTCATATAAATAATTGAATATTTCAAACTTCAAATGAAGTAAAATCGTTAGTAATTTGATATAAGTTAAAATTTGATTCAGAGTAAAAAATGATTCTAACAAATAGCTATCTATAGCTTGCTTTAGCTTTCTAAATTTGACTTTGAGCAAATTGTACCCATTCTTGATATCATCCAAAGCTATTATAGGTTGAATATTTTGGAATTCTTCTGCCTCCACGGCTTCACTTTCATAAATTATAAAGTTGTTTTTCAATACTGAAATCATCTTTTCTGTAATATCTATCTCATTTAAGTTGAACCAAAGGAATGATGAAATGATTGTCAATGACAAATTTTTTGTTTCTTCTTTAAAAGAAGCATTATATTTCATGGAAGCCTTGAAAGTGATTAACCATTTCCAGAACTGAGTATATTTATTCTCGATAGCTGTGTTAAGTCTTTGAATTAGATGTAAATTATACTGTGTAAATTTTGATTCCATTTCAGTTCCTTTGATTTTTAGGTTCTCATTTAAGCGAGTATATAAATCGTATTCATCATTTCTATAAATACTTATTAACTCAATTTCAGATAACTCTAGTTCCGAAAGAATGTACCTGTTCTCTTTACAATTTTCATAATTTCTCAAAATATATAATCCCAATGACCATATCTTATTAAAATCCACAGTAAAATTAGTTTCCTTCAATATAGTATTTTCTTCCACTGATATTGTGGTGAACTTTCTTAAGTATAGCTTCATAATTTTACAATAAATATGGTAAGCAGCATTAAAATTTCTTCTCATAATTGCAACGTATAATAAGTTGCTTATTATTTTCATATGAGTTCTAATAAAAGTTAAGTCCTTCGAAGGTTTTAGTGTCTCTTTGAAACCAATCATTTCTGAAAAATTATTTTGCACAGTATATGTATATTGATTTCCGTTTGTTTGACGGTATTTAAATTTTGAATTCACATTGGGAAGGATCTCATACCCTTGTTTCCTTATAATGAAATGTTTATATACTAGTGAGTTGTAATTCAACTGGCTGAAAACTTCTTCAAATGTCTCTGTCGATTCTTCAGTTTTTCTATCATCATGATTATGTCGCTCACTATATCCAGTTTCTATATTGTCGTTATCACTATTGTTAATATTAACGTTGAAATCCCTTATTTCATTGCTGTCCGTATTATTCTGAGTATCTATTACTTCTTTGTTAGATCTTTTTCTATGTTTTTTCCTTTTAGGCTCATCTGAGTCGATAGCGCAATCCTGAATGTATAACTGTTCTAGCTTTCGTAGCTTACTATGAAAACCATTTTTCAGAAATTGGGATGTCAACCTAAAGAAATCCTCAAACATATACTCTACCCGCCATCCAATATTTGTATTACTATTCTATTTTATTTAAAAATTTTACGATAGTTAATTAGATATAGAAGGAAATAATACCGAAGGTGATAGAAATTGGTGATGATGTAGAATCCTGTACAAAAGGAAGAGTGCGCTAAATTTTTTTTTTTTTTTTTTTTTTGTATTTTCGATATCACTTCCTTTGTTTATTATCAAACATGGTTCAAATTAGATAGGTAATAAATAGTAAACATTTCTGCTCTAAGGCTATAGCCACCTAAGAAAGATCATAAAATAATTTGCAAGATCAATATATGAGCCAATTCCATTTAATTCTATAAAAATAATTATCATTTAGTATAACAAATTGTGAATATGAGTAGTATTCAACATGCTCCAAAGATACTGCAATCAGAAAAACAGCAAAAAACTTCTGATAATGATAAAGTCCTTAGTAATAACAAAAATTTGAATGACGACAAATTCAGTTCAGGAAATGGAGCAAAACTGATAATTAAGGATACAGTAGTTAACAAATCTTCTGCTACTCATGAAATGAACCATCCTTCCGTGTATAATAATCAAATATATTCAAAAACCATATTAAGTGGATCTATTCAATTGACACTCAGGTTTTACGATTTGCAAGATAAATCTAAAAATGCACCAGTAAAGAATCCGAAGAATGTTTTGTTTAAAGTTAAAATGAATACGAAAATAGCTTCGTTGATTAAGAAAGTAGGTGAAATGAATAACTTAAATGCTGACGATTTGCATTTTTATCATTCTCTACGGCCTAAGGATAATAAATTCCTTATTGCAAGCAAAACTGTAGCAGAAGAGAATTTGAAAGACAATGATGTTATATTAATCAAAAGAAAAATGATAATTAATATCAGATTTATCACCCACACTAATTTGAAAAAGGCCAAATTTGATCAAAACTTTTCTATTGTAAACGATTCAATTAGACTTAAAGTCGAAGAAAATGAGAATTTACATTCGATTTTCAATCTATTGATGGTAAATCTCAAAATTGGGACAGAGAACAAAAAAGAATTAAATATTTCGAATTATAATTTTTATCATGTTATTTTTGAGCCAGCCAAGATTTCAATTAATCAAATAAATGATATCAATGTAGGTTTATTTGATATGAACATTGTATCTAACTCTGTTGTTTTTGTGGAATGCAGTGATGAATTTTTTAATACTTTTATTGAAAAAAGCGGTGCAAATTCTGCAAGATTAATTGAGGATTTAAAGAGTAAACTCCAGTTTTTAGAAACACAAATTGGGAAGGACTTAAAGCTACAAAAAGAGAATGAAGAACTCAAGAGTTCGCTACATAATAAAACAATCACAATTAACTCCTTACATTCAGAAAGGAAGAACTTAAATTCTGAATTAGTATCGAAAAATAACCAGCTAAAAGAAGCAGAATCCTTGAGAGCTGCTGACTTTGTGAAACTAACCAAGGTAGCCACGGCCTTTGATGACCTAGACAAGCAGTATGCAATAGTAGCTAAGAATAATGCTGAATTATTAGGTAAGATTGAGAGCATGAAACTCTTACATGGAAAGGAACTAAATTCCGCTATAATCGAAAAAGAAAAGACAGAGCGAAAATTAATTGATATTGAGAAGTTGTATAGACATTATGCTGCAGATTTATATAGCAACCAGTCCGAATATCTTTCAAGTTTGGATGAAAGGCTTCAAAATATTATCAGCTCATCAAATTTAGATTTTGCTAAACTTGCAAAGAATAAATATTTATCGGATGAGATTAATCTAGATCCAATCGATTTTGACTATTTGACATTAATTATTAATGAATCTAAGGTTAATCCTAATTTTATTGAAATTGCAACGACTGGAAGATCACCTAAATCAAAGAATGAGACACACAGTGATATTATACGTCCAAAACCAGAACTTGTAAAACTTGATAATAATCAGTCTTTATATGAAGTTTTTACGGTATTATTTGAGAATGACCCAGATATCAAAGGGCTTTCAACAAAAGAAATTTCGCAGATAGTTGAAAAACCAGTTCAAGAGATTTCAAATACAATTCAAGACTATCTTCGCGCAATTGAGATGAAGAGCCCTAAGGTTCATTATAATTTGTTGAAAAGATGGGATACAACTAAAAAATTATCAACGTACAAATATAATAAACTTGTTTCATGGAATTCTCAGAACAATGACAATTATCTCAATAATAATAATAATAATAATGTTGCCAGAAAGTCAGAGTTTATTGAAGCAATCAAGTTTTACGATATTAATGATATCAGCAGAATAAATGCAATAAAGGATTTAGGATATGACAAGTCGCTTATAAATAAATGCAATCAGATAGGCGGAATTATAACTAAGGTAAACGATGAAGTTATAAATGCGTTTGACAATGTCTCAAAAAATTTGTTGAATGTTCTAAAGATTTTGAAAAATGTATATCTTAATGAGAATAAGTTTATCATAGAGAAAGAAAGCTTGATAGAGAAATTCCGTATAGAATTAGAAAAAGCCAATGAAAAAGTAAGATTTGTACAAACATATGACAAAAAACTTAGGATATTGCAAAGTGAAATAGACGAATTAAGATCTGAAAAGATTAATTTTGAAAATGATAATAGTATTTATGAGAAATTCTTTAATGATAATTTATTAGAAAATCTTGATAATCAAAAATCAATAACTGGTATTTTCTCTGGTGGGACTAAGTATGATAACGAGCGACAAGTCCAGAAGAAGCGTAAGATACTGGTAGGCATGAATAACGAAACAGAGAATCAATTAATGGTAATCGATGCAACGAAAGATGAGTTGGATGAAAATAATAGAAGCAAAATAAATGACTGGGTTGTTGAATGCAATAATCCAAAAAGTATAGGAGATTCTGTGGAAGGTACTAATCCAAATAAATTAGGTATTGTTGAGTATGTAGATATTCAGATTGTTTTATATTATGATCCTAGGGTTGATCCATTATTCTTAAGAGCAAAAAAACAAGCGAAGTTAAAGAAAATCTTAAAATCTTACAAAAAAAAGTTGCAGAATGGATTAACTGGAGGTAATGTTTTAAGCAATGAAGAAATAAATAACATTGTGTTTACACTTCATGGATCTATTGATATTAATTATAATTTAACTTTAGAAGAGCTAAAAGTTTCCAATCATCAAATTATTAATGCAATCATTCCTAAATAAGATACTTCTTTTCCTAATTAATAATATATAAGATTCTGAAATAGATTATTACGATAGTCAATGCACAACGTAAGAAGGATATGATAAAATAATAATAATAATAAAGAGAAGAAATACATATAATATACTAGAAATATAATTTATTTAATATATACAAAATCGCGAATTAAACCAAGTTTAATTTCAAACTCTCCAAATTTGGATCCCTGAGTTCAAATTAAACTTTTATTTAAATGAAAAATCCGTATAGAAATATTGAGTGAAACTGGTTAACTTTAGGATTCAAAGCCATCACCATTTAGGAAACATTACAAAATTTTCCACATATGATTGTTTGATTCTTCTGGGTTCAATAATATTTTTTTTTCTTGTCTTTTTTTGCTTGTGATCAAAAAAATCATAGAAAAAAGATATGTTACATACAACGCTAGAATATACTCGATATCAATTTAAAATTCAGGTTTCATTAAGTCCATTAATGGAGATTGAATGAACCAAACGCCAGCAGCAAACAAGAAACCATTGACGGCGAGAGGGTAGAATGGAGTCTTTTTCAATTCTTGGAAATAAGAACCTTGGGATTCAGTGGATGGAGCAGGAGATGGAGCAAACATTCTTAAGTTTTTCAATTATAATATAGGCACAGTAGTTTTTAGGAATTACAAATACACTAGAATAGTTTCAAATAATACGTTTTTCAATAAGACAATTGAGTTCCCTTATACTCTCTGAAATGGTCAATATTCTTGAAGAATCAGAGAACGACATTAGTAAAAAAAAGAAATAAAAAAAATTTTCTTTCTTCGAAAGCAAAAAAAAAGCCTGGCACATAACCTACAAGTAAATCCTTACACAAAAAAGTATTTCTCAAATCTATAAGATAAATGCAATTATATATATATTAAAACTATCAACCCAAAAAGAATCAAACTATAAAGCTTTTAAAGTTAGTAAATTGTAAAAAAAATAGATTTCTAAAAAGAATCTTGAGACTACTTATAATAATCAGTCACTTTTTTCCTAATCACTTTAAATTCTCATGTAATGTAGATAAGGTTGAAAAGTAATTCATCACTTTTTGAAAGATAGATTCAGTTTCTTTTTTCCACTTTATAGATAATTATTAAGGTGAATACGTACCCGAGAATGAAATGTCCATTTGCTATTACACCTTGATAGCAATTAGTTAAAAAAACCAAACAAACTGAAAGAAAGAAATAGAAAAAGAAAACTCCCAAAAAAAAAAAAAAAAAATATGAACATAAAAAATAAAAGTTAATACCTTAATTTAATGAAAACATCACAAAACACATCCAAAAATAAAAGCCCAAAATAATACTGAGTTAACATATTAATTATTCATTCAGATATTTTATGCTTCTTATCCTGCAATTGAGCTAACTGCTTTTATCAGATCTTTTTAGTTTTTTTCCTCTTTTTTGCTTTGCCTTTACTAGACTGTTTCGACACTGTTTCGAGCTTCTTTTCAGAAGCTTTAAATGCTGTGAAGTTTACGCCTGGTATATCCGCATTTTTTCCTAGAACATAAAAGTTAAAAACGCGGTAAATGTAAAGAAAGAAATCCAAAAGACATAGCGACACAATTGTTGTAATCAATAATAGCGCCATTGCTATCAAAGATATCTGAAAAATCTTATAGATGTAACTAACAACATTGATGCTTATTTGCACTATGACCAGCATTTAACTAAACACAAAAATTAGAGAGAAAAAAAGTCAAACACAAGAATAACAAGTCTTCACTATTTTAGTCAATAAAACAATCTGTTCAAATGTTGTCTTATAATAATGACTGATTTATCGGACAGTGAAAGTTGACTGTACAGTTTTATGATTTTTCAAAGGTATGAAACAAGTGAAATGAATTAATTTCTTAAATATTTGTACTCAACTTAAACTCATCTACGAACGGAAGAAAAAGAAAAAAAAAAAAAAAAAAAAAAATTCATCGCGTTTGTACAACAATATTATATTATTTGGAGGGTAACAGCACAGATTTTCTGAAATTTACCCATTAGCTTGAATCATACTAGATGGAGTTGTAAATTATGTTGTTTAAATATTAAGATATAAACTCGTTGAAAAAAAAACTATCAAACGCATAATAGTACAAACTACTGGTTCAAGTTTTTATCAAAAAAAAAAAAAAAAAAAAAGAAAGAAAAATTAAAACCTAATCGTAAAAATTACGAAAAACGATAATTGACTATTGTTAAATTAATAAAAAAAACTTATAAAAAGGGTTCATAGCTCATTTATGAATGTTCATTGTATGCCGGCGGAGTAGATTGAATATCAGATTCATCTACAATAGAGGAAGATTGTGGAATTTCATGTGAACTTTCATTTCTAACAGGTAACTCAGGAGAAATAGCAGTTGGTTCTAAACCTGCAGAATCCTCGGAAAACGCAGCTACATTTCTTTCAGGTAATTCAGGCGTGAGTGGTTCTGGACGAACAGTACCTTCTTCCGGTGCAATATCAACACTGTCACCAATGCTACTATTAGTTGTGACTCTACTAGGTCCTGATCCTGCAGTATTTGTCCGAGAGATGACAGGAACAGATTCATCAGCGGCTGCATGATGGGTTTCAGCAGCAGCAATAGCAGCTTCATCTGCAAAAACGGTTGTCTTTTCTTCTTTTGGTGATATTGAAGTGGCCTCTTTGATCAACTTATTCCATGTTTGATATTGTTCCAAAGATTCAAATTTCATGGTAATAGTTCTTTTATGAACCTTCTTACCAATTTTACTAAACAAGCGATGATCTAAATCGCTTCCAACAAATTTGATTTCATAAAAAGAGCTCTCCTCTTTTTTACCGCCAATTTTGCTTTTAATAGTACCAAATTTTGATTTCAATCCAGAAGAGGGATGTGGAGGTGGTGAATCAATATCAATGTAAGTACAATCTGGTAAGTGAAATACCATTTCAGGTTCATAATTACCCTTAAGGAAAGGTTCAGTATTCAATAAATTACTATCAGTGGAACTAGCAGTATCTTCTTTGATTTCCTTCAACTTTTCTGATGTGGATTGATCAATACGATCAACTTTGACCTTATCCTCAATATCATAAATGAATAAGTAATTAGATTTTGTAAGAGTGAAATAATCGCTCTTTAATTTATGGCCTAATATTAATTTATTAATTCCACCTTCTTCGTTGTAACTTATAACCGATGAGATTATTGGAACAGTTGCTGTGTTGTTCAAAACTTTAGCCAATCTTAAATCATCGATATAAGTAAGGTTCAAATTCCTTTTAATATTATCATTGATAAGCTCTGAATCATTTGGAAGTTTGCTACTCAATAATAATAACATGTCTTCATTACTTGAAATCACAGGATCATTTTTGATAAATTTATTAATTTCAAAATTTTCATTCAATTGACTGAACTCACTGTTGATGAAAGAAAAATTCTTGACCAAGCTACCAAAATAATCAACCTGATAACTGGAAAATAATGTCATTAATTTTTTTAACATGATAGTTATATTTATCTCCAAAGAGAATATTTCTTCTTTAGAAATAATCAAACTATCAATAATTTCATTTTCACTCTCAAATTGTTCGTTCAAATTTTTTAAGAATTCTTTTTTGATAATAAATGGATCCTTATAATAGTCGATGGCTGATCCATTAGCAAACAAAGCAACAGAATTCTCTAATTCAGAAATCAATTTTTGTTTTTGCTTCTCAATTTTTTTTAAGTTTTTAGAGTTCTTATCAGCTTCATTAGAGAATTTTTTTCTGAAATCAGTTACCTCAACAATTAGTTCTTTTAATGGAGGGACAATCTTTTGTTTAATCTTTAAATCGAGGTCATTACAGCTTGCAATATCTGCATCAATCTTAGTTCTTAACATTTCAAACAAACCATCAATCCCTTGATCATGAGGCAGATACTGTGCATAACCATCGTTGCCTTGACCATTTCCAGTACCAATATTTACTTCTACATTATTTATAGCATCCCTGACAAATTCGCTTGAACCAAGACTTTGATTAGTTTCTGATTTGGAAAGGCTTTTGATACTTCCGAGTTTCTTGGTTTCACTAATATCATTTGACTTGATACTATTATTTCTTGACGTAGTAGGAGAATTCACGCCATATCCTTCATATCTCGAAAATTTTGGCAATGTTTGAACTGATTTTTTGACCTTTTCATAAGATTTCATAGAAGATTTTGAAACATTTTGATACGAATCAATATACTCTTCAATAATGTTTAAAGCTTGTATGTAATTATCTAATCTAAAAAGAAGAAGAGAAGAAGCATCGGGAACAGGTTCATTAATCTCATGCAACTTAACAGAAGACATGATCAATTTTGTGTTCTAATATTTAAATTTTCGTATGCTTTTTAGACCAAATGACTCATAAATAAAGAAGAATCAATCTAGAAAATAAAAAAGAAAATGCTAATTGAAAAACAAAAAACAAAAAAAATTCCTTATTATGACTGCTTATGTTTAACGATTTAAAATGTCCATACCTATCGATATTCTTGTCTTTTAAAGTAGCTTTCTGTGCTATTTTGATTTTGCTTGCTGTCTTTTTTTTATTTTTCTTTGGAAAGAAAAGTCAGACATAGTAAAAAAAAAAAAAAAAAAAAAAAAAAAAATAAATAATGTTGCTTTTGTTGCTTTTATTGCTTTTTCATGGGTGCCACAAATATGGATATTTATTCGGAGCTCGTAACGTTCGAATTGATGTAAATATCAGACATTGTTCCAACCATTTTTTTTTACTATTGATTTCTTCATTTGCTGGTTGGATTGAAAGTCAAAATTTTAAGCTTATCAGTTACTACAAAAGTTTGTATTTTGCTATTTTTTTGTAATTCTTGGATTTTTATTAAGTTTTGAATCTTTAGATAGGATCGTCAAATAATATTTCGAATAATATTCCAAGAAATTGCTTAAATTTTTTTTGAAGATCTTTGGTTTGAGTAAAAGGAAAAGAAATTCGAAAAATGCAATTCTCAAATTTTGTTGTATCATCATTGCTTTTATCAATAAGTTTAGTTGAATCCTCGGTTGTGGCACCGTTCCAATATTTGTTAAATGACAATAATAGAAGATTGATTCAAACTTCTGAACTTTCCAAGCCTTTCTGGGTTACGGAAAATGAAAAATTGGAATTGAAAAAGGAAAATATCAATTTTATTGATGTAACAAACCATGCAGGTGAAAGTCATTTATTTTCTGTCGAATCAATTACTGCATCCCGCAAGCCATATACTTACCCTAACGGTTTGACTTATAAAACCGAAATTGAAGAAATCAATGGTCAATTCATTAATGGTAGTGAAATGTATGATTTTTTGCTGTATTTCTCTTCTTTTCACACAAGATATTATAAAAGTTCATATGGTAGAAAATCTGCTGAATGGTTATTCACACAAATAAAGGAAGTTATTGATGGTTCCACTAACAAAAATGTCACTGTCCGTAAATTTGGCCATGATTTCCCACAATTTTCTATTATTGTTACTATTCCGGGTTCAGAGAACCCTGATAAGAAAGTCGTTGTTGGATCCCATCAAGACAGTATCAACCTTATTATGCCAAATTTCTTAAGCGCTCCAGGAGCTGATGACAATGGTAGTGGTACCACTGTTTGCTTTGAGACGTTAAAGGCTCTTCTTAAAGCCAACTTCCTTCCAAAGAACACTCTCGAATTTCATTTTTATGCTGGAGAAGAAGGTGGTCTTTTGGGATCGCAAGATGTCTACGCTAAGTTTGCTGCTGATGAAATTGATATTGTGGCGCATTTACAAAATGATATGACCGGTTATGTCAAAAACGTTTTAGATAAGGGGCTTCCTCCAACCGTTGGCATTATTACTGATCAAACTGATAACAAGTTGAATTTCTTCTTGAAAATGATTATTGATGAAGTTTGTGATTTCAACTGGGTTGATTCTCGTTGTGGTTATGGATGTTCAGATCATGCTTCTGCTACAAAGTACGGATATCAATCTGCTTTTGTCTTCGAATCAGATTTTGAATTACACAATGAGTATATCCATACCACAAGAGATACCATTGATAGATTAGATTTTAACCATATGAAAGATTTTGTCAGAATGACCATTGCTTATGCCTACGAATTAGGTTTAACTGATTTTTAGATAATTTCTCTGCAAATTAATGGAACAGTCATCTTGTAATATTCACCCAAGTACAATATTTATATGCATATATTAATCGAACGCCTTATTTACAATTTGTCTGAACAAATTCTATAAGTATTTTTAACTACGTCAAAGAAAAAATAGATACTTATCGATTCTATAGTCCTCCTTGAGCTTATTTCTTGTTGCGATTATCGTAATCGAAAAAAATATTTGTCCATGAAACATGGATCATAATTGCCGGCCCCAGGAATCGAACCTGGGTCTAGACGGCCACAACGTCTCGTACTGACCACTATACTAGGCCGGCTTGGATGTTTTACCACAAAAAAAATTCTTAGCAAATCTAACGTCTTTGAATTACATGATAATTTTTGAATCATTTAAGGTTTACTTTACAAACGTAAATTTATATTGAAAGTACATCACTTGAAGGATTAAAAGTCATTGAGTTTACTTTCGGTTGTTTTAAAGAGAAAATAATAAATAACTGTATTTAAATATAAAACACTATGTAAATAATAAATAAAATCCTTTATTAAAATAAGATAATAAAATGGTATAAGATTGTGAACTTTAATTGTTATTCTTCGAGTACTTTATATTATATTATTTATTTCTCGTCGCTTGATATCACACGAGAATTGTTATTATGAACGACATTTTGACGCCAACGATAGCGATCAATGTGACGTTTGAATCTTACGCGTGTAAATCAATATTGAAACTAAATCACTTGAAGGATTATATGTGAATAAATGATTGTATGTAAATAAAAAAATTTGTATAAATATGTATGTAGGTAATAAATAAATAAAAACCTTAATAAAGGTTTTAATCGGTATTATATTGTAATATGGACTTCGAGATTTAAAATAGAAATATGATAAGTCCTAGTATGGTGGCCCAGGAATGTATTCTGAAGTCATAATGTTAAGGAAAATCATTCAATACATAATCTAATATATCTAACCATATTCTAAAATAACATGAAATTAAGGAAGAAGGGAAGAGATGTAAAAAAAACTTAAGAAATATAAAATATTATATCTCTCAAAAAAAAACAAGAATGACAATTAATAGTGAGTGTGAGAACCAACAAAGTCACGAAGATATTTTGTCTTGACAAAAATAAAAAAATTAAAGAAAACTACAATTTTTGATTTTTTTTGTCGTTAAATCCTTGTCCACAAAAATTTGAGGTTAAACATCTTATAATGTAGTTATTGTAACTACCAATATTAATCAGTTATGAAGCTAAGTTTTACTCTGAATTATATATAACATATGGCTAAAACAAATTTTTGCATGTATTATTTGTCACACATGTTAAGATCACAACATTAAATAGTATGTAATACAAATACCGACTTAATATAACGAGCCAGAGACGAGCGAGGGTAGGATATATATTCAGCTTCATATTGAATAGAAAAGTTATTTTAAAAGCTAAACAAGTTTTATTTAATAATTTTTTTATCAACTATTCATTACAGAAAAATATTTAAAAGAAAAATATTTAAAATTAATTTTTAGAACTGAAATTGAAAACCACAAACACTGAAAATGTTTAACATAATTAATATATATTCGTTTGATCAAGTAAATCAGAAATGATTTGAAATTGTTATAAGAATCAATATACTAACTTATAGGCTTGATAGGGCTCATAAGTTATGTTTTAGTTTATAATCAAGTGATTAATGAAGTCAGTAATATCATTTTCTTTTTTTATACCTTCGAAGACAAATTCTTTAACATCATTCGCGTAAATGTGGGGAATAGATCCATGTTTTAAAAACTGTTTCTCAGATTCACCATCAAATGTTAACTTACATTTATCAGTATCATAATCTTTTGATCTATTATTTTTTGGAATATCTTTAAAACAATTAGCTAATATGTTCCTTAATTTGAACAAATTGGTAATTCTTAATCTTTCATTATTCAAGTGAGCATTATCTGAACTTTGTCCACATGGAATTTGGGCAGCGTTCGTATTGAAAAATTTTTCTAAAAATCTAATGGATGGAATAGAACCGCCTTCTCTAATATACCAAGGTTTCACCTTCCATTCCTTTTCAATGGCTGAATTTAGTTTTTTGTAAAGCTGATTCTGTATATCTCCTAACCAAGGTTCTGTTTCTTTGATAATTTTAATTTTCAATGTATTTTCAGTATTGAATTGCAGAAATTTTTCAATAAGGTAATTTACAACCAATTGTTTTACCTGTCTGATTTCTTGATTTGGAACAATACGAATTGATACAGTAGCACATGCATTTTGAGGAATGATTGTGGAGTTTTTAGGACCCGAAACATATGTTGAGTGAATAGTTAACGATGGAAGTCTCCACTTTTTGAATAACTCATTGATTTCAAAAATCTCCAGATCGCTATCTGTTTTTTCGCGATTTCTTTGAGAGATTTCAGAAATAATATTCTCATAAAGTTCCAATTCATCCTTAGAAATGGGCTGAATGGGATCATAAAAGCCAGGTACCTTCACCTTTCCTGATGCACTATTAGTAAGCTCACTCAATAAGTTTATTAAATCAACAGTTGGCTCTCTGGAAACACCACCATCCATACCAGAGTGTCTGTCAGGTTTAGCACTAGATATTTCAATTTCAAAACTTAGAAGACCCCTGAGACCATAGTTTAAACATGGTGTATAATCATCCAACCAATAAGAATTTGAAAATAAAACCCAATCAATATCTCCCTCATCAATTTTATTTTCGTCAATAACATATCTCTGACTTTTATGTGTGCCTTCCAAAATATTATCTCGATGACTAGATATAACTTGTTGAAACCCAAAGGATCCACACTCGCCTTCACCTTCAATAAGAAATATAACGTCACATGATAAGAGCCCAGCATGTTGTAACTCTGCGATAGCATACATAGCAGATACTATAGGTCCTTTGTTATCGGATACACCACGAGCATGAAGATATCCATCTTGCGCAATTAAGGTGAACGGGTCAGTGTTCCAACCGGTAGATGCTGGACCCGAAGTCTCGGTGTCAACAACATCGTAATGACCATAAAATATAACACGTGGAACACACTCATTTTTATCGGAAACTGATGCCTTAAAAAGCGCATGAACAACAGGGTTTCCATTGTTCACTGCTAAAAGAGAAGCTTTATTAGCACCTAAAGATTTGGCAAGATCATTAAGGAAATTTGCACAATTTCTGGATTGTTCAATATATAAGCCTGGTCGCAGAGAAACGGTTTTAAAACCAATGAAGGCCGCTAGGGATTTCAAAAGTGAAGAATTTCCAAGACCTATATCATCTACATCTGGGTCAAACACAGAATCCATATTTTCAATTTCATCAACCACCACATTTTCAGAAAGCATAGAATTTAAAGATTCCAGCGAAAAGGCTCTCGAATCAGAATTTAATAATTGATTATGTGGAATATTGGTTGCTGACTGAGGCAAGTTCCATATAGAGATGCCTGAATGACCTGCAGTAATCAATACATTGTCACCAACACCGTTGTAATCATATAAGATATCAACTCCAAGTATGGTTTTTTCTTCTGATGCCCAGGCAGTGGTGCAGGAAGTGTCACTGATGTGATGAGTGTTACTTTTATCAATGCAGTTAATATTCTGAAAATTCATACTGTGACGTAAGTTACTGCTATTTCTACGACGTGTTAAAAGAGAATTATTCTTCATATGCTTTTGAAAGAAGGTAGATGATGCAGCAGTGGATGGAGATGTTCTTGTAGAAGGCGCATTTGCAGATAAAGGAACGCTATTAACCCCACAATCAGTAGCCTGGTATAAGGTATCTAAAGGTGGATAATAAATAAGAGAATTTATCTCACAAGAATTAGAAGATGATAATGGGTGAGAGTTTTCCAATGTTTTAATAAGTTGAAAAGTAGATAGGTCCCAAATATTGACAACTCCAACTCCATTCTCCGAAGAAGCTAAACCACAATGAAGAAAATATTTGTTGCTGATAGTTATGCAATTAACTGGGGCATCATTATTAAGTTCTGCAAGTAAAACAAGTTGCGGTTTTTTAACTGGCATTACTGAGGATTCTATACCCCATATCTTAACATATCCATCACCACCGGCAGATATAAGGTATTCCTTGAAATAGCCGTTAGTATTATGTGGCGGAGGGTTTGGGAAAGTAGCATTATGAAATGTTTCTCCTGAAACTATAATCATAGAATAAATGAATCCATTGTGTGCGAATGGAATAATATTATTGAGCGGAATTTCAATCAATGTGATTTTAGTCTTATCCAATTTATTAGAATAATCTTCAATTTTTTCGTTCGTATTCGATGTTTTGGGCGTTATATAGCCAGTCATGCCACTATAATTGTTGTTATTAGTGGATTGGGAAGATGAATTTGTGTTAGCGTTGGATAACTTTGCAGCAGCAGCAGCCGCGGCAGCAGCAGCCGCGGGGGCTTTGGAATCAAAGAATTTGTCATATCTTATTGAAGGCAAGTTATTAAGATGTACTTTTACCATTTTTGGTTTAATATAGTTTCGCTTGTCCGACAAATCTATCCACTGAATAGATGTGTTTTGAGAACCAAAAAAGAGAATGTTAAGTTCTGATGATAAGGCAATAGAAAAAATGTCACCTACATCTACCAAGGAATAGATAGTAGTTAATTGTTTGATGAATGATACATTATTTATGTTAGAGCTGCTTCTATTTTGGGGGTCATTGGAGTATATTTCTTCTGCCGAAGTTGTCAATTTTGGAATATCCCACACTTTAATCAATGAATCTGAAGAGGTAGAAAAAAGATAGTTTTCATTACTAGAGATTACTAGATTTAGAATGGAGCCATTGTGATCAGTTTCAACTGTACCTATTTTTTGGAAATTGCAGAGATTGACTACTAATATTTTTGAATCTTGGGTACCTGCAAATAAAAGTTTCTTCTTCTTTGACACAGCAATCGACAATATCGAATAATCATGACTCCATCTATGAATGAGAGTTGGATTTGAACGGGATGAGTGTTGGTGATATCCTAGTGGAATCTGAGTAGATGGAGAGTTGGATGACGTATGATACGCATAAGAGGAAATAGATGAAGGATGAAGCGAAGTGGAGTTAGCAGGAATCGACGAAGTAGGTACGACAGTTGCAGAGGCAGCACCAAAAGAAGGCGATCTACTGAAGTGGTTATCAGAGAATGATGCATTTATATTGATCGACGAAAGGGATGAAGTAGACGTGTTATTGAGAGAATAAAGTGGGGACGCCTGTTGAGATTTAACGGGTAAAAGACGAGAATCAGGAAATGGTTGCTGGGATGGAGAAGACATTTTTAGAAAAAAAATATTAATCAATAAAGATATTTATAAAACTTAATCAATAAAGACATTCATAAAACTTAATTTATAAAGATATTCATAAATACTAGCTGATAAAGATATTCACAAATACCAACTGATAAAGATACTCAATGAATACAAAGAAATTAAAATTTTTATAGATTTCACAATATTTGGGTTATAGGCAAAAGTATTTATACTTAAATACCTCATAAATTTCAAATAGATGCAAACAGGAGTGAATTAAAATAATATAATTTCAAAACTATTCCGTCTGCCTGCAATCGAATAAACCAGGTTTTCGGAAACTTCAAAATATTTTTTTATTCTTTCAGCTTTCTTTTCAACTCAACACAAAAATTTGATAAAATTAATAACTAACCCTTGAACAGATCCAATTTTTTTTGTAAATTTGAACTTAATCCAATTATTTGTGCAATCAGCTAATGAATTCAAGTATTTATTCAATGAACTAAATCTAATTATTTACTTAATCAATAGAATTCAAGTATTGACTTAATCAATTATTAATCAATCAACTTCAAAAAGAAAAGCTAAAACAAATATTTATTATTTAAATGGTAAGGAGGCAAAGGATTGTTACTTTATATTACTATATATTACCAATTATGGAGTATTTGAATGGTAACGGAAAAAAAGAAAAATCTATATAATACTGTGGAATGATGTCAATAACTCCGAATCACATGATATTGCCTCATATGTGAACTTTATGTGGTTTTTCTTTTAAATCAAAATTTGAATCAATGCCCTATCAAAATATCACGTGTCGATTTTTGCCCTTTTTTTCCTTAGCTAATGTCGATATGGTTTGCTCCCTCCTTAAATCAATTACCCCCATGTAAATTTAACGTGTGCAATAATTTTTTTATTTATTTTTTTTTTCTCTTTGGCAAGATGTTCTACCAACAAAATTCCAAAAAAAGCACCAATTTTTCAGCGAGAGACCAGAAAACAGGAAAAAAAATAGAAAATTTTTGTTATTTTTTCTTCTCTAAGTATGCAGCATCGAAATTAAACGCTGTGGAGAACTGCTTTGGAGCGAGCGCTAGCCTAAGAGCAATATTTATCCAATTGTGATGATGCCTATTTGGTTGCCATCACTGCACACAACTATTGTAAAGACAACTATTTTTTGAATTATACCAACATAAATAATACAATATAATAAATATTGGACATTATTATATTATAATTAATTTGTAATTATCAATATAGTATATTATAATAAATCACAATACATTTAACCGATAACTCAAGGGTAGTTGTATGCTTTAGAACCATACAGTTGGAACATAGTAAACCAGATATTTGGAGACACACAGATAACCTACTGTATGTACTACTTCCACCATACAAATATCTCGATCATAATAATTAGTTAAATTATCAGTTTTTGATTTTGATTTATTTTCAATTTCATATATTTTTTTTTAATTTGTGTTGCTGCTTTTTTTTTCTGTTGTTTCTTGATTTTTTTTTTATTATAATTTTGATTCTTGTTTTAACAATTTAGATTAGACTCCTTGAAAATGTCCAACTTTTTTTGGAGAATGAACAATGATTTTCATTCTCAATCGAGTATCGATCGTTTAACAAGTCAGATTCGCAATATTCCAGATCCTGCTGATATTCCAATTCCTTTTAAATACCAGCAGAAATATCTTACATTAGAAAAACTATATCTCGATTCTCTTAAGATTAATCCTAATGATGATGATAGTAAAAATGGAGAAAAACTTATCAAAAGAATATCTACTACCGAAGAAGATACCGATAAATCATCTTTGGAATCCGAATACACCGATTATAAAGAAGATATTTCGATTTTGGAAAATTTACTAGATCAGCAAGATATTCTCCATGCTTTGATGGCTCGTAATGATAAATTGGTTGCTTTTTTTGCAAGTTTTAAAATATTGAACAAATTAATTGATTTTGTCATTTATGATTATACAGAGTATAACAAAATCTTTGGCATCCAATCGTCCATTGATGATGATGCTTTAAATAGTGAAAATAAATCTCAAAATGGTAACAAAAGTTCATTGAACAATTCTAGTGAAAGTAATAGTAATAACGAGGATGAAACTGGTTCTATCAAAAGCGATGACGATGATGAAGATGAAGATAATGCTAATATTAATGAAGAGGTGTATGAACATCGTGCTCAAATGGCCGCAGAAATTTTGTCTCTCGATGTCTGGGATATTGGTGATTCTTTAGTCAGCTATCCACGTCTTCTAATTAAGCTTTGGTCAGTCCTTGATCAGAAACTGCAAGATATACAGGATCCTTTATTAGAATGTAATCAAACTAACAGTATATTGTCTGTACAAAAATCAACTTATTTCACTAAGATTAATGAGCATATACTTGATATGAATAGAAATGATTTAATTCCATATATAATGAATTATGAACTCAATCTTGCTGATAAAATGCTTCGTCATATAGACAATCCTCAAATAATGGACTTTCTTTTAAAATTGATCTCTTCTGACCGTCCGGACCTCTCATCCACGATAACAACAACGACATCCCTGGGTAACAATGATAATGACCTTGACAACGAAGAAAATGAACACAATAACATCACCTCTTCTTCAGCAGCTGCAGCAGCTGCTGCAATGGCTGCTTCTAGAGGTAACAATTTGATGTTGTTCCTCAATGAGCAAAATTTTATATCCAAAATGTTAGATTTCTTAGACTCCAAAAATCCAGCAGCTGTTCAAACTGCGTCGGGAGATTTCCTTAAAGCCTTTATAACAATATCGGGTAATACTAATAATAATATCAATCTAGCAGCTGCAGCGGCAGCAGCAGCTGCCGCGCAGAATGGTGATGATCCATCTTTGTTGGAAGACCCAAATAATAACACAATGATCGATAGCTCAGTAATTGGCCCAAACGAACTTACTCGTGAACTTGTTTCTGAAAAAATGATGGAAAAATTAGCATCCATTATGCTTCAAGGTGGCAATTCTCTTCTGAACGGTGTTGGTATTGTTATTGAAATTATTAGAAAGAATAATTCTGATTATGATTCTTATCCCATACCTCCACCTTCTTTAGATGGTGAAGATAATTCTAACGCTGAAACTTCTCCTACAACTCTTCGTGACAATGTTTTTCTTGGTCATCTTGGTCGTGTTTTCGCTCGGAAAATTCCCCAGTTTAAGAGATTACTTCTTCTTGTAGATGGAAACGATAGAAATGTTAACCGAAAGACACATAGTTTTTTTCAACTTGAGAAGCAAATGACAAGTTTTGGAAAACTTACAGAACCTCTTGGTTTTGACAGATTCAAAATCTGTGAGCTTGTAGCGGAGCTTTTACACTGTTCTAATATTGCTCTTCTTAATGATGCACAGGGTGAGGAAATTGTGAAACAGCGTGACATACATCGTGCAAGTAAGGTTGCTACTCGCGAATATCAAATGCTTAGAGCTGCTAGATTTGAATACCTTGAGAAATTGAGAATAGAAGAAGATTGGTCATTGGTGAAATTTATAGAATCTAAGGGTACAATGTATCCGTTTCCTACCTATTTTACTACGAAAGATGGCAAGAATTACAACAATGACCATACGCATACGCAGGTTTTACCATCTACTCCTACAACTAGTACATATGAAGATAATGAGAGTAGCCATCAACATCATGAGATAGTATCGACTATCAATCGGCTCAGCCTAGATGATGAGGACAAGGATACCGATTCAGTGAAATCTATCAGGTCGGAGCATAATAAAAATAAGCGTGCTAAGGTTGACTCATCCCCATCGTCATGTTCTAGCACATCTTCCCCCGACACTTCAAATGCTAATGCCAATAATGTCTCTTCAATGCTACATTCAGAAAGTGACGAGTCGGTTATTTCTAATGAAGAAGAGCATCTTCATCATAACACGAGCGGCAATAATGAAAATGATCACGATAATGAAAATGATCACGATAATGGTGCTGAATCGGCAAATGAAGTTGATGAAGTGGAAACTGTATGCGCCGCATCTTCTGCTAATAGAGATGCGTTGTACGTGATAGATATGGAAAGTACAGAAATGCAGGGATATGCTAAGGCTGCGTCATCTGCCAATCCTGAAGAAAGTGAAGATGAACTTTTGAAAGGAAAAGAGTACTTCTATGATTTTCACGGATTATTATACGAACGAAGTTATGCTGATGAACTTTATTTGCAAAAAAGACAATATTATGATACTACAGAAAAAGAGCTTCGTGATGAGTTTCTTGTTGGTGACCAAATCAAGATTTCTTTCCAGGATACTAACATAATTACAATTATTATTGATTTCTTTTTCCGTTTTCCATGGAATAACTTTTTACATAATGTCGTATATGACATTGTTCAGCAAATTTTGAATGGTCCTTTAGACGTAGGTTTCAACCGATATCTAATACTAAACTTGCTTATTAAACAAAAATGTTTTTTGCTTGAGAAAATTTTACGTGGTTACGAATTTCTGGAAAAATTTGGTAGAGTAAACTGCGGCTTAAGGCTTGGTTATGTTGGTCATATTGTCTTAATTAGTGAAGAAGTTGATAAATTCATCAAACAAAATAATTTAAACAAAGTTTTGGAGAACCTTAACCTTGATGAAAACGCTAACAAAGAATACGAATTTATTAGTAATGGCGACAAATGGAATTCCTATATTAGCGATGTATTGAATGAATTGCGAGTATCATTTAATAGGGTGTTAGGTAAAAATTATGATGATGAAGATGACGATGATGATGACAATGAAGAAGAAGAAGACGATGATGATGAAGATGATGAGGAGGATGAGGACGAAAACGAAGAAACCGAAGATAATATGGAAAACGAAGATACAGATGAGCAAGGACATTTCGAACATGAAGAACATAATGGCAATAAGAATTATGATCAGGATCGTAAATCTTTGGATGAACATGCCGTTGGAGGAGTATCTCGTGAGACAATAAATCATCAGTCTGTGTCTGAAACACATCATCCTGATATTGATGGTAATGATGATGATATGTATGAAGAATATATTGATCCTAATGATGATGGAACAGTCTATAACCATCACCGTCATCATCATCAAAATAATGTCAATCCTGATATGGATAACGATTATATGGAAGATGATGAAGATGATGATATAGATATTGATGATGATGAAGACATAGATGTATATGATGATATGGATCAAGAAGGCTATGGGTTGAGTAGAAGTCGCAGTAAAGGTGATATGAGCTGGAATGAAGATGAACAAAAAAGATTATTGACCATGGCAAGTTTCATTCATAGTAATACTGGTGGTAGTACAATTACTGCAAATATTAATCATCACGAGGCTTCTGACGCGAAGTAGATAGATTTATTGGACAATTTTTGTATTTTTTTTTCTTTGTTTTCTAATTCAATTTTTTGCAACGCCTGAAACGTGTATTTACAACGAGCATTTATTTTTATAACTTTGAAGGACCTTAAATTCAGGTTTTGTAAATCCTATTTTTTTTCTTTTGTTTGACTTCACATTGCACAATCTAAAACCTTACGAACTATTATAATTAATGATAACATAGGAGTTTGTCTACAGGGCTTTTAATATCAGTAAAGGTAACAAAATGCTTATTTTGTAAAGCTATTGAGAGATATAATCGTTGTAGCTTCATACACATTTTGAAAAAAAAATGTTTTGTGCATATTCCATCAATGCTCTATGTGTTTTTGTCTGAAGTAATGTTTTGTACATATTTCATTATTTTTTGATGATAATTGTTTTGTTATACCAACATATATGCTTTCCAGAAAAAAAAAATATAAATAATATTTAGACTATCTGGCGTTCATTCTTTTTTGAAAATTTGTAATCCATTGATTTTGAAGATATTAACAACTCTATTTGATGCCAAACTGATACTAAGTAGTAACTAACATTTGTAGATATTGGAAAGACTAATTCTTATTTAGGCTTTTTTCTTTTTCTGCCAATACTTTCATTTGCTTCCGTACAATAGAAGCTAGTTTGGCCTGCTCTAAATTGGATTCACCTAAATTTCGCAACTTTCCCCAGCAGATTCGCAATGGAATATTTTTGACAACAAGTAAAGCTGGCATTTTATTATTATTGTTAGAATTTCTTGTTGACTTTCGAACAATTTCAGCAAAACATTCGGCCTGACTTCGCTTGTCGAAAATGATATAACCACATTTTGATTTATGATTAAGTATCACCGACCTCAACTTAAATTTTCTTATGCTCGCATCATTGGATTCAGATAAATATAGCTTAGTGACACCATCAGATACGCTGACATTTGTTAGTTCATCATTTATCCCAAAGATAAAGAAGGAAGTAATTTTGGTATCCTTAGGAGGCTTTAAGGTACCATTAAATGGTAGCTTATTTAAAATTTTACTTATATCCACTTTTGAAAGATCTGTTTTATTACAATCCAACATTATATTTTCCTTTTTTTTATTGTGTGACTGCTTCGAAGATTTGTTTGAACTAGAGTTGTTTTGCGCCTGAGATAATTTCATTAAAACTTCACGGACTTTCAGTTTTGCTGCTTCAGTATTTCTATTATTGACAGATTGATCATTTTCTATCATTAATTTATTATTATTTTGTGTATTCATAAGATACTTTGCATCTTCTTTTTGAGCATTATATCTTTTAGTAACATCATTTTTAGAATATATCACTTCATTGTCATTTTGAACTCCTGCCATTTTAAAAGCCGCATCACGGAGTTGTGTAGATATTCCATATGTAAGATCTAGCATGCACAGTTGACAGCAATTCCTCTGTCTTGAACAGGTTTGACAAATAACTGTTTTCATATGTCTTGACTTTCTATTAGTGTTCCATTTGAAAATTGTAAAAGGACGAGTACAAAGTTTGCATTGCTCTCCCCGTGCTTCTCTAATCATTTTCAAATATGGATTATCGCCTAAACATTTTTCACAAACAGCTGGAACCTCCTCTTCGATATTCATTATGCATATAATTGAGTATGAATTTCTTTTTTACAAAATGTATTTCTTTGATTAATGGTTTATATAAGTAAATAATGAATTTCTGTCTGGCTGATGGCAAAAGTCTTATTATGATAGTTAATAAAATTGACGTTCTACTTTTTTTTTTTTTTTTTTTGAGATGTGCATAACTATATATGTATTTGCATGCCAACATGAATTTACAAAAAAAATTACATGTAAAACGTTATATATCCTTTACTACCTTTTAGTCTTCATATAAAATAAAAGAATATATTAATTAAAAATTTTTAGAAATATTATATAATACCGTGACAAATAATAAAACAAATAAAATCGAACCCATAAAAACGAAGAATAAGAAGAACATAAAAATACTAGAAGAAAAATGATATACTATATGAACAAAAATTTGAAAATTAAAAATTATCGAAACAATACATTCTTACGACACCATTATCATCTCCACCTGCAAATTTACTGTCACTAATTCCAACACAATTAACACTGGAATTGTGACCACCAAAAGTATGAAGACATTTGCCAGATTGTAGATCCCAAACTTTAACTAATTTGTCATGGGCACCACTAATAATTCTAAAACTATCAGCAGCAATAGAGCAAACACCTTCAATATGTCCGAATTGCGTTCTAACACATTTTCCAGACTTAAGACTCCAAATCTTAATTTGATTATCGAGTCCAGCAGAGATGATATGAGTGGGTAAATTTGTAATAGAATCTAATTGAGTTTCTTGTAGCTGCGAATCCGGATGAACCGTATTTAATTGATCAAAAGAAACAATACCATTGTTCCTTGGAGGGGTTCGAAGATGAAGGGGTGGGACAATTTGGTTATTGATTGCAGTGGTTGATCCAGTTGAGGCCTCTAAAGATTCATTTTCCATGATATGTGGAACATTGTTGGTACTATTGTTAATTCTTCGGCTATTGTGTAAACCTGTTGGTGCATCTTCAGTATCACTATTTGCATCTTCATCTTCTACGATAGAATCTTTCACAGTTATTGGTAATACCGATTGAATTTGACCCACATGGCCATTATTATTATTACTATTATCTAAGACTTTGACACATTGGTTGGTATTCAAATCCCAAATACGTATAGTGCAATCGTCTGAACAACTGACAAGAGTATTTGACTTTGGATCAATCTTGACACAATTTACCCAATCTGTGTGACCACGAAGTGTGAAGCATGTTCTATTAATGACATTCCAGACTTTGATAGTTTTATCTGCAGAACCTGACACAATGATCTTTCCATGAACATCAACACATAAAACAGCATCCAGATGTCCTCTATAAGTGGAAATACATTGCGCTGTCTTGCAATTCCAAATCTTAATTGTTGAATCCAATGAAGCTGTAATAACCTTGTTTTCATCGAAAACAAGAGACTTAACGCCCATGGTATGACCTGCGAGGGTAATTGGTGTTTTTTGAGGGTCTTCGATATCCCAGATCTTAACAGTACTGTCATGCGAACCAGTCATTAAAGTCTTATGATTAAATTGTAGGCATAGGATTCCATCAGTATGATGACCCTTGAATTCTCTGAGTTTGTAAATACCTTTACGCCAATTTCTTTCAACTTGAAATCTTTCACTATAAACTGCTTTCCAAGGTCTTGTTTTACGTTGTTTTTTAACTACTGATTTATCAGAAGAAGACGTAGAAGTACCTTGAGTATCACTTGTTTGCTCAAAAGATCTTTTCTTTAATTGACTTCCAACAAGAGAAGGTGCTGATGAAGAGGAAGAACCAAGTTGAGGAGCAAAAGATCTTCTTGAAGCCGCACTTGGAGCAAATATTAAGTCTTTAAGATGTTTACCAGTTGAAGTAGATGAACAAGAAGATGTATCATCAACGATTTCTCTCATGCGCAACATTTGTAATAAAGGCAACCCCCAGCCACAATTTGGACATTTCCTATCAATATGCTGGGCACATAAATGATGCCATACTCTATCATCATCGGCCAATCTTTTCCAAGTTCTTGAAACTTGTGCAGCATTGCAAAGAGAAGCACAATCTAAATAACAAAGAATTTTTAAGGACACTTCAGTAGGCAATGCAGCAATGAAATCAATCTTAATTAAATCTTGAACTTCAGATGCAATAAAAGAGAGTTGCGGAAAACAACACTGTGATAGAAGACCTTTAAATATAAGATTACGTTGCTCTGAGCCTGTGGACGCAAAAATTGACCATATGTTATTTATAGCTTTCTGATCATTTAAGGGAAGATTATCCATCGCATGCTGGATCTGGGTCATACGAGATTCATCAGTTTTTTTGTTGCAAGTAATGTCAGGATCATGACGATAGCAAAAATTATTGAAATGTGATTTTTTGGACACTGATGGTAATGATGAGGAATTCATCGGAACCACATCATCTATTGTAACACTGTTGTCATCGATATTAGATGCAATTTTCGACGAGGTTGATGCAGTGTATTGGTCAGCTTTTTTGGAATGCATGATTGCCTGATCAAAGAAGATGAATCAAATGATACACAAGGAATAATAAACCTTTTAAGAAAATAGTAGAAGGGTGATGTTCCTGTATCTGAAAAGCTGGTTTTTCTTTTTTATTTATTTGTTTTGCTTGGCCTCTATATTATAATTTTTTCTTCTATTATTATGATTATTAGTATTTTTAAGAATATGAAATTCTGAAAATCAATTTAATCTATATATGTTCCACTAAAAAACACGATCAATGTCAAAAGTATCCCGTTTGGTCCTGTTGGAATAAGGAATGAGTTTGTTATATGTATCAAGAAAGAAAAGGATTAAATAGACAAATAGATATATATATATATATTATGACAAGCCATTGTGGGTTCCTTTTTTTTCTTTTAAAGAAATCTCTAGGAAAAAAAAAGAAAAAGAAAAAAAATAGGACAAACTTATGTATTGGCACGTGTTCTTATATATATTAGAACCATTGGTATAAAGGCGCCACACTGTGGCAACGAAAAATGGACAAAAAAACGGTTTTTCACTCATCTCCCGCCACAGTTTCTATTTTGTTTTGTGCATTTCAACTAAGATTACTATAGTCGTTGGTGCCTTAACAGTATATAAATGGTTCATATTGGTCTATAACAAATGATTGATGTTAAGTAGTTCGTGATGAACAACTTTCAAGCATGAGGCATAACTATTAATCAGACATGTATTGTCAATCGTAATTGGTATTGCTTTACGCAGTTGCTTGTACATATTTTTGGTTGATGATCGCAGTTTTAAATTTATTACAGATCTTGAGCATACGTATTCTGGACAAACTGTAGGTCATTCAAATGCAACTCTGCGTGATTCGACAAATTATTCTAATTTTGCGAGTATCCACTTATTAATTACAATGTGGTTTATTGTACTACGAGATGTTAAATTCTATTGTGGAGATTGGACAATAGATAAGCAAGCAATACCGAAACGACAATACACAATAAACAGCTTCATCTATCACATGGTGAAATTATGTGATAATGAAAGATGAGCCAAGTCACAGTATATATTTGTGATATGATAAGAGATCTATATAGTGCTTGGTATTATCTGTATGAAGATTAAAAAAAGAAAATCTATGCAAGAGATTATATCTCGTCCAACAGATCCATGTAGAAGTTACACATTTATTGCTACGCATACAATTATATTTATGTTCATGTATATAAATATAAAAATATATATATGTATCTTTGGTTGCTATTATTTCACTAACTTTTCGATTTGAAAATTGAATAACCGCAAAAGATTGCCGTTATTGTTCGATTCTTGCTCATGACTTAACTTGGTCTCGATGTTGCTATGAAGCTGGACCAATTCACTCTTCTCAAAAAAATGGTTCAATGAATATACTAAATTCAAGTATGTCAATAATAGCTGGTAAGTTTGAGACAAAACATCAGCTGAATGGTCCTCAACTGATATTTTTCTGTCATGTTTTTTTTCCAACTCTGGAGTATTGTCTTCATTTCGCAGCTTCTCGGAGTTTTTTTGCATTCTATTTTCACCAAAAATCTCATCCATAGTTTCATTAATCAAGTTAAGAAGTGTTATTCTTCTTGATTTATTTAACTGCAAATAATAACTTTTACTTCTAGGAGGTAAATCGGGCTTCAAATCAGCAGTATCTTTGTGCGATCCACTCTTAGCCGAAGCTTTCCTAGAGTCATTAATCGACAATGATTCCAAAGTCTGGTTAAGACTCTTAGCATTTCTAACTTCAGATCCTAAATTTTTCATAATCTTGATCAAATCAATCTTCACAGACAAATACGGGCATCCTTTTAAGCTTTCCATTATAAATATCCATGCAAACTCTTGATCACAATTCTTTAAAAAAATAGTCAAATAGTCTAAAATAAGTTTTATTTTTTTTGCTCTACAAATATCTTCGTTTCTTTGTTTAGCAATTATAGACAATAAGCATTGCAAATAAATCCTGATAAAAAAACAGAACTCATTACTTTTCAGTCTTGATGTCAATTCTTTTAATTCACCAAAACCAATATTTTTGTAAAAATTAAGACCATTAAATATAATCAAATTTTGTAAGTATGGGAAATAATTTTGAGAGTTGAATTTGAAATTACGATTCCAGAAACAATAATATATTAATCCTTCTGTGTCTTCAATGTTCTTTTCCAATTCTATAAGTTTTTCCGTTTCCATGACATTTAAATCTAAAGGAATTATAGTATCCAACTCTTCATAATTCAATAATAAATCATTTTTATTATCCTCTTTGTCTTCATTATCATTACTTTCTTCATTTCCATCATCATCAGTACTATTATCTTTTCTCTCATCTAAAATTTTTTTCCATAATGCAATGAAATATGTAGGCGGTGATTTGACCTTGTCTGTTAAAATCCTTTCGTTAATAGATAGTACAGGAATTAGTAAGCGTAAAGACACTAAAATTAAGTCCTCAACTGACTCAACAAAATTTGATTGTTTGTCAACACTTATCTCTTTATTATCATCAATGTTTCGAACTATTTTATTCAACAAATGTGTTGAATAGATCAAGTAACAACCAAGTGGCGACAATGGAATTTTCCCTATTGCTGTTTTATCATCATTATCAATTCCTGTCAAAAGTTTAAAAAATGAATCGTTAGTCACCTGAAAAAATCTCATGACTTTAATATCATCTGCCAAATTACCATTTCCCGTCGATACGTCAGAAATCATCAATTTAGCAGAGCTATTTCTTGTATCATCGATCAACAGGTTTTGTAACACTTCTCGCATATTGATATCAAAAGATAAACTTAACTCATACATTCTATTGAGAAATTCTGTAAATTTTGACGTCTCTATACCGTTGTTTGATAATCTATAATAGTGATTTTTACTGGTAATATCTTTAAAATCTGATGCATTTAATCTTTCAAATCTATCATCTTTCTCAATTATGTAAGATTCATCTAAGTATTTGCATAAATAATCAGTTAAGTTCATCACTAAATCAGTTTGATAATATTTCAAGCTAATCTCTACGCAATCTGTGAGTAAATGTTGAAGTAATTTTCCTTGAAGGTATTCATCATCATTTTGGATTTTTCTATTTGATGCATCATTGAAATCATAATCACTTGGCTTCTGAGGTTGTGAATAGTCTCTTGCAAACACATAGATTCTTCGCAAAACAAAGATAGGGTTATTTAAAAATACACAGTTATTACTCAAAAATCTGATGGCACTTGATGTTTTCATTAAAAGGAATTTAGAAGGATATATTGTCCTTATTTTCTTGAAGCAGCCTGTATTCATCTCAAATAGTAGATGAAATTTCAAATCCAAATATTTTTCTTTTGTATCATCATTGACCATTCTTATATCTTTACCCCAAAATAATTCGAAAGATCTGGCATCATCATTGAAACCTATAGTATTTAAAAGTTCACAACTTTTCAAAAAAAGTTCTTTATGATTTCCTTTCTCCACCAAAAGATTAAAAACATTAAAAATAGCAAAGAGTTTAGGATTATTTTCCAATCCATCTTGGAAATTGAATTGTTTACTAGGCACATATTTCAATAATAATTCTGGGAAATCCCATCCTATTTCATTGATCAATTCAACATTATCCTTTATTAAATCGAACAATGTATTGATTAGTGTATGATTTTCATGATCGGAAAACCTATATGGGGTACTTAGGTACATATCAATAATTGTCGAAAATGATATGTAATCTTTTGTGCTAACTACAAAGTCATCATATGACTCCTTTAAAATAATGCAAATTTCATCACAAGTTTTCAACATTTCTTTTTATTAAAACCACTCAAATTCAAAATACTATAATAAACAATTATTTAACAGTTGCTAGTACTACTTCCTTTGTTCTTTTATGTTTGATAAACAATTACAAACATTCATGATTAATTTAATTTGTTTAATCTGTTTGTCATCAAATTTAACATCAGTTTTCCATAACTTCCACACGCATTCAAAAAAATAATATGATAAAGGTTCGTATATCAAATACTATTCTTGTATAGAAGCCCCTACAAACATTCTGTCTGATTGACCCATCGCACATAACCTTTTAATTTTTACTTTTTTTATTGTTTTGACAAAACGACAAATGAAAATTGATCTTTTTAAAATCTCACTACGGAGACTTAAACAAAAAAAACCACAAGAAAAATTTTCTAAGTTAAAACATATTAATTAAGGCTGTAAAGCTATTTATATAATTAAAGAAAAAGATATTATTATTGAAATAACTGTGTATTATCAAAAGTATTCAATATAACTGATTAAACGACATTCTATATTATATAAAAGGATCAAAAATGTCCATAAAAGAACTCCCAGAAGCCATTTCCCACGAGGAAATGAAGAAAAATAAGGTTCCGTTAGCTTACAGAGATAGATGTGCTGGATTATTGATTCCATTAAATAAGTGTAGAAAGGAAGGTTGGTATATGCCATGGAACTGTGTCCAAGAGCGTCATGACTATGAAGAATGTCAATACTTAGATTTTAAAAGAAGAGTTAAAGAATTAGAAGAATTGAAGGCTAAACTCCAGAGTGAAAAAGATAATTAGTTCTGCAAATCAACTTAAGTAGTTTTTGTCTAAAAATCAAGATGATATTTGTTTATATGGAAACTGCGATCATATAAATATATCCAAAGAAGCATCCAAAAAAATATGTCGTGTTTTGTTCTCTATCTTTTGATATCCTCTGATATTTGCGTTTGCACAGGAACACATAGATTACTATAAGAATTACGAGTATCCGTTGGAGATTCAACGATTCACTTCCCAAAAGTAACTATTAATAGTATTTAGACTATAAAAATGCAAACTAATAATAAACACACACATATATATATATATATATATAGAAAAAAAAAAGAAAATAGATAAATGTCCTTAAAAGATATCAGAATGCTATTAGATATTTTTTTCTCACATTTGAAAAGCACTGGGCCGTTGTGTTAAGACTTTCCATGAAATAAATGAACAATGGCATAAAGCGACTTATATGTATTCGCTATTACCTAAAGGTACTCATGCAACACATTACAATGAAGTTTATACTCATATATTTATATATTGATTCATTGATTGCAAATATGAAACACATTTTTACATAAAATTCTCTGCTATCTTCATTAAGTAATTATTTCAAATATATATTTATCATGACCTGTATGTACGCTAAACTTAGTAACCAACTATAAGTTTTTCTCGAAATAGATACTTTTCTTTTTTGGTTTTAAAGTACAAGACCAAATCCAAAGGTCAATTTGATAGCCTTTATATAATATTCATTAAAATTATTTTCGACTTTCTCTTCGTCACCAATCGGAATACCCTCGAAATATACATCCATTTTGGTTTCTGTCTCTAATTGATTCAATTTAATTATCAACTTTGTATAGAACCCAGATTTCCAGTCTTTCAATCTCCATAGCATCTCGATTTTACTGAATGGCTCTAATTTAAGAATTTTACCCTCAATATTACCATTAAATAACTGGAACGATGAACCTTCTTTATTTTCAATATTTGGTGGAGCTCTTGTCCATGCGGCAACTCTCGATTTATCCAACAATGTAATATAAATTTGTTCTGCAGTTGTAGTAAAAAAAGAATCTAAATGTACACTTGACGTATTGTATTTAGGTACGTCATTGTCGATTGAAACGGCAGTGTTAGTAGATGTCAATTTTGACGCAATATTTGGCACCTTTTGAGTGAAAGAAGCTGTAGCAGAATTATTCTTTGTTTGTTCGGATGAAAATTTGTTAGTCAGAAGAGCCTTTTGATTACTCAAAGTAAATTTAGAACTAACTTGGGCTTCAGGTAATTGGATGTCATTACCATGTGCTTCAATCAAATCCTTGCCAAAATTAGTTAAAACGTCATAAACCTGTGGTTTTAATGATTTCTTTATAAACTCTTCGGCACTGGTATTCTTCACAACCACTTGGAAGATGTAATCATACGGCTCAGAATCGTAAGCAATGTTTTGGATAGTGATGTTACCTGTGACACTTTCCTTATTGAATTTACCTTCAACTGTGACCTGGATAGAAAAATCAAAAAAAGAAATTACTTTCCCTTTTCTTTGACACACTTCAACATCACCACTAAGAAACTTTACACTCTTTATGGCAATTGAATCTTCGTCTGAAGTTCCACATTTCATTCCAACCAATTTTTCATTGAGATATTTCTTCGTCCAACCAATACAGTTTTTGTCAACCCAGTGCCAATTGTTTGGATTATTAACGACCATTTTTCTATTTGCTTGCTGGTTTGTCTAACTTTTGCTTGTATTTTTATACTTGTCTATATTTTTCAAAACCTGAATATTCGCACACTATCAAGATCAAGCTAGATATTACATCTGCATTAGTTGTCTGGAAATGAAGAGTCTTCGCTTCTTCTTTTGCGTTTATATAGGACAAGCTTCCAATTTATCACTTACAGATATTTGCTTTACTAAGTGCGTAAAGATATTCTCATCGAAAAATCCAGCAACACTTGCAATAAATTGAAAAATGAAGCTGCCACCATTTTGGCTTCTCATGCTCTTTTGTATACAAACATTAGAAAACATATATATATATATCTAAGAAAATGCAAGTCAATCTCAATGGTTAGCTAGCACGATTACCTTTTTTCAATATAAGAATAACCTTTGATTTAAGCAGCCAATTTTAACTAAACTGCTTTATCTTTTAATTAGTTATATATATGATTATTAATATGAGCTTAATTTTGAAGAATGCCATTTATTCTTTTAGTTCTGCTTTTTTTTTTTTTTGAAGAAAGAAAGAAAAATGTGGTGTAAGTAATGTTTTCGTTTATAATATATGGCACAAGCACTGTAATTTCTTTTTCATCTAGTTCAATTTTCAGGGCTGAGAAAGAAAAATCAAAATAAAACTTTATTTTAGTAGCTGTATATGAGATCAGGATAAAAATTAAAGTAAATCAAATGTAATCAAATATATATATATATATATATATTCTATCTATCTATCTATCAGTAATGGTAAGAATATGCAAATATATTCTAATTTGCCAGTTTTTTCAAATTCTTCTTCATCTCCTTCACCTTTCTTTTTCTAGTATTTATGAACCAGGTGTCTAATTGCTGTATTGTAAGATTAGTCTTTTCCAGTAATTCAATTTTCTCTTTGTTCGTAGGGTATGGATTATTCAAATGTTCTTCTAACCAACTTAGCAAAATCTTGGTAATTTCTTTGGGAATGTTGTGTCGCTTTTTCTTATAAATAATACCTTCTTTCATAGACTTCTGTGAATATGTTCTGTATTTAAAATGACTAATTTTTGGTTCCAACATGCTAGTATTTTCCTGATAATTAGATGATTCCTGCGATGAACGTATCATTCCATAATCAGGAAGTTCATTGGAATACTGAGAATAAGAATTGATATGGCTTTCGTATTGCGGTTGAGAAGGCTGCTGTGGATAATTCCATGAAGTTCTATGGTAATCTGCACTAGGCCTTCTGTTAGACTTGGGGTCTATGGAGTAATATCCTGAATGTGTATTGTAAGGTATATGTGATCCTGAAGGCTTGAAATGAGGAAATTCTGAAGCAGGTGATGGTGAAATAGTTAATTGCGAGCCAGCTAGAGCAGGAAGTGTTGTATGTGCAGGTAACAAGGATCCTTGTGGTGATGGAACTTGACTATGAGGTACAGTTCTGTTTTGTTGGTTAGAAAGTACTAAAGAAGACGATGATGACGATATCATTGGAAGTTGATGGTGAGTTCTTTCAGAAGAATAAGCTACTGGATGATCATGGTGCTGTATTGTTCTAGTATATGGTGGAGTGCTATTCGTTGTAAGGTAATCTGGAGGAGTAATTTGATGTTGCTTAGAAGAGTAGCTTTGGTCATGATCTCTAGCAGCTTCAAAATGTCTATTAGGAATGAATGCATGACAATAATTTTGTAACGTTTTATTATTGGTGTCACTTACAATAGACAGATGTTGTCGTACATTTGAAAGCACACTACTGGTAATGATAGAACTCTCATTATTTATATTTGAAATCTTATTACTATTTATAATTGGAAGCACGTTGTTTATACTTGGAAGAACATTTTTATTAATGCTTGGAAGAGAGTTTTTATTTATACTTAGGAGAACATTATTCTTTATGCTTGGAAGAACATTATTTTTGATACTTGGAAGCATGTTATTATCTGTTTCTGGAAGTGGATGATTATCTAGGTTTGGGATCAAACTATTATTTATTCTGGGAAGCAATCTATTACTTATATTTCGAAACAGATTATTATTATTATTTGGTGAACGATTATTCTTAGATTCAAAATGAAACATTTTCTTGGGACTTGTGTTTTGAAATATCTCGTCCAATGATGGTAATTTGTTCTCATTATTGCTGGCCAGCAGGGCATTCTCCGGGGAAAAAGTATGTTGTTTTTTCATTGACATGAAGCTGATTTTCGTATATCAATGATGAATATCAATTAAGCAAAAACAAAATAGAAAAAAAAAATAAAAAGCAAAGCAAAACAAAGTAAAAAAAAAAAAAAAAAAAAAAAAAAAAACGAAAAGAAATTTAGCTAGGGATTAAAAACAAGGTAGACTACAATGATAATAATTAATTGACCACAAAAGATTAAGAAGTTCACGCGTTAAAGAAAGAAAGGTAAGAAACAATTACGAAAAATCGAAAAAAAATCAAAAAGATCAAAACAAAACTAATCCAATATCAATTGAGAAGTAATTAAATAATATAATATCGATTTGAAATACTATATAATAATTAACGAGAAATTGAAAGAAAAAAGAAAAACGTAGAATGATTATAATTTGGCTTTTTCAACGTATTTTTTCCTTCATTTGAAAAAGCAAAAAGAAAGAAAGAAAAAAAAGAGTAAAAAAAACCCGCTAGTTCAACTTTTTTGTATTCAATGTGCCTATATGTACAGATTACAGATCTACTCGAATTTAATATTTTTCCAATCATATTTACTCGAGAATAACGCGCAAAACCACAAAAAGACTAAGATTAAACTTTGGTCTCATGCAGCAGCCTGATAAAGGGACTTGCCTCGTTACCTACATTCGCTGAAAATTGGATGTATACATATATAAGAAATCGGTTACAAATGATTATAGAAGTTAACGATAACTAAAAAGACTAAAGTTGTTAACGACTATCAAAGAAATAAAATCAGTAGAATGAGGCTATCGTAAAATACACTTTTATGATAGACCAGTCTAAATGTCTATTTGCTGAAACACTAGCATAGATGTGTGCCTTTATGAAATAAAGTAGAACAAAAACAATTTGTATAAAAAGATATCCCATCAAAAGAAAAGGTTAAAAAGGGATTAATATAACATTTTGAAAAGGAAATTAGTAAAAATGGTTTGAACAAAAAAAAATCAACTAAACACTTTTCTTTTCAGAAAAAGTTGACATTCAAAATAGAAACTAATATAAAGTAATAGGAATTTATGACACAGAAAACCAAATTTACAAAGTATAAAATATTGAGCCATAGTATGGGAAGCTAGAAATCAAAGTTCTCGTTTTTCCAAAGAAGAATGTAATTTTTTTTTGTTTTTTTTTTTAGAATTAAATATATGGCTTAAATCCAGCAATAATGTGGGTTAGGATCATATTTTATGGTTGTATTTCGATATATCTTAGTACTTTTCTCAAGCACATAATAATTGATTAAAAGCAAATATTGTCAATTTGTTGTTAAATTCTCGAAAATAAATTGAATGATATTAAACAAATGCATTTTAATTTATGGTGCAGAAGAGGTTTTATCTATCCCTCTAAATATACTTTGAATATATTCAAAAGTTTGGCTTTTTTCCTCTTATTTAAAAACCTTCTGGTGGCTATATATATATTTGTTTTCCATTACTGGAAATCAAATAGTTGAATGGCTAATGTTGGAAATTTGGTAGTTATCTGGGCTAATGTTGTTTGATATATTATAATAATAACGAAAACCCTTTAATAAACAATAAAAGATAAATAAGTAAAACAGAAGGAAAAATTGTTGTCACGGTCAACCAATACCCCACGAAGAATAAAGTTTCTGCAACTAAAATACGCTTACGTACCAATTTAGATATATACATTTATCTGTACATAAATTTATTTCTTGACTGATGCTCAACTTCGTTTTTTTTTAGAAATATACGAATAGAAGGTTTTGCCGTAGGAGACATAGATTACCGACAAGAAAAGTAGAAAAAAAAATAATTACAGCTCGCCAATGCTTATCAAAATATGGGTACAGTACAAGATTTTCTATAGAAATAAACAAGAGTGTTTATATCTTTTCGTTAGATGATGAACCATTTTAATTACCAGAAACCTTTGTGATTTGGCATTCAATTAGCAAATTTTCAGAGTAGATCTCATCAGCTCTTTGGTTAGATTCACTATGCACAAATATTTCATCTTAACTTAACATATGGACGTCAAAGCTTTTAAGGTTTAAAGCCTTGCGGATATTTATGTATGACTTGCATACAACTTCAGCTCACTAATGTACGAAAAGATACTATTTTCGACGGCAATAACGGTGCAGCATTGTTTAGCATATATTTTTCTTCATCGCATATAAAACAAAGAATTATATATATATATAAATAAGTTAAAATACAGGATTCTACAATTAAAAAGGCCAAAGTGATGCGATATAACAAAAAAGAAGAATGCTAAAAACAAAAGTAATAATACCCCACTGCAAAAGAACACAGAAACCATCATTACACAATAATACAGGATGCTAAAAAATTATCAGATATTGGTAGAAATTTTAAGGATTATTTTCAAACTCACAAAGCAGTTGCAAATCTCTAATATGTATTTTTTTTACACATACACTATTAATTTTATTCTCAAATTTATATTACAAGAATCATTATATCCGTCGGAGAAAACGCGTAACGACATTACTATCTCAGCATATGCTTTATTGATCGAAATAAATTATCCACCTGACCTTGTAGAGCTTAAATTATAATTATCCAATGCAGCATGCAAAAATAAATGAAAAATAAGAGAGAAAAAAAGAAACTATGCTAGCAACAAAAAATAGGATGTACACATAAAAATGTACAGAGAATTTTTTTTTCTTTCTTTCCTTCTTTTTGGATAAATCAACTTTATCTTTAGTCGAGCTTCAGCAATTCATTTCAAATTATATCTATATTATTATTATTATTATTTTGGTGCTACATGTTAAGTTGTCATTTTTTAAGAAATACAAACATTGTCCAGTCGTGTCTAAGGTTAATCTTGTAAAAACTTGTAATGCACAACGTTAATAGATATATCAAATAGATTGTCAGTCAAGAAAGCTACTATTACTATAGATGATTATGTGGAATAAAACACTATGCAATAATAATAATAATAATAATAATAATAATAATAATAATAATAAATATAAAAAGAAAAAAGTCTATGTAAAAAAAGAAAAATAGTATTAAGTGATAAGTGAAACATAATAAAAAAAAAAGTTACAAAATAGTTTCAGTTTCATATAATCCAATTTCTATATTACAATTATTACTTCTATTGATAACCATTATATCTATTACTTTGTTTTGTCTGCTGATGTTCGTGGAATTCTATATTGTAATATTGAAATTATTCAAAGAGTATGGAAATCTCATACCTAATGAATATATTGAGACAGAAACAATTAGTACTTAAAAAGTAATCATTATTATTAAGGACAAAATTTGACAAAAGCATCTGTACTAAATATTTATGTTTTTTTATGTAATAAAATTGACTTTCCAGTACAATTTAAATTACAGTCGTTATTTTCTAGTACATTTCGAAATGCGATATTTACTTTATAGTACATTTCAAAATGCAAATTTGTAAGGAGAATTTTCTTAAAAGTCAATTTAATTATTATTTTGTGAGAAACCGAATATCGTCTTTCTTTAAATATTATCCCTTTTATTGAAATGTCTTTAAAAATAAGAAAAGAAAGAAATATTAAAACTAATTTGCAATCCTCGCTGATGATAAAATAAAATAATTTCACATAATTATAGTTATATTTTTTTAGTTATTCTTATTATAACGGGTTCCTCCAATTGTCAGTTCAAATTATCACAAATCATCCAATTGAAAAACTCTTCATCCGTAGAAATAAAACTAGATTAATTTTTCATCTTGAAGAATGTCCACAAGATCTTCATACTTTGTTCATTGTATTTGCTGTCAACAAAACCACTACAAATTTTCATAATATACAAAAGAATCCAAAAGCCAGTATTTTGATTCATAATTCGGTTGCTGTTGAGGTGAGGTAAAGAAAAAGATGATGATCAATATTTTTAACTATTAAAAATAGTACATAGTTTTAGTTACTGAGAAGTGCTCATTACCAGTATCTCCCTATTGGATGTTGTTGTTATTATTGATCAATAAAATGATTAAATCACTAAATTTTACAAAAGAACATTATTAAATGATTATCAGAATCCATAATTTTAATTAAAGATTAAGATAAGGAACATTGTAATTAGAATCCATAATCACAAAGTTGTTGGTGTTTGGAATAACACAAAGGCCTTTAAAATAAATGTATTTATATTCCGGCTATATTTTTCATATATCAGAATTTCATATCACGAAATACTTAATTCCAGATATCCAAATTTCTTTAAGGCAAGTCTTGAGATTCGTCGAAACAATACCATCCAGACGAGCAAACATGTTTTCGAACTTTACCTTTGCGGTATACTTTCATCGAACTTGGATTTTTTGGAGTACAAGCAAGCTTAAATTTTTAGCATACTACAATCATTCTTGATATCTTTGATACATTACGATAGAAAGTGTTTGTGTTATAAGGAAGTGGCAAAAATAAATAAATCTCCAGATAGTATTTATCAAGATATAAGTTAATAATGTACACATGCCATTTGTTTTGCTCTTATATTCCTTTTGTCTCTTTTTTTTTTTTTTGATATTACTTAAGATATACACATTTATTATGAATAACACAATTCGGATTATCCAATAATATTCCTTATCATGATTGATCAAATTAATCATATACCAACTGACCTGACTGTTTACGACTATTTACATTCATCTCTGCTTGTTCCTTTCTTAGCTGTACTACTGACTTTCTATTTTCCCTATCCAACTTCTGTGATAATTCTCCTCCTTGATTCGCTGTACTATTGTACCGTGCCTATTTGATAGTTTAGTTAGTAAGTCACACAAAAATATTTAGCTAAGCATTTTAAATCTCTAATATTATAAAAAACATACTTCGGCGGCCTTAGCCGCTGCTTCCCTCGCACTCAAAGTCTTTCCTTTCTCAATTTCACCAAGTATTCTCCCACCATCTGTTTTGCGTATAACCCTCTTTTCCGATGTTGTAGTTTCTTTTTTGATTCCTCCACTAAAGCAATTACCCATCTATTTTATACGTTGTATCTAATTTCTAAATCTGCTTTAATAAATAAGCTTGTGTATCTGATGCAGATAATATGTTTTAAACGAATCAACTCAATTATGTCATTTTGTGGTTATTTATATCTACTTATTTTTTCCTGTATCTTAAATGCAATAAAATCATCTATTATGCGCACCAGTGAATCTAGAAAATATTATTATCAAAAATATACTCTATATAAATAAATATATATATAGTTGGAAATGCCAAAGCTAAAGATCATAAAACAAGTAAAAAAAAAAAAGAAAATATTAAACTTGATAAAAATGCCAAATCAATTGGAAGTTAATCATCAAAATCAAGATACTTCTCACTGTCTGCACCAAGATATTCGTCAATAGTACCCTGTATTACTTCTCTGGAATCTCGAAATTCCTGGAGATTATCATCACCAAATAAGGATCCTCTTCTATATCCATCTAAAAATGCACTTCTTTTCACCAATTTATCATATTGTAAACATGTCCGTTTAAATAAAGATACGATAGATGTTGAATTTGAAAGTAGTAATCCATTAATTATCTTCTCATTATTGGAATTCTTTACATATGTATTGTCAGAGATAGTCGAATTGAAAATATTTTTGGTTGATCTATGATAGGATACATATGGAGATTTCTTTGTACACGCTAGACTAACACTTTTGTTCAAAACCCACGGCACAAATTTTATTCTTTGATGAACTCTCATTAATCCTTTCTGTATATCTTTTTGATCAAAGTGGCTGTCGTTCTTCTGAAGTAAATCGATTGCTGCAATATATGATTCTGACGCCTTATCACTGAAGTTTATCATTTTTAAGTTCTTATTTAATAATTCTAATAATACATCATAACAATTGACTCTTCTTATATCGTCCCTTGCAAAATTAACAAATTCGTTTGTGTAGGGATAAAAACTAGGTATCAAGAAATGGAGCTCTGGTACAGGAATTAATATGGATAATAAACTAGATAAGGAATTATGCATTGATGTTGGAAACCTGAGAGGATTTGTGATCGCTGACATTACCGTAGATACCAATTGGTTAATGTGATCAAATGAAATATCAGAAACTCTGGAGTTTTCCATGGCAATTGATGTTAAAGCGCCATTATCAAATACTATACATGAATCGGCATGTTCTATTAATCGTCTTAAAGTTAAAATTGTGTTATATGGCTGTACAACAACATCTGATGTTTGATCATTTGCTGGGAAAACTGAGTAAGTCTGACAAATTTTTTTAGAATATCTATCATTCAACTTTTCTAATAAAAATGATCCCAAACCTGAGCCTGTACCTCCTGCCACGGAATGGGTAAGTTGGAATGCTTCTAGGTTATCACATAAATCTACCTCTCTATCTATTATATCCATTAGATTATCAACATAATTCTGGGCATAATCATAACCTTCTGACCAATTATTTCCTGCTCCAGATCCGTTCTTACTTGTATACAAATTTCGGGGATTAAACAAATTGCCAAATTTATTCGAAATATTCCCTACAACCCTTGGTTCCAAGTCAAACAAGATGCCTCTTGGGGTGAATCTATGATCTTCGTCTTCATTGAAAAAAACATTGGGATAATCATCTGCTTTCTCTTTATTCCCATGAAAAAACTCTATTGTTCTCCCTGTTGTGGGATCAATTCCATGTTCTTTACATAGTTGGCTCCAAAATTCTTGACCTATTTGATTACCACATTGGCCTGCGTGTATGGATATAATTTCACTAAAAACTACTTTGTTAGAATTGAGAAATCTTGAAGAGACCGAAAGGAAACCCAAAAAAAGGGGTTGAAAAAAAAAATCAAGCTTTCCAAGTTCTAAAACATACCCTGTCATAATAATCTGAGCAATCTATCTTAGCTCAATACTGATAAAATCACTCTTATTACCTCTAAATATATACATGATTATAATAATCAATTAATGTCTCTATATGCCGAGATAGTGAACGTAAACAAAAACAATTTATATAAACAAATAAAACGAAAAAAAAAAATAGGAAAAGAAATCTATTTCTTTTGGCGCGCCTGAAGACACATGTGATACAGAAAAAAAAAGTTTGGCACTTCTTTATTCTTTTAATTAATGTAGATATAGAACAGTATCAGATCACAGTTATTGTAATAATTAAAGGTACAACATTAAATACTATTGTTATTCAAAGCAAATATAATTAAAGAGAATCAATTTAAGAAAATGAGTAAAGAAAAAGTGGACTATTTACCAAGTATGTGAACAAAAGATTTTTTTTACTTTTTCTTTTGTTAGACACAATCGAGATTTGCTTTTACTGTCCTCTTGAAATTTTAGATGTTTCATTTGATTTGCCATCAATTGTGATTCAATACTAACTAGGAGATTTAGCTTTGATGGATGCTTACAAGTACGTATAAATAATGATATTGTGTTGATACGAATTCAAATGTTTTAACGGTACGAGAAATTTTTGTGTATTCTCCTTAAAAATGAGCGATATATCTACATCTGTTATGTACCATTTTCGTTTTTTTATGTAGTGATTATTATTATTTCCGAATTTACTAACAAAAGATTAGTCCACTTTCTAAGGAACAATTAGATGTTTTGAAAAACCAGGTATTGAGAGAAGGTGAAATGGCATCTGTATCGTCGAAATTCAATTATGCTTGGGGATTAGTGAAGTCCAACAACGCCAATGAACAAAGATACGGAATACAATTGCTTACGGAAGTATTTAAGGAATCCCCACAAAGAAGACGAGAACTGTTATATTATTTGGCGATTGGATCTTACAAATTAGGTGATTATGCTGAAGCTAGAAGATACATTGTCACTTTAGTGAATCACGAACCAGAGAACAAACAAGCGATAGCTTTGAAAAGAATGATCGAAGATAGAATATCAAAGGAAAGCTTGATTGGTGTGGGCATAGTTGCTGGTACCGTTGCGGTTGGAGCCACAATAATTGCGGCATTCTTGAAGAAAAAGCGTTAAAGCGATCTATTCGCAAAATAATGTCAATCCCAAAACGAACGGCCAAATTAATATATAAATACAAAAGAAAATGTTCTAAATAATACATGAATGCAAATGGAAATGACAAAAATAAACTTAAATGCAGTATCTTTCATAGTTATGGTTGAAGCTAAGCAAAGAATATGTATATATAATATAAAAGTGCAAAAATACTATAATAAAATTATGATGTAAAAGTGTGTCATAATGAAGTTATGATAATGGTACAGTAGGTTATTAGATGACTATCTTGCTTTCATCAGAAACATCACTTACAAAGTACAAAAAAAAAGTCTCTGCCCTACTATGTTTCACGTGTGCACGTGGTTTTTTGCGATTAATGAAATTTTGAATTTTCAACCAAATTTTAGAAAACCCATTTTTTGTATAAAACTCTCAGCACAGAAAAAATAAAAAAATTGGTGTTATGGCAGTGCGAGTGAAAATAAATTAATTATTAGGAGCAAAACATTAGCATCCTTACATAAATTATAATTCGATATTATTTTTTGATACTTGTGATATAATATAACAATATGTTTCATTAATATTTCAAATCCCATTTTAAAATCATGAATAAAATTTTGAAATGCTAGGCCAAATAGGCACTGGAAATGGTGCAGAGAGATTGTTTAGTGGCGGACGAAGCTTAAGTCTACACTAAGGTCTAAGACCCATAAATAGATTTCCTATTGTAGAGCGCCCTTACTCTAGGCTATAGCAGTAAATAACTAAAAAAAAAATGAAGAATTTTTTTTTTACACAATTACTGTAAGAGAAAAGAAGAAAAAAAATTTTTTGTTCTTTATAGAGAAAGACGCACAAAGAAATTTTCAAAGAGTGAAAAAAAAAAAAAAAAAAAAAAAAAAAATTATCAATTTTATTAAAACCGAATAAACTCTTCTTTCTTTCTAATATCTATCTAATATTATATTAGCAGAATAATTAAAACCATACAATATCAGTGAAAAATGGGTATGTTTTACTGCTAAAAGTGATATTTAGAGTGATGTTAATGATTAGGATGATGATAAACTAGTTAAATATTAATGTTAGGGATATTATTTTTTGGATTTTGGAAGAGTTAACATGAATAGAAATACAGATTAATGATTCTCAGAAAGAAGCAACATAACCAATAAATGAAGTTTGTGTACAAGATAATATTGTCTTGGATATAATGTGAACCAAAAAAGAAGCAAACAGTGGTAGATCAATATACTCAGACGATAGTGGTTGTTCCATCTATTATGTGGGTTTCAAGTTACGTTTAGATTTAATAATTAGTCAATGAGCATCATAATCGAAGTTATCACATTTATTTTTTTCTTTTTTAGTGGTACAAAAATTACTAACAAATCTCACAGGTAGAGTTATTAGAAACCAAAGAAAGGGTGCTGGTTCCATCTTCACCTCCCACACCAGATTAAGAAAAGGTGCTGCCAAGTTGAGAACCTTGGATTATGCTGAAAGACACGGTTACATTCGTGGTGTTGTTAAGCAAATCATCCATGATCCAGGTAGAGGTGCTCCATTGGCCAGGGTTGCTTTCAGAGACCCATACAAGTACAAATTAAGAGAAGAAACTTTCATTGCCAATGAAGGTATCTACACCGGTCAATTCATTTACGCTGGTAAGAAGGCTTCTTTAAACATTGGTAATGTTTTGCCATTGTCTTCTGTCCCAGAAGGTACCATTGTTTCCAACGTTGAAGAAAAGGTTGGTGACAGAGGTGCTTTAGGTAGAACCTCCGGTAACTACGTTACTGTTATTGGTCACAACTTGGAAGAAGGTAAGACCAGAGTTAAATTACCATCTGGTGCTAAAAAGATCTTACCATCTGATGCCAGAGGTGTCATTGGTGTTGTTGCCGGTGGTGGTAGAATTGATAAACCATTGTTGAAGGCTGGTAGAGCTTTCCACAAATACAGACTTAAGAGAAACTCATGGCCAAAGACCAGAGGTGTTGCCATGAATCCAGTTGATCACCCTCATGGTGGTGGTAACCATCAACATATTGGTAAGGCTTCTACTATTTCCAGAGGTGCTGTTTCCGGTCAAAAAGCCGGTCTTATTGCTGCCAGAAGAACTGGTTTATTACGTGGTACCCAAAAAACTCAAGATTAAACTTATTATTTTAATATATAATATTTTAATGTTTTGTTCTATATAAGATTTCTTGTTTTTTTATTACTTCCCGCACAAACTCATAACTTCTCAATACGATAATTATCTATTAAAAAAAAAGGTAGTAAATTGTAGGTCGGAATTTAAATAAGAAATTAAAAGTAAAGACCATCTTTCATGTATAAAATCACATACAATTTCTGGTTACATAAGCGAATCATCAAATAGTGGTAGGTTATATCAACACTTCTCATTCAAAACATTAGTTTTCTATACAAGGAATAAATATTATCTGCTTGCATGTATTCTGAATAAGTAATTAAATGATTGCCTTGAAATCAAATTAAACATATAGTATTTCATTTTCTTCATATGATTAACCTCATTAATCAAGAAATAAAAATTTTATACCAAAGCTTCCGGTTGATCATAAGTTCATAAAAGTACTCTTAAATAACCAAGGAGGAAGATTTTGCATAAACAATCTAAATATTAATGAATTACAACATAATACAACTATATAAATTATAATATAATATTCTTTCCCATCTATTTATTGAATAATTGTTTTATTATTTCACTTTTTTATTTTTCTATTTTTTTAAAAGAAATATAGCATATTACACTTCTAGTAAATTCTATGAATCAATAAGAAGCTTCAAAATAAATACTGCATTATTGAACAGATCAAACGCAAAGTTTTCTGAAGCATTTATAAGTAAAGAATGTCATGGATTGTCAATAGGTGAAATTTTAACAAAACTATTTTCAATTTTTTTTATTGAGAAATTTCAAGACAAAATATTGATGTTCGAATTCATATCGACACAAATCATCATTTTGTCGACATTGTAAAGTATATATAAAAAAAAAGATAATTTTGACCAAGCAAAATTGGAATTTAGTAAACTTATAAATTACGTTTGAAACAACTATTCAAGAATCAGTATATATTAGTAATTCTTCAAAAATTACAAATATATATTTTAATAGTTCCACAAAAATTGAGATAATATTATACACTACAAAATTTTAGGTGACAACAGTTAATTAGGAATTCATTGTTTGTTTTATAGATCTACTGAATGTTGTAAAGTTTATGGATTTAAAGATCACTAAAGTGCTGGATTAAAAATGATATTTTATGTTAAGAAAGCATTATTAGTATCAATGGTAATGCATAATGTAAGATTGCAAAAGCTCAACATATGAGCCCTTATTAGTATTAGTATCACGTGATTAAGACTTTTATTAGTGACTTGCGAGAAAACGCGTCAATGCAGCACATTCCTATCCGATCTAAAAATCACAAACAAACATTTGTTTTAAACTAATGTACAGTACAATTACGCGATATTCTTAAGATAATTCAAATAGGCTAACTTCTTGCTCAAATCTAAACAGTACATGTGTGACACTTTATTTTTGAGAATCATGCATATAAGTAACAGAAAAAAAAGCTTGTGCTATTTGCTACCTGCTTTTTCCATAGCGTATATTTATATGGAGATTGAACTGATTTAAAATCTGCTCTAGAAATAGAGAAACAAAGACCATATGATTGATTGCATGTAAATGCCAACTCTTTTGTATTTTACCAATTTTGCGAAAGATTATGCTGATGTTTTATATTTTCTTTAATTTCTATTCTTCAAAAAGATTCTCATAATATTATTGTTTACATGTAGCCAATGACACAAAGAATTAGTAAGCGGATATTTCAGTAATATATATATGAATTATATACATAATATACATCTAACTATTTATCTAGATTTTTCAAGACCTGTTAGGACTTCTTCGAGATTTTCGGAGTTTTATTTATAACCCCAGCTTTTTTTTTAGGTGTTTATAACTTTTAAATTCTTGCCGCAGATGTGTGGGGGAGAGCGATAACCAAGAGAAAAAATAAACACAACACACACACACATGTAGAAGTAATAAAGCTTTGCGGAGACAACTTTTTGATAAAGGTTTATATAAGTTGATAGTTTTATAAGTAATCTTTTTGAATATTATACTTGAACTTATTCAAATAAGAATATTTTATTCATAACTCAGTAGAGTCAGAGATTATTATTTCAAAAAAAGAGCTCCACAAAGGACAAGAAGAATTTAGTTTATGGAAAAAATGTCGAATAAATCTCCTTTTTTTCTTGGATTTGACTTATCTACACAGCAAATCAAGATAGTTGCTATTGATATTAACTTAAAACCTTTCAAATGTTATTCAGTGTCATTTGATAAAGATTTTGCAAAATATAAAACTGAGAATGGTGTTTATAGATATGAAAATAACACTATTGTGGCACCTGTTGCTATGTGGCTTGAGGCAATAGACTTGCTTCTAACTAAGATGAAAACAGACAACTTTCCATTTCATTTGGTAGAAGGTATCAGTGGAAGTTGCCAACAGCATGGATCAGTTTACTGGTCTAACGATTCTATAGAGATTTTAGATCAGTTAAATAACGGTGAGATTGATAATTCAAAAGATTTGAAAGATCTTTTATCTCCAAAGGCTTTCAGTTATGAATATTCGCCTAATTGGCAAGATCATTCTACTATCGAGGAATGTAAGATTTACACTGAAAAGATGGGTGGTCACTTAGAAATAGCTAAGATTACTGGTTCTAAGGCATATCATAGATTTACCGGTCCTCAAATCATGAAGTTCATTAAAAAACATCCAGAGAAATATGAAAATACAGGAAGAATTACCTTGGTCAGTAATTTTCTAAGCAGTGTTTTATTAGGAAAGTTTAGCAAAATTGATCAAGGTGATGCATGTGGTATGAATTTGTACGATATTCCAAATAAAAAATGGAGTAAACAGTTATTAAAAATTGTTGTGGATAGCGATAATGACAAAGATGTGGATAATTTAGTGGTGAAACTAGGTGGTGAAGATGTCGAATTAAGTGGACATCAGTCAATGGGCAAAATCAGTAATTATTTTGTCTCAAGATATAATTTTAATACAAATTGTCAGATTTATTCTTTCACTGGTGATAATTTGGCTACAATTTTATCATTGCCATTATTAAAGGATGATTTATTAATCAGTTTAGGCACGTCTACCACTTTGCTATTAATAACCGATAAATTCAAGCCAAATGAGAATTACCATGTTATGATTCATCCGACCAATCCAAAATTGTACATGAATATGATTTGCTACCTGAATGGAGCATTAATAAGAGACGAAGTGAAAGACAAGATCAATTTGAAATACAATGTGGATCTTGATAAAATTGAATCGTCTAAAGATGTGAGTCAAAGCTGGCAAAAGTTTAATGAAATTTTAGAATCTAATGAATTCGAAGCTTGTTTAGCTGGTAATATCGGTGTCTATTTTCCACAAGGGGAGATCATTCCAAATGTGGACAAAAAGATTGTTTTAAAATATGAGTTTGATATGACCAACGGGAATTTGTTGAAAAAGATTGATGGAGATTATCAAGATTATGAAGTGAATGTGAAGGGATGCGTTGAATCACAAGCGTTGAGTTGTAGGATTCGTGTTCATGAATTATTAAAGGAAGAATCTGAGTGTCAACCGATGGAATTGAAACCTAATAAACTTATTTTTGTAGGAGGATCTTCGAAGAATAAGAGTATAATTACGAAATTCAGTGAAATTTTAGGTAGTAAAGAACAGTGTATTAACGGAGGAGGAAATTACCGAAGTTTGGAGCCTAATAGTTGTGCATTAGGAGGAGCATTTAAGGCACAGTGGTCGCATGTTCAGAATGAAATCCAAAAGAAGGGGAAAGATTCGATAAATGCAAATGAAGAATTTGAACATTATTTGAATAAAAGATTCAGCGATGAAGAAAATTTACAGGGATTCAACGTTAAGAATGTATGGGGTAATTACAAGATTGCTGAAAAGGCTTTAAGAAACTTAGAGGAAACCTTATACTAATATGAATGATTTAACTTTTTATGTGTAGGTGAAAAAAAAAGTATTTTTTGTTGTACAAAAATTATTGGTAACAAGAAAAATGCGGAGGACAAGGTAAAGTGTGCCTGACATTATATACAATTATGTACAAACACTACTTGAATCTTTTCAGTAGACGAATTTTGGCCAAACATATTCAGCAGATGAATTTTGATTAAATACATTCAGCAGATGAGTTTAAATTAACTATATTCAGTAGATGAGTTTAAATTAACTATATTTAGTAGATGAGTTTGAATTAAATGTTTTCCGTAGATAATTTTCAATGAATTGTTGTCAAATTTAATGAAGCGTTATTATAAATACATACAGAGATCTGACGTTGGCTGCTTTGCAATACCGGAAGGAAGTTGGAAGCCATCGGAATTATGATGAATAGAGATTATGCATTAGAAAGACATTTTTATTGTTTTTGACGAAAAAATGAAATTTTAAGTAAAAACTTCATGTGGATACATTAATAGTAACACCAAACTTAGTAGAAAAGTTATTACTAAAAAAAAAGAAAAAAGAACCATGAATAAAACCAATTGAAAATAGAAGTGGAGACAATAAAATGCAAAGACTAAATTAGAGCGAGATGATCAACTGAGAACAAAAATTCTCCAATAGGGACAAAACAGTTCCAAAATTGGAAATGAAATAATTCTAAAAAAAATAAATAATTCCAGAATAATTCTAGATTGGAACAACAGGGCAGATAAACAATAAAAGAAAAGAGAAGAAAGAACGCCAAAAAATAAAGCTATCCAAAATTACTACAACAAGACAAAGCATATTAGTATAATAAAAAATAACGCAATACTAGAATAATGAAAATAAAGCAATACTAGAACAATAAGATAAACCGATAGATATTTTTAAACATTGGAATCGATAGCCCAACAGTAAATCGTTTTAAGTTCCCCCTGAGTAATCAAGGGTTTTTTTCTTCTTTTTTCTTTTTAATATCTTTTCGAGAATATTATCACTATCACCTTGTTTTTGATTTTGAATTTCAAGTTGATACTTTTTTGAGTTTCAATCATTTTTGATTTTTAAATTTTTTTTTGGTTTCAGTTTCATGTTAGTCTAAAAGCCATGCTTATCTATGCACATACATGCTTTCATACGCTGGATGATGCATGTTGAAATTTACTTTGTTTTCTGTTCTGGTTTTTCTTTTTTCCGTTTTTCTCTAACAATTTGGTTTTTATTGTTATAGGAGATTGTCAACGTCCGGTTATTTAATGTACAATAAATGAGAATACCCCAAAAATCATCAAAAATTTTTTTTTCTTCTCTCGTTTTTATCTTTAATGAACACACATCAAAAAAAAAAAAAAAAAAAAAAAAAAATGAAAAACTGTGAAAAATGGAAACTAAAAGTTCAACTAGTATATATCAATAGTAGACAGTTAGTATAAGGCTAATAACACTAGCACACAAAAAAAAAAAAAATAAAAAAAGAAATTACCAAATATTTTTTCTTCGATATTCATTTAAAAAGATATACTTGTTGTTAGTTTATTAAAGCTAAATTAAATAATTCATCAAAAGCGATTGATTTATTTATCTATTGGTGAAAATTAAAAAAAGATAGATCGAATAAAACAAAAGAATTGTTATTGGAGTTAGAAATAACATTTTATATTTTTTTTAATTTTTCTTATACAGAAGATAATAACATCGAAACAAAAATATTGTGAGGACAACCAACAATAATGAAAGGTATGTATTTAGTAAATGCTTTTTATGAAGACAACACTTGAAGATTTCTTGAATAATTGTCAGTATTGCGTTGTCAACGTTGGATCGCCAATATTTGACTATCAATAGTTTGACAAATTGTTACCAGTAATTGTTCGGCAAATAATTATCAACACTTTGGCTCATTACTTGCTTGGCAAATTATCATAAATACTTGCCTGACAAAAGATGATTGACATTCATTTGGTGGACAGTTACCAACATTCATTACTAACATTTCTTTTTCAGAGTATAAATTAGTAGTTTTAGGTGCTGGTGGTGTAGGAAAATCCTCTATTACCGTTCAGTTTGTCCAAGGAGTATATTTTGAATCCTACGATCCCACTATCGAAGATTCTTACAGAAAACAAGTAGAAGTCGATGGTCAAACTGTAGAATTGGAAATTTTAGACACTGCTGGTGTATCCCAATTCACAGCAATGAGAGAGCTTTACATTAAGTCGGGTACAGGATTTTTATTAGTTTATTCAGTCACAGATGAAAGTTCTTTAAAAGAATTATTGACTCTCAGAGAACAAGTCTTGAGAATCAAAGATTCTTCCAATTTTCCTATGGTTTTAATTGGTAACAAATGTGATTTAAATGATGAACGAGTCTTGACTCCTGAAGATGGAATTAATGTATCTCAACAATGGGGTAGAGTTCCTTTTTATGAAACTAGTGCTAGACTCAAAACTAATGTCGAAGATGCTTTTATTGATGTTATTCGTCAAATAATGATCAGAGAAAATTCGTCATTGGCCTCTCCTCAATTGAATAATGATAATGTAATACCGTCCACTTTATCAAGTAATGCCAACAATACAAATAATAATAATGACTCAAATAATGACCTGAATGATAACAATAATGATATAACCAATGACAATAACGGTACAGATAGTAATAATAATACTAATAATAATAATACTCTCAATAATGGTACTAATAATAACATCAAATCTCTTAGTAAAAAGAAAACTATAGAAAATCTTAGAAGCAGTGCTAAACAGAAAAGTTCAAGGCTTCTGAAAAAGAAATCTTTGGCTAACTTACAAACTAAAAAGAAGGAGTGTATCATTTTATGAAGAATATAAATAACATTAATAAATAACATTAAAGAAAGAATATCAACAAAATTTCAAATCCTTTTTTTGATTGCCTATATATATTATTATTACTATCATTACCACTAATCAGTTAAAAGCGAATTTCCCTATATATTACACTATAACTTGCTTTTTATTTACATATGTGGTTCTTGCCAATATTATTGTTTACCACTAACTTTGTTGTATTTTTTATTTTGTTAACTTTTTTTATATATAAATTTTCTCTTATTTTATCTTTTAATTAATGTTATCGTTGTCGTGTTAATATCATTGTTCCGCACCAAAAGCTCTTCATGGATTGTAATGCACAGAAATCCTCAAAAAAAAAAGAATAGTACTTTTTTTTTCGTGACCAAAATACCTTGTTCGAAGTAAGGCTGAGAGAAAAACCTCAAAAATGAATACAATAAGAATTTAGTATGGGAAAGATACTTTTCGAGTCTGTTATTCAAGTTCGAAAAAGATAAGGTATTAAGTACCACTAACTAAAGGGTTATAGAAATGACTCTCTTATTTATTTAATGTAACTTCAAGATCAATTATAATCTTGTCAAAGATAACTTGCTTTGAAAATGTAAAGAAAATGTATATAAGCAAATCCATTAAAATTTAGAAGATCAGCAAAATCATTATATTTTAACCTTGTTTGAAGCTATAAAAATGGAGCCTTTCAGCATTAAATTATCAAATGGTAGGAACAAATTTCTTGAAATTTCAACTCTGGTATCTGGGACACTAAAATAATGAATAGATCCATGACGTTCCAGGTACCCATTATTGAAACATTTGAATATATGGTGGAAATGATTGAATAAATTCTATTGTAACTTGACTCGCATATATTGAATATCAGGAAACTAAAAATATAAACTTGTAATTGTGTTTATTTAAAGTCCTTCTACTAATTCTATTTCATCTTGTTTTTCTTCTTTCTTTTTTCTTAAAAAAAATTTCTTTGAGGAAACTAAAATTGAAATACTCAAAATAAGGCAGATAGCTTGTTGGAGAACTGACAATAAAAATCAAAAACTCAATACGATCAAAATTTATGTACATATATATAAATTCGTTCATTCATCAATCTAAATAATAAAAAAAAAAGAACATATAAATAGTATATAAAAAAAAGCATTTCAGATACAATAAAAAATAACTAACAAAACAAAAATGAATAATAAAGCATAGTTCCCGGAATAAAATAATCATCACACTTATAGAACAAAAATTAAAAAAAAAAGTGAAAACAAAAAAAAAAAAGCGATAGGAAAGGTATGTTTTTGAATTTCTTTGACCTTTGATTCTTATTTATTTATTTTAATATCAAATTTCTCTATCAAACAACGGTTCTGCAAGTAGGACAAGTGTTTGATGAATTGATTAACCATTGCAAAATGCAATCTCTGTGAAATTGATGAGAGCAAGGTAATCTCCCAATTTTCAAGAATGCGTTTTTATTGACTGTAGTATCATCAATGCACATGATTGTAAGATTTTCTCTGCAAATAAGACAGACATCATCATTATTTTCAAGACATAAATCATTCGAATTACGCTCAAGACAGTCATGACTTGATACAAAATTTTGGGAAACTTTATTTTTGATAGGTTTCAATTTTGACTCAAAGTAAATCAATTTCAATTCAAATTTTTTCAAGTTCAAAATACATCGAAATTTGAAAATTAAGATTCTTAAACTCGAGTAAGATATAGGGATCAAGTGTAACGGGAAAATGCAAAATACTTGAATGAAAAAAATGGAAAAAATAATTTGATTCAAGAATTTCAAATAAGATAATGAAATTTTTAGGATTAACAAGTATTTTTGTTTAGATAAAATAAAAGATTTTCTTTCATTTGAAGAATTATTATTATTAAATTTATGGAATTCCCAATATTTTAAGAGATAATTAAAGCTTGTAAGAATGATCAATGGATAAAGATTGATAATTTCAAAACCAAATAGGATCAACAAACTATTATCCGTATCAGTGTCAGGCTGTTTATTAAGCTGGATATAATTTCTATTCACCAATTGAAAAAATTTAACGATCAATGTAATATCTATGAAATTCAATAAAAAGATTCCCATTGCGAATCTGAAATGGACCAAAAAAGCCTTCTTATTATAATTAAAGTTACATGGGGGAGAACTGTTGATATAACTAATTTTGGAATCATTAATATTAAGTATTAAATCATAATTGAATATGAAGTTTTTATTATAAGTAGTTAAATCGTCAAAATCCTCATTATCGAAATCATTAAAATTTTCATTGGCTGATTGTATTTTTTTACTGTAATTATTGTTTATGACAGTTTCTTCATATGACGATTTATTATTGAATAAATTAGATACTCTGTAGACACATAAATAATGGAACATTTTTAAAAGAAGAACACAGCCAAAAAGGAAAGCGAAATTTAAAATGACCAACTTATCAAAACTTGCATTTTTCTTATCCATTCTGAATACGATTAAACATAACATGAATTCCCAAAGGGTGTAATTGAATTTTTTTTTCAAAGTTGTTATTTCTGGAACTGTTAAATTACCAAAGATTAACCATTTCATAAAATTTACCGCTATTAGGATCGAGAAAGCTAAGATGGCAAAGTATGGGAAAGATTTAAGTTTATAATATATATCCAAGGTATACGGGATCAAAAAGTTGGAGATTTGAGAATGGATATTCTTCAAAGGTACAACAAGGTTATGGTCTACTAGTAGCATAACACTTGATTTCCCCATTTTAGTAAAAGAACGTATGATTATGAGATCAGATCTACTGGCAGATTCGGAGTGAACAGCAGGCAAGCAAAACAAACAAACGGTAATGATGATGATATTGATGTGGCGGCTAGTTTTGTAACTTATCAAAAAGGAAACGGTTGGAATCGAGGGGGAGAAGGAGAATAAAACAAGATTAAAGCAAAATATAACAAAGATGACATATGAAAGAAATATACTGTATATGAATAAGGTAGTGTGATGTTTGCAACTTGTTGGGTCATCCCAAATATTTGGGTATGCGTAAAACGAAAAAGAAAAGAAAAATTATGTGAGTGTGAGTGAGTGTGTGTGTGAAACCAATAGCCGGTTTGCTTGCTGATAGAAAAGCCAACATAAGCAACCAACTGAGGGACATATGACAGTTGATGGGCAAAAACAATAAGCAAAAAGAAAAAAAGAAGGCAACCAAAACCGAAAAAAAATGGGATCGGGGCACATACGTTGGTGACTCAGCTCATGTGACTACCTTATGACATAACATGGGCACAAAATTTTATTATACAATATGGGCACATAACCTTATAATATAATTTTGGAACATGATTCACAATTATGTCTCGTTTACTTGTTACCAGGTGCTTAAATACAAAAAGATACTATTATTTACAGCAGAATGCATGTTAAACATATATGAATAATTCAACATATTATCACTATACTGCTTTATAAAATAACCAATTATAGATTTGTGCTAATTTCTTTTAGTAATTTACTGGAAAGAAGAATGAATGGTGCAAATGACTTTGGATGTAGGAAATTTGCAGCTTGGTTGAAGCTATGAAGAATAATGTTTTTTTTTTGTCTTCATGCTTAGCGGACAGGTTTTATCAAACTTCTGAATACAAAGACAAAAAAGCGCGAAAATTTACCAAAACTTGTTTATAAAAGGGTGTAATACAAAGGATTTCAAAGTAGGTAGTAGATATATGACAAATGACTAGGATGAATAGGAAGATTGCGATGACAAGTATAATTTATAGTAGAACGAGTTGATACGACATAAAATAAGCATGCAATTTCTAGTAAAACATAAATACTGAAACATTTTAATATCTGCTGTTGAAAAAAAATATGTATGCAAAACAATGTATTATTAATACTGTGCATCAGTATTCAATACTCAACAGTAATTTTTTATTAGTTTTAATATGTAAATAGAGAATCATGGGCTCAATATAATGAACTAGAGAATCATGGGCTCAATATAATGAACTAGAGAATCATGGGCTCAATATAATGAACTAGGGCTCAATATAATGAACTAGAGAATCATGGGCTCAATATAATGAACTAGAGAATCATGGGCTCAATATAATGAACTAGAGAATCATGGGCTCAATATAATGAACTAAAGAGACAAGTTTCTAGTATAATAAACAAGACAATTCTTGTACTTAATATAATAAAATAACTGAAACCACAAAATAAAATAACGATCTACATTATCATTTAAGGTTGATTGATGGCTATGTATGAGGATTAATAATAAGGATGATCCGTTTTGACCTGTAGGTACGTAACTTTTGATTCGCTCCATTGATTTTTCTCTCTCTTTCTATCGGGCATTTATGATAGTAGCGTTGAAAAAAATCCAGTTGCTTTTTCTGTGGGAGGGGAAACAAAAAGAAAAATAGAAGCCGAAGAAGATTCACGTAACGAGAATTGATTGAAGCCATAGTAATTGCAACTAAGATATGTACTTAAAATCATAAAAAATAACAAATAACATAATATGTATAATATGTATAATATAATACTTTTTTTGGTGGTTTGCCTTATGATTTGTCCAAATGTATCAATAATGTCTAATGTTGCTGAATTCCAAGTACATTTTTTTTGGACAACTACCCTTGTTACCGTTTGCTACTGTTTAAGCTTCAAATCAAGTTAAGGAACCGGATATATCACCATGCATCACTATGCGCGTACATGTTTGTCCTGCGCACCCCCAGACAGAATAAGCCCTCTTGCGGGATCTTAACAATGGGAATAACTATACATTCATGCATTAAGTATCCGGTAAAATATTAAATATCAGCAAACAGAGGCAAACAGACAAGCAGGCGGATGTCTAAAATAAATAGACTGCTTGCTTGCTGAGGACCTCAGAGTTATTACTCTGGTCTTCCTTGCCCCTCTCCAATGGTCTAGCCTGGAGGATTATTACTGTTGTTATTACTACTACTACTACTATTATTATTATTATTACTATTATTATTGTTATTATTATTGTTATTATTATTGTTATTATTATTATTATTATTAGAATTGTTATGATCATTATTATTGTTGTTATTATTACTGTTACAATTATTATTATCAGTAGTAATACTTTTTTTTTCTTTGTGTTGTTTTCTCAGCTGCAAGCACCAAATCTAGATAGGTTCCAAAGAAGGAAACATCCAAAAAAACAAAGCATGAAAAAACACAAAAATGGTTTAAAATATCTTACTGACAGTAACATGCTTTCTTTTAGAAATTTGCCACTGGACAATAGCCATGGCTTTATTCATTTATCTGGTCTTTTTAACAATTTATCTATTATTCAAAGGAATGTGCTTTTATTGTTCCTTTAATATTTTTTTTTCAATTGTTTCTTTTTCTTTTCCACCTACGTAATCACTAAAAATATACATACATATGATTTAAACTCTGTTTTGGATCAAAAAAAAAAAAAAGAAAGCAGCATAATTACTCAGAAAAAAAAAAAATAAAATAACATAAAATAAAAAAAAAGAAAACGAGGCTTCTATCATTTTCTGTACTAGGTTTTTTATTTTCTCTTCAAATGTAGATCTAATAGTATACAGAAATTATAATAACGATATCAATTCTCTTAGAAATCTTAATAATTAAATTTTGATATCAATTCATTCTTAATAACAATAGCTATAGTTGATATATTTTAGAATTGCGATACCTATTTAAAATTTCGTTACCAATTTACCTTTGGCATCAGTTTATTTTTGATACAAGGTTTTTCAATAACGACTGCCAAGATCGCTAATCTAATTTAGATATATATTGAGTTAATCTGATTCAGATATATATTGAGTTAATCTGATTCAGATATATATTGAGTTAATCTGATTCAGATATATATTGAGTTAACCTGATTCAGATATATATTGAGTTCACTTGATTCAGATATATATTGAGCAAATCTAATTTTGATTTTGATTTTGACCTTGATCTTTTCTTTTTCTTTTGGGATTCAATTATAAATTTAATTTCGAAGTCAAAAAATTATAAATTCGGTAGCTTCTTGGCCATCTTGTGTCTGCAAATAGCATCCATACTTTTTTACTATGCCGTTTGACATTCAATATGCAAACTCCAATTCAGGTAGAACAATTTTCTCTTCATCAACCCAGATGGCGTATACTACAACTTCCATAAACAGTTTGACCCATATTAAAAATAAAAAATATCTCAAATCTAATAATAGTAGTCTTGATAAAAAAAATAATAGCATTATTGATAATACTTTATCTTCAAGTAATAATAATTCATCAGCAAAGGACAACTTATCATCAAATAATAACAATTTGTCATCGGATATTGGTAATAGTTTGTCATCAACCAAAATCAACTTATATTCGGATAATTTAACAATAAACTCACCAGAAAATCCAGTAGTAATAAATTCACCAGAAAATCCAGTGGTAATACATTCGCCAGAAAACCCAATAATAAATACACCGGAAAATCCAGTAATAATAAACTCACCCAATATTCAGACAATGAATTCTATTGATAGTTCAATACTTAACTCCTCGAATATTGCATCAACAATGTCCCCAGATATTTCAGCATTAAACTTCTCGGAAAATTCAACAAGAAAACTTTCAGATCATTCAAAAATAATGGCTCCCGACAGTGAAACAAGAAAACTTTCAGACCCTTCAACAAGAAAACTTTCAGACCCTTCAACAAGAAAACACCCAGACCCTTCAACAAGAAAACACTCAGACTCTTCAACTGTAAAGTCAACAGAACATTCAATGATAAATTCAATAAACCATCCGATAATGAACTCAGTAGAGAATTCAAACATTTTATCACCTAACATTTTTAGCAACTCCACATTAACGTCTCACCACAAATTGCAAAATAATATACACAAATCCCCCGATATAGACTCTAATTTTAAACCATCATTTAATATCTATAACGCTGTCAATAATTTAACGAATGTCAATGAAAGTAAAATTAAAAATAAGAACCTAACTATAAATCTTAATAATAGGTATCATTCTGATGAAGTAGATCCTCTTTCGATTCCTCCTCCAATGAATCCATATCGTGAAATTAACAAAAGGAAAAACTCCACAAACAACAAAACTAATTTTTTAAATATATCTCCAATTGCCACTAAACCTCACACTAGTTCCGTAAATACTCCAGCTACTACTTATAGAGATAATCTGATTAATGGTCACACTATCAGAAGAATTAATAAAAATGTTCCTACTAATCGTAACCCAAGAACATCCTCCTCCTCGAGATACACTCATTCCATATTTGAATCATTGTCACTTCTTGACGTATACCTCAGTGATAAAAGTCCTCAGCAAAGCTTTTTTCTACCAGTTCAGGAAATTAACCAAATCTATGAGACATCTTCCTCTTCAAGTTCACTTAATAAGTCCATTAATATTGCAACTTCAATAGCCTCTTCTTCCCCAGTTACAAATAATCACGTCCCCCAACAAAAGAATTTGAAGCTAGAACAGTCTGTACTTGACAAGCATAACAAGATTCACCCCACTGTTGATTCAAGAGAGTTACCCAAATTTGATCCTGCAAATGAATCAAACTCTCAAAGATTGCAAATGCAGGACATTTTGAAATTTATTGATGATGATATATCTCAACTTGATGACTCTGAGAATAATCAGATTTCTAAAGATGGTGCTGCCATTGCTAATCTTCGCAATAGCAATATAAGGTTAAACCGACAAAATTCATATCTTTGGCTGACTGCAGACACTAACAGTGATATCGGTGATATAAATGAAGATAAAGCTTATGAATATAGTCAAGGAAGTATCGAGGACAGAGCTAGTATTGTCACAAAATCAGTGATGTCCAAAGTATTTACCAAGAAAGAAATGAAACAATTGAATAATATTTTTAGTAGTATTTCAAATGCTAATAATAATAATAATAATAATAATAATAATAATAATAATAATAATAATAATAATAATAATAATAACAATAATAATAATAATAATAACAATAATAATAACGATTTACTTAGTGAACTTGGTGAATATTCTGGTATTACTTTAAAGGATGAAAATAATCAAATTCAAGATTCTTTGACCACAGCAAGCGATAATTATTTATACACAGGACAAGTTATTAGCAACAGTGAAGAAGCAAATGGTGATGATGAAAACATTAACAAACTTAATGAAAACATCTCAGCTGCAATTCAAGAGCTTATCATCCGAACTAAGCAGAAAGAATTAGACGACCTAAAATTGAAATATAAAAATATCGAACAAGAAGGAATCAAAAATATGCAATTACAAAAAAATAAACTTTCTTCAATGAAACAGCTATTAGCAAGATCCAGGGAAGAAGATAGTTTTTTGCCAATTAATTATCAGAAGGAGAGTGCTTCTAAGGAAGAAGACGAAGAAGAAGAAGAAGAAGGACTTGTAGTGGATGATGTTGACGGACTTATTTTTCTTGAAGAGGATACAAAAGAATGTTCCCCGGATGTGCAACACGAAATTAACAAGAAGAGTCATAATTACGCTGAGAAACCACTAATGTTTCGGAAGAAAGAGAAGGATAGCAAATATGTTAAAGAAGATGGTGATAATATCGAGAGGAGAAAGAAAGACATTTTTGCTTCTGAGAATGATAATTCTGGGAATTCTCTTAATATTATTGACTTAAAGGAATCAAATACTAATAATTCTTTGAACTACACGACTATAGATTCATCCACTGGAAAGAAAAATGTATATTTTACTCCCAATCCATTCCTACAGGTTGATCCATCAAAAAATTTAAAGAAAAACGCGACTACTGATACTCACAATGCAATATCAAACTCCTTTACATCTTTTAAGACGACTTCATATTCCTCCTCTTCCTCAAATTCCTTCATCAACCCTTCAGAAACAAATCTACCATCGTATACTAATGAGAAGATTTCTAATAAAGCGAATATTAATACAAGCATCATTAGTGCACCAATGAATGTTTTGGATCTCAAGGATTCTCATAAAGCAAGTAAATCTTTGAATGAATGCATTGCTAGTAACGAACTAAATAAGTTTAATGATGCAAATAGCAACATTGATACCAAGTTGACTCAGGAAGATATTATAAAGCCTAATAAAGTAGGGAAACTTGATAACAGCAATCTTAAAGTATCATTAGAGATGAAAAATAAAACAAACAATGAAGCTCCAAAATTAACTGTGAATATAAATTCCTCCTCTCTATCCAACAATAAAAACACAGTTACTCAAAAAATTATTGACGATATGAAAACACAATGTAATACTCCAAAAGTTATCTCAATGAGCCCCCAGAAAAGTCAAGATAAAGGTAAAAAAAATAATGAAGAAATGGAATCAAGTTTTTTGGACTCATTTAGTCAGGAACTTGCAATTGTAGCTGATGAGCTTTTCTCACCGTTGGATGTTATTTCACCATCTTTTATGAACGCATTTTCACCAACCGGTTCTGTTGGATCGCATCATGATTTTTTTTCAGATGATGGTGATTTACCTATAGTAAACGAAGAACAAGAAAGAGAAGTCAAGACAAATTATGGAAATAATAATGGCTCTAAAATTTTGGATGACAATGATTTATTTGATATTCGTCCAAGGATTAGGACGGACAGTAGCAACCACATAGATGGATTTTTGAATAATTCAAATAGATTGAGCTTGTTAGACCCAGAATCCAGTGCATGCAAAGAATATCTTGCCAAGATTGCTGAAGAAGAAGCAAGTCTACAGAGAGGACAGGAAATAAACTCTCCGCTGGTACTTGTCAAAGAAGTGGATAAGAAATTGAAAGACAAGACACATAGCGATGCATCACAAAGTACAAGCCACGAGATTGAGAAAAGTTCAGATTCAGTTTACATTCGTGATGCAAATACACTGAATGTAAGTAATGTTAATAAAACATATGATAGTAATGAACAGCCTAATGCTGTGAATGATTGCGACGACCAGATTTCAATTAGGAAAGAAAAGCCAATATTCAGCGAATTAAAACTTTTAAAAAGTACGACCAACATAGAAATGCAAAAAGATGATTTGGACTTTGTTGATGACTCTGTTGAATATGAAGACATGACTATTTATAATGATTACTGTGATGAAGAAGAAGAAGAAGATCTTGAAGAAGATGAGGACGAGTATGATTATGATATCACTGTAAGCTTTGATACCTCTAAGCTTTATGTGACAACTACAAATAATCATATGAAAACCATATCCACTACTCCGCTTATCAAAAATAAAGTAAGCAGTAATAAGATTACGAAGCAACATAATAGTATTCTTTCAGAAGCTGATATAGTTGTTGAAGAAGAACAATTACAACACGGTCATGAAAATTCAACGGTGTATTCTAAAGAGGTTTATGAACAAATGTATAGTGCTTCCTTTCCACCTATGCTATCTGAGAATACCGATATGACTGCTAATATCGTTCAAAATGATTTGGAAAATCATTGCGCTAGCTCAAAAAGTGCTGACACTACATATATAACAGAAATCACACCTGTAAAACATAATATTATTAATGATGAACAAATCTCAACGAAAAAGCTTAACATTCAAAATGAGAATGAAATTCAGCAACATTCATTATCAAATAATGATATTGAAAAAAGTCAGAGAAATTTTAATAATAGTGGTATTTCTTTTCCTACAAATGTCAATGACCCCGCAATAATAAATAGCGCTATATCATTACCAACATCAAGAATTATGAAGAAAATTCGGAAGATTCGGAGAAAGTTAGTTATTTCGAGTAGCGAAATCATGTTGCTAAGTGAGTCTTGGGCATCTATCATTGACGCAAACCACAACCTGAGTAGTTCGAATCATGAAGCACACAGATCGATTTACTCGTCACTAGATAACCCATTATTGAGTTCCCATATTCAAGAAAGCTATTTTTCTGCTTATTCATTCACCAAACAATTTTACAACAATTTGTTTCGCGAGGTAGCATTTATTCGACATCAAATATTTCCTTCTGGGTCTTTGAAGAAACAGATTATTGCGTTTGGAAACATTTTAATGGAGGGAATTAAGTCTCTAAATAATCCATTCAGGATTAAGAAGTTTCTCTTCTTAAATAATTATGTGAATCATGAGAATACAATGACTTCTAATTATTGCAGCAAAACAATATATGGTTATTCAAAGTTCAATATTGAGAAGAGCAATAAATATTTTTCAATTTTTGCAAAAATATTCTTTAGAACGTTGAATGAAAATCTACCCGGTGATTTTAATAAACAATTGAAGTTTTGTTGGACGAAGTTTTATAAATTTTTGTTTAGTTGCATTGTGGGAGGTTTGAGTGTTAAAGAAATTTATAGAATTCAGAATCCAGCAATGTTTGATTCGCCATCTTTTGTATACCATGATGCAGAAAATAGTGAGTCAGTAGCGAAATCTGATGTTCAGTTACCTCAGAAGCAGCAGATAGACCAAGAAACATATAAAGATTTACTAACTTCTCCAACGGAGCTTGAAAACAAGGATGAAATGAATATTCCTGAAGTTGTTCCGTCTGCTATTATACTGCCAACAGAATCCATTCTGTCAATACATCCTTACGAAAATCCAGTTAGTTTCCCTTCAGAAAATGAGAATGAATCATCATCTTCATCTATGATATCTGTTTGCTCATACGAAAAGCAAAAGCAGCGACAGAAAACACATTCATCTCCAAATAAACCGAAAAAGCAAGTTAGATTCATATCAGAGACAAGCGTTATTGAGTCAGAAATTCCACCAAAAGGATTATCGCTGGAAGATATCAACCTTTTGACTAAGCTAAAAATGGTGAAAGATTCATTATTACTAAGGTCCAAATTATTTATAAAGAGAAAACCTCTGAGTTACAATATTGATCATGATTCAAGTCCTCCAATCATTGCTACCTCTCATGGTGTGAATTTCACCCTTGCTAGTCCTACAAATTCCATTTCTAACCAGGAGAAAATGGACAGTAGACTTCAGCGACATTTCACTAGTGATGATGGCATCAATGGAACAGGAAACGGAGGCCAGCCTCATAGTCACTAATACTTTTACCTGCACTGCACACTTTTTTCTTCACCTTATCTTTCTGTACTATATTATTTTTGTTTCTATTTACGGTTTTTTGAACTCAAGAAATTATTCCATTTATGAGTTTATTATATAGCTAAAAATCTTGGTAAAGGCTATTGAATGTAAACCCACTAATAACTGATAGATATCACCAATAGGTAGCCATATAGATATATTATACATATATATTAATATACTTGAATATTGAAATGGATGTATACGTGTTAGGGTGTGTAGATACATACTTTTTTTTTTTTTTTTTTTTTTTTGTCAAAATTAAACCTCTGCTTAAGATGCCCCCATCTCATTTTATTTTTACTTTTGAAAAAATTTTAGAAACTCTATCGTCTTACCTTAATAAAGTATCTAGAAATTAGGATATTAAGTCAAGTCTGATATCTAACCTTACAGAAATTAATATAACAATTGGAGTAAGAAGAGGAAGAAGGAAAGTAAAAAGGAAATATGGGTAAAAATTTTAGAAGAAAAGGCGGCCAAAGATTTGGCAAAAGAAATGGTGAAAGATCGAACGCCAGAGATAATAAAGGTAGAACTTCGTGGGTTGAACTTCCTAAAGATAATGCCAAGTGGGAAGATTATTACAAATCACAAGGTTTAATTCCAGAAGAAGAATGGACTAATTTTAAGTCAACATGTCAAAAGCAATTACCTCTAACTTTTAGAATTACGGGTTCCAGAAAACATGCTACAGAAATCTTGAAAGTTTTCAAAGAAAACCATTTGCCTAAATTATTATCAATTGATGTGAATGAAATCAGAAAGGAACAAGAGGAAAAAATTAGATTGGGTTCTTTAAAAGCTCAACAAGAATTGAAAGAAAGATTGATCAAAGAAGGTAAAACTGAAGAAGAAGCAGATTCTGAAATAGCTAGTATGACTGCGTTAAGTTCCACAGATGCTGCCCTTAATGAATTAGCTAAAGAAGACATTGACAAACCAACTTCTTTGCCGTGGTATCCTAATGAGTTAGCTTGGCAATTAAATGTTCCAAAATCCGTAATGAAAAAGAATAAAAATTACCAAAAAACCCAAAGATTTCTTGTTGTTGAGACTGAAGTAGGTAATATTTCAAGACAAGAGGCTGTTTCGATGATTCCTCCATTAGTCTTAGACGTTAAGCCGGAACATTATGTTTTAGATATGTGTGCAGCACCAGGTTCTAAGACGGCTCAACTTGTAGAAAGTTTGCACGATTTTGGTGATGATGAAAAATCATCAATTCCATCCGGTTTTGTTGTAGCCAACGATTCTGATTATAAGAGATCTCATATGTTGGTACATCAAGTCAAAAGATTGAATTCTCCTAATTTTGTTGTAATTAATCATGATGGCCAATTATTACCCAAATTCAAACTTAGAGAGCAAAACAACCAATTTTGTAAGTTTGATAGAATCTTGTGTGATGTTCCATGTACTGGTGATGGTACAATGAGAAAGAATGTTAACGTTTGGAAAGAGTGGAGTATTGGTAATGCTTTGGGTATGCACAGCTTACAATTGAATATTTTGAATAGAGGTTTGCAATTATTAAAGTCAGGTGGGAGACTAGTTTACTCTACATGTTCTTTAAGTCCGATTGAAAATGAAGCCGTTGTAGCTGCTGCATTGAAAAAATGGGGTAATGAAATTAAATTAGTAAACTGTAATGATAGATTGCCTAATTTAATCAGAAGAGAGGGTGTTAGTGAATGGAAAGTTTTCAATAAAGATGGTGAAGAACTTGACAATTTAGAGGATTTGCAATCTAAATTAGAATCAAACGAAAACAATAAAAAAGTACCAGCTACTTGTTTCCCACCATCAGAAGAAGAAGCTAAGAAATTTAATTTGAGTAATTGTATGAGAGTTTATCCACACTTGCAGAATACAGGTGGTTTCTTTATTACGGTCTTTGAAAAAGTTGATAATTCTATTAGCGATTCTAAGAAAAGAGGAATTGTAGAAGAATCTAACAATTCTCAGCAAGAGAAGAAGCAAAAATTACAAACGGAAGAAGTTGTTAAAATCGGTTCAACTGTTGAAGAAAAGAAGTCCGATTTGAAACTAGTACCTTTAAAGAAAGAGAAATTACCAAGGGATGCCAATGAAGAACCATTTATTTTCCTTGAAGCTGATAATAAGATTTTAAAAAAGTGCTGGGATTTTTACGATATAAGTGAAGATTTCCCAAGAGATTCGACTTTAGTCCGTAATGCTACTGGTGCTCCTGTTAGAGCAATATACTTTGTTTCTCCAATTATCAAGGATATCATTGAAACTAATGAAAGCAGATTGAAGTTTATCCATTCAGGATTGAAACTTTTTGTGTCTCAAAAATCAAATAAAGGTGATGAAGATGTCGCTTGGAGATTACAAAACGAATCGTTATCAACTTTAAAAAACTTTTTAGGAGAAAAAAGACAAATCAGAATAAAGGAGCTAGAAGTTTTGAATACTTTATTAGTTGAAACTTTCCCATCGTTGGAGAAATTAAAAGAGCAATCTGAAGATTTTTATAATCAAGTTCATGGTATGGAAGAAGGTTGTTGTTTTTTGAATATTAAGAGAGAAAATGCTGAAGATGTCTTCTTACCATTTTGGAAAGGTAAAAACAATGTTAATTTAATGCTTAATAAGCATGATACTTTTGAACTTTTGTACAGAATAATGGGCGTTGAGACATCTAAAGACACTATTTATAAGCAGAGTAAGGATGGTAAAAACTCAATTATCGTTGGTGTAAGTTCTAATGATGCTGAAAGAAAATCTGAAGAATCAACTACAGAAATTACAGAAATTACGTCTTAGTTTACTCTTTTTATACTTACATAAATATGTAAATTTTAATTGTTAATTTTTATCACCAGACTATTATTTACATTCATCCAACTGATCAAAATTCATTAAACTTTTTGTGAAATAAGCCATTTAGGTTTTTTCTTGACTATATTCTGAAGAAAACTAAAATCTATTATATTAAAGTAGTTAGATTAGACTCGTAGCGTTTTTATTGTTAAAAATAAGATTATATTGGTTTTACAGTTCCCTGAAGGCAGAATTTACAATATCTAGTTCGTATTGTTATTGAAAAAATCACAAATGTACATCTGCACTTTGAGGAACTCCAAAATTATTTGCCGTGCTTGGAAAAAAGTAATGGGCGATGCATGAATAGATGATTGACAAGACAAATCATTTGGTAATGTTTATCTATAGAGTTTACACTGAAAGGTGCACTGTAGTAAATCGAAAAGATATTTATGGAATATAGTAGAAAAAATCTAAACATTAATATGAGCCAAGCAAATACAGTGATTAATTCCTACATAGTGAAAACTAGAGAAGTTGAGTATCTAAAGCGTCAATACATTGAAAAACTAGATCAATTAGAAAAGCTTGAAAAAGTTTATTTACAGACAATTAATGAAAATGAGTTAGTTTACAGAAATATACGATATGAATACCAAAACAATGAAGAATCATCAGTAAACGTAAATAAAGAAACAATAAAATGCAACAATTGTAATCATGAGTTATTTCATTTAGATAAATATACTATGAGTAGTGTTGTCAAAGATGACTATTTAGTTTTAATTCCTAAATTGAAACCAGAAATAAATTATTCCATAAACATCAATGAAAATTTGCTGTTGGAGCAAAATGAACCCAAGAAAATAAACTTCAATGATAGAAATATTAAGAGAATCATTGATCGGAAATGGAGAAATCCAGCATGTTACGGAAATAAAGACATTTCTGAGAGTTTACAAGTCAATAAAGAAGCTCATACTGATGGTTTACAGTATAATAAAGATTATACGAGATCTAAAAAGACTTGCTCCTACTGTGGTAAATGTGGTCATAAAAGAGCACAATGTCATAAGAGGTTGAATTCAGAGAAAATTATATAACTTGTATTCAATTTTTTTTGAAAAAAAAAATAAAAATGAAAAGGAAAAAAAGCGTAAAATGATGAATTTGACCATTTAAGAAGAAACTGAATTATAAGCCATTTGCTTGAATAATTATCGTATAGTCATAACCCTTCTGATTTGCTTTCCACCACTGCTCAATGAGGAATCTTCCTTGCTATTCATAATATTACTTTTTTTGACGTCAAAAATTTTCCAGAATTTCAAATTTTCATCAGCAGCAGCAGTGGCAAGAATAGTGCCATCAGGACTTAATTGACTAAACAAAATTCTGGCATCATGGCTGTTCAGAATTTCACCTGTTTTATTTAATGTATTATAATTGTAAACCGATACACTGTTCATTGGGTAACCTGCTGTAACAACTATTTCTCTACCTGTTTGTTTTGATTCTCCCCAGTTGATTGAAGTGACTTGGCTTCCTGTATTTATTGAGTTTACACGTGCACCTGTTGAAGTATTCCAGAAATGAATACATTTATCATTTGTGCCGCCACCTGTTGCTAATAGTGATGATTGATAATCACACCAACTTATGGCTTTGACTGCTGCTTTGTGAACGTTTTTGTTAAAAATAGGAGATGCCATCAGCCTTGAATCCCAAATATTTACAACATTATCGTTACCACCACTTGCATACTGAATCGCATCATTTCTCCAACTTAGACCACAAATTTCACCTGTATGATAATCAGGAATCTCTCCTACTATATGCTTAGCCAATCTTACATCATTATGGAAAATTTCTCCGTTGGTTGTACCGTTGGTTATCAAGTGAGAAGACCAATTGTGTGTTGCGATTCTTGAATTTCCAGATATTCTCATTGTACGGAGTTTTGTACTCTCTTCGATATCCCAGACTTCAATGCAACTATTCTGTTTACCAATCGAGAGATAGTAACCGTCATTACTCCAACTTAATGATGTGACTAAGGAATCAGATGACGTTAATAAATCAACGGTGCCGGCACTAGCTTGCCAAATGTAGACAGAATTTTCTAATGCTACAGCCAAAAGGTTTTTACAAGACCAAGATAATAAGTTCAAATAAAAGTCATCTACTAACCCTGGAGCATCCAAGATTCTTTGAGGAACAGTTGGAATTCTTCTGGATCGCTGTAGTGCAATTGTTGGATTTAAACCGCTACAGCTATTTTGTAATCTTGAAATCTCTAATACCGAATTTAACTTTTCATTTAATGTATCATATAACTTTACATTATTAAAACTTTTAGCCTTTGGCGGTGCTGGTTGAAATTGAAGGATTTTTTCATTAACGTTGACACCGCATACTTGTGCAACTGAACTTTTGTAAATCATATTTGATTGATATGCTATATGCTTTGAGGGAGAATCACTAGGTTCTGGTTCCTTTATATAACTCTCGTTGAAAAGTCTTGATGACGATGTCCTTGAAGGTATAAATCTATCAATGTTTAATGAAGATGCTTTCCTAAGAGATTTTCTTGTAGGTGAGGTACTGTTATCTTTTTGGTTGTTAGCTAATTCTTTGGAGATTGTAGAGTTAATTCTGAAACTTTCATTTTTCCAGTCAGAAGTGACCACATTTAGTTTCGTAGGAGATGCCAAGATTGGTCTTGAAAGAAACACATCACCTTTACTATTTTCTTTATTCGTTTGAACCTTTCTTTTATTGATATTTGGAGACCGCGTTGTGAAAATTAGTTTACTTTTTGAGGGTGTATCATATTTTCTTTTTTTTGATATGACATTTGGTGATGATACATTAGCCCGAAGAACTGTCGAGTTATTAAAAGAGCTATTAAAAGATAAAAATGGGTTTGCCTGTTGATTCTTGACGGGAGAAATCCTCAGGGTAGTATTCATTTTAGAAATAATTTTTATAATATGGGTATCTGTTTTATACTGTCTTTGACTGGCTTAATATGATTTATATTCTGTTCTTTTCTTTTTTCCTTTTTCTTTAGAGTATTTTGTTTGAATAAATGGCTTTTTCAGATAGGACAATAGATGTTTAAAATGTCAATTTCTATTAATTTTTCTGTTTTTGCTTGTAATTTGATTTTATATTTTCCTATTACCAAGTTTTGGATATATTGATAACTATTATTAAAACAAAATATTAATGCTGTTCAAAATTCTATCACTTCTCTTTGTATATTTTATTTGTGTCTGCTTTCTGTACTTGTTATTATTTGCTTTGAATTGTTTATTTATCCGTTGATAACTTTTTATCTTTGTTCTATATCTATAAGCATATATATATATATATATATTTCTATATGCAGCGTTTAAATCTAAATATTAGACCAACAAGTTTTTCTTAACAAAACGAATGTTATTTAATTTTTTGTTGATTTGTACTGTCTGTTTAAAGACGTTAAGGAGAAATATTATGATTTCCAGGAATTAAAATTAATTAATTAAAATTAAAATTAAAATTTATTTTATTAAACAAATCCAGAAGATATGGGTTCTTTGATGTTGAAAGTCATATAGCTATTTACTTTCTAATAATTTCGATTTTACTTTTTCTTATTTTTTTTATTTTTTTTTATTTTTTTTTGATTTCAAAAAGATAATATATATATGTAAATTGATTTTTTCTTTTTTTTTCCTTATATGTGTACTAATAAATAAATTCTTTGAGTAAAATCTCTTTAAATGATACTAGAATTGGATAATTCATTAGTTGTAGTTTTTATTTATATTTTACCCTTTTAGAGTTCAACTTGCAAAGAATGAAGAAAACAAATAAACTAAAAGATCTGAGATATCTTGTTTACCTTTAACCATTTTGGGAATTCATATAAGTATGGAAAAAAAAAAGCCAAAATGATATCATTTTGATACTTTTTTCTCTGAAATATCACGTGAAAAATTAAATATTATGTAAAGGTTTTAAAGTAGAAACAATTTGGGGTATGGATTCGAAAAAATTGATAAACAGAAGAATGAAATAGAAAGAAAAAAAATTTGTTCAACGAAATAATGAAATGGATTAGCATTGACAAAGATTGACAAGAGGAAAGTAATTTACTAAAGCAAACACAAAATTGGATTGATCGGTTGAAAAAGTATTTGGTATATATTTAAATAAGGATATTACATTTGCTGATTATATATATATAACTGATTGATTGAACATATATTGATAAGTAATTTGTTGGTTGATTTGAAAAAGAATGGCGCAATTTAACCCTCAAAATTTAGATATGGCCAATGCCATCGTAGCTCAAGATGAGATGGGAAGACCATTTATTATTGTTAGAGATCAAGGAAAGAAGCAAAGAAGTCATGGAATAGAGGCCACTAAATCACATATTATTGCTGCGAGATCCGTGGCATCAATCATTAAAACTAGTTTAGGTCCAAGAGGTCTTGATAAGATTCTTGTAAATCCTGATGGTGAAATAACAATCACCAACGACGGTGCTACCATTTTGGGACAAATGCAAGTAGATAATCAAATCGCAAAACTATTGGTCGAATTATCTAAATCTCAAGATGATGAAATTGGTGACGGTACAACTGGCGTTGTTGTATTAGCAAGTGCATTATTAGATCAAGCTTTGGAATTAATTGAAAAAGGTATTCATCCAATCAAGGTTGCTAATGGGTTTGACGAAGCCTGTAAGGTAGCAGTTCAACATTTGGATGACATTGCAGATGAGATTAAAATCCCTAAGTCGTATAATAAAGATAAGAATACAGAAGATCAAGAAGATTTATTTAAAGCATCTAAGACATCATTAGGTTCAAAAATTGTGTCTAAATTTCATGATAAATTTGCTCAAATGGCAGTTGATGCTGTATTATGTGTAGCTGATTTGGAAAGAAAAGATGTTGATTTCGAACTAATTAAACTCGAAGGTAAAGTTGGTGGTTCTTTAGATGATTCTGATCTCATTCATGGTGTTATAATTGACAAAGAATTCTCTCATCCTCAAATGCCAAAATTAGTCAAAAATGCTAAAATTGCTATTTTGACATGTCCATTTGAACCACCAAAACCAAAAACAAAACATAAATTGGAAATCGATAATGTTGATGAGTTCAAAGTATTACAAAAATATGAACAAGATAAATTCAAAGAAATGATAAATTATTTAAAAAAGAATGAAACAAATTTAGTTATCTGTCAATGGGGTTTTGATGATGAAGCCAATCATTTATTATTGCAGAATGATTTACCTGCTGTGAGATGGGTAGGTGGGCCAGAAATTGAATTAATTGCTATTGCTACAAATGGTAGAATTGTTCCAAGATTTGAAGATTTAACTTTAAACAAATTAGGTCACGCGGGTCTAGTTAAAGAAATTGAATTTGGTACTACAAAGGATAAAATGTTAGTCATTGAGGAATGCGAGAACTCTAAAGCAGCTACAATTTTTATTAGAGGCTCAAATAAAATGATTGTCGATGAATCTATTAGAGCTGTTCATGATTCCATCTGTGTAGTTAGAAATTTAATTAAAGATAACAGAGTCATCTATGGCGGTGGTGCTGCAGAAATAGCAATGTCTAATAGAGTTCAAGAAGAAAGTTTGAAGAAGAAAAATATTGAACAATATGCATTCCAAGCGTTTGCTGATGCCTTGGATATTATTCCGATGACTTTAGCAGAGAATTCTGGTTTGAATCCTATTGAAACATTAACCGAATTAAAAGCTAAACAATTGAAAGAAAATTCTACACGTTTAGGTGTCGATGCTTTGGGTAAAGGTAACAACGATATGAAAGATTTGTTTGTTATTGATCCTTTAATCAGTAAGAAACAACAGATCTTATTAGCTACTCAATTGAGTAGAATGATTTTGAAGATTAACGATGTTATTATCAGTGGAACTGATGCTTATTAGATTTTCTTTGTGTTTATTTAATTTAATTTATAATATATTTCTTTCAATGTAATCATATAAGTTTATGTTTTTTTCAGATGCGATAATATAATAATATACACTGAAATTTCCTGCTGTGAAAGAAATTTCATTTTTCAATCAGGAAAGAAAACAAGGAAAAAAAAAATTGAGATTTAGATTATTCAATCATCCCTTCGGAAATATCTTTGAAAGAAAAGGTATTGTGCTAGTACATTTGAAATAACAACACTACTAAGGTTGTAAAATAATAATAATAATGAACATGTCTTTTGAAGAAAAACCTTTGAAGAAAGCTAAAGTTGAATGTGAACAAAAATTAATGACAAATAATAAAACATCTCAGAACAAAGATAATGGATTTCGTAAAAAACCAAAAGAACTTGAAATAAATAAAGGATTCCTCCCAGAATATTTTGTGGAAGGAAAACTACGCAAAGTGAGACCTTATCCACATACATATAAGACATATTGTAAAAAGCGTTGGATAGCTATGCTGATATTGACTATTTTCTCTACTGAATTTCGAGACAAAGATGCTTCTTATTACAGGAACGCAATTGAAGCAGGAAAAGTTTCCATAAATAACAAAATTATAACTGATGTGAACTACAAATTGAAAAATGGTGATTTAATTCAACATGTTACACATAGACATGAGCCTCCTATTCTTGCACAGCTTCCACAAATAATTTATGAGAACGATAACTTCTTAGTCATCAATAAGCCTAATGGCATCCCAGTACATCCCACAGGAAGATACACTTTTAATACTGTTGTTAAATTGATAGAATTTTATAATGGCGTTATTAGTCATCCATGTAATAGACTAGATAGATTAACTTCGGGCTTAATGTTTCTTGCCAAGACGTCGTTGGGGTCTAAGATAATGTTTGAACAGTTGACAAAACGAAATGTTGAAAAGTACTATATAGCTAGAGTAAAGGGTAATTTTCCATTGAATAAAGAGAATAATAAATCAGGAATAAATCGACACTGTGTGGAAGTGCATAAAAATATGGAGACCGTTGAACCGAAACTAGGGTTAAATAGGGTTGTTTTTGGTGAAAATGAAGGGAAAGAAGCTTTCACACTATTCAAAAAAATTTCGTATGATAAGAAATCTGATACAAGTATTGTTAAGTGTCAACCATTGACAGGAAGAACTCACCAGATAAGAGTTCATTTGCAATATCTTGGTTATCCAATTGCAAATGATCCAATATATTCCAATATTGATATTTGGGGAGAAGACAAGGAATATTTGATTAGGGAGAACAAAGTTGATTATTCTCAAATAATTGAAAAATTAAATTTAATTGGAAAGAAAGATCCATCCTCTAGTTGGATTTACCAAAAGAATAAATGTCATGATCTCAGTATTAATGTTGGAGAGAAAAAGGGAGAAGTTTTAAGTAATGAAGTGTGTGAACAGTGTGAACTTCCGTTATATAATGATCCAGATCCTACAGACTTGCAACTATGGTTACATGCCTACAAATATCAGACTAAAAATTATGATGAGAAGCATAGAAGACTAATATCCGCAACAGGTGATGCCACAACTGATAATACTATAAATAACAGCAATAATCCATCTATTAGTGAAAATAACAACATAAATATCCTGGACAATTTTACAAAACTCTCTAGTTTCGAAAAAATTTCTTCAGAATACAGTAATATTGATGATGAAAAGTTTGACACATGGAGTTTTAAGACACCTTTACCTGATTGGGCATTAGAACTGCACAAGAAATATATGGAAATAGCTATTGGAGAAGCCAAGAAATGTGGACCTACTTCCACTGCCTTTAATGTTGGAGCTGTATTGGTTAACTCAAATACAGATGAAATCATTTGCACTGGATATTCAAGAGAATTGCCGGGAAATACACATGCTGAACAGAATGCATTCAATAAATATTATGAGAAGACTGGTAAATCTGAATTACCAGCTGGTACTATTTTATATACTACTATGGAGCCATGTAGTTTTAGATTGAGTGGAAACAAACCTTGTTGTGATAGAATTATAGAGACGAATGGTAGAGTTCTTACATGTTTTGTTGGTGTCTTTGAACCAAAGACTTTTGTTAAGAATAATATAGGATACAAAAAATTAGCTTACGACGGTGTCGAATATATTCATATCCCAGGCTATGAAAAAGAAATTTTGCAAATTGCTACTAAGGGTCATCTTGATAAATAATACTTTTTAATTTAAGTGAATTTTTTTTTTTTATAGTTTTTCCAGTACATGTATTTACTTATATATAACGAACTTTTAAATATTGAATACCGTTGGTAGAACTGATACCTATTCTGAGGAAAATGCACCAAGTAAAAATACATTGAAACTTCAACTATTTTTTGATTAATCAATTGGCAAAATCCAAAAGAAAAAAAAAAAAAGAAGGAAAAAAAAAAAAAAGCATAGAAACTCTGATTTCGTATGAAGAGAAAATGAAACACCTTTAAATTTTTGTGAATTGTATTATTTTCGATATCTTCGTTTCTTGTGTTATTCATTTAATTTCAAATCACACTCTTGGACATCAAAATAGAAAAAAAAAGAATGAGATTTTTCTCGAGGGCTCCAGCTCCAAAGGCTGCCGTAGACGATTATGACAAAAAGGATATCAAATCAGATTATGTATTCACTCCGTTGGAACATCCGGCCTCAGGAACTATTAGTCAACCGGAAGTTCCCAATGACAAAACTGTTTCTGATGAAGAAAAAAAGAAAAGATTTGACCAAGTATTAGAACATTTCCAAAATGAAGAGTTGGAATATAGTTTAAAAACTGATGGTGATGTCAAGGTGAAATTATCACTTATGGAAAAGGCATGGTTAACTAAGGAATGTTTTTACAGATACTTAAGAGGATGCAACTGGGATGTAGCAGAAACTATTAATAGGTTGGAGCACTCGATTGTATGGAGAAGAGAATATGGTATTGCGAACAGTATATTTGGTGATCAGTTAGGTCCAAAATGGTCCGAATATCAAATCAAAGAGCTAATAGATAACCAAATAACACCGGAAACTGTCGTAGAAGAAAGTTTGACAGGAAAGCAAATTATTATGGGTTTTGATCAGGGTTGTAGACCTTGCCTTTATTTGTATAATGCCCGTGGAAATACTAAACCTTCCGATACTCAAATTCAGTTTTTAATTTTTATGCTTGAATGTGTGATTGCTTATATGCCACAAGGTCAAGATAAACTTGCATTGTGTGTTGATTTCCAAGACTTTCCTGATGTCGGCATTAAGACTGCTATTCCTTCTTTACATGTTGGTACCTCAGTTTTACATATCTTACAATATCATTACCCTGAAAGATTAGGACGTGCATTATTTGTCAATATTCCATTTGTTGCTTCTGTGTTTCTCAAATTGTGCTGGCCATTTTTAGACCCATATACGAAACAAAAGACATCCTTTGATAATCCCTTTTCTAAATTTATTCCAAGTTCACAATTGACTGACATGTATGAAGGTGGTGACGTAAAATTTAGATTTGATCATGAAAAATATTGGAAGGGTTTGATTGATGTAGGTGTTAAAAAATATTCGCTTTATTTAGAAAGGTTTGTTGAATTAGGCGGTGTTGTAGGCTTAAGTGAAGTTGAGTTAAGATCTCATGAGAAAGTTCCAGGCTCTGAAATCGTAGTTGAAAGCGTGGTCGACGGTGATCCGGGAAGTTTGTTTGTCAGCGAAGATGATCTTGAAGCAATTAATGAAAAAACAACTAAGTTGGATATAAAGGACTCCCAGGAAACTGAGAATGTAAAATGAATAAATAAGGCATTTAGATATTATAATAAATTAATACTTTCATTTTATCGTGACAAAGTTATTCATATATTATATTGTATTTAATTTTTTTTTAATTAATGATATATTTCTAATCTTCATATGAGTTTCAATTCCAAAATTTGTAGCATTTGTTCATGATGACTTAGGAATAAAAGCTAATTAAAAAATTGTGTGAACTTAATATCCATTTCAGGAAAAAGGCAAAATAAATGGAAAAGAATTTTTTGACAATTTATTAATACTTGAAACGATTTTAAAAACCGAACACATTGATCAACTCATAACTCATGTTACTATACCTACTTAAGCATGCTATGGTGTCCCAAACATGAACTGACTGTTTTTGATTATTCTCTTTTTTGTTTAAGTGGCTGGTTTCGTATTCATTTCTTTTTTTATACAACGCTAGTATAACTACTGACATGACACATATGATAAACTTTAATGGTACATTAATAATTTTACACATCTTATATTGGATCGACACATAAAAAAGGCCAAAAACTAAACGTAATTTCAAAAGTATAAAATCTATGGTGGCTTAAAAACTAGAAAAAGAAACCATAAAAATAGATTAAACTGTACTTCTATACTTCTATTGTATAAATTTCGTTGCTCTTAAAAGTCCAACTCAAATGGACATTCATAGCTATCATGCCCCTCTCTTTCACAAAGACCACACCATTTACTTCTTCCACTTGCTGCATCAATCGAACTAGGAGGCTTATAAATAGGTAAATTGCCAGTGTCTTCAACATATTCTGTTGTAGTTCGTTCAGTTTTGGTCGTTGGGTAATACTTGAAAGAATCATCATTCGTTTTGATATCATTTTTGCTTTCTTCCGGAGTTGGCTTACTTATTTGATTAAACTCAATTCCTTTATTGAGAGATTCAATTTTGACTTTCAACAGTTGATTTTCTGTTTCTAACTTTTCGTTCAATTTTGCTACATTATTCTTGGATTTATTTAACATTGCTAACTCATCATTCACAGACTTAAGCGTTGTCTTTAAGCTATCATTATCTTTTGACAAGTGAATAATCTTTCTGGCATTTTCTTGAGCTTCTTCCCTAGTCACATCTATTTGTTTCAGAACAGTTTCTAAAATAGAAATTCTCTGTTTCAAAGATTCTACTTCATTAATATCTTTATTGCTTTTTAAATTTAGTGAATCTAACTCTGTTACCAACTTTTTGTTTTGTTCAGTCAAATTTTCATTACTGGACTTGAATTCCTCAATAGCATATTCTAATTCATCAATCTTATTATGTAATTTCTGTTCAAATTCTTTTGATTCCTTTGAAATTTCATTTGAATACTTTTCAGAATTTTTAAGTAATTGTGATTTCATATTATCAATTTCCAAATTTTTTTTTAATATTTCAGTATCCTTCTGCTTAAGTAATTTTTCAAGTTCTGCATTTTTTGATAATATTGAGTCTTGATTCAGACCCTCCCCATTTTCTAAAGTTGTCAGATTGCTGTTGACATTTTTGAGAAGTATTTCGTTTTCCGACAAAGTTAGCTTCAAAGAAGCTAGTTTTTCATTTTGAGCATCAATAATTGACTGATGTTCGAATAGTTCAACTTCTAAGGTTTTTAACTTTTCACTTTGGGTTTGGGCAGTTGTTTCACTATTAGTTAACTTGAATTGTAATTCTGTGAGTTGAGTATTTTGACAGTCGATGATTTTTTTACTTTCTATCACTTTTGATTCCAAAAAACGTTTTTCATTCTCTAACTCTATAATCCGGCCACTTTCATCATCACTATCAGAATCATCTATATTTCTGCTTTGATCATTTAATGTATCATTCATTACATTGTTTAGCATAATGATTTGCTTAGATTTTTCTTCAAGTTCAAGGGAAAAATTTTTTCTAAGAGAATTAATTTGTGATTTTTTATCATCCATGCATTTTTCTAGATTGATTTGCAATTCTTCGTAACTTTTTTGTAATTCTGAGAGCTCAAGCTTTAATTTTGAATTATCTACTTCTAAATAGTCAATGTGCTTCTTATCCTCAACCAGTAATTTTTCAACTGATTCAGTAGATGTAACTGACAGATCCAATTTCATTTGTTCTATTTGATCAATAAGATACTTTATTTGTTTGTCTTTTTCCAATGACTCATCTGAAGTTAATCCATTGGAATTCATTAATTTTTGCTTCAAGTTACCAATTTCATGTTGATAAAGCTTTTCATTTTCAAGAGTTTGTTCTTCCAAAATAGTAATTGCATTTCTTAAATCATTTTTTTGTTCGTCCGTTGATTGTTTCAATTTTGTAAGTTTATTTTCTTTTTGATCTAGAAGTATTTGATATTCTTCGATGATAGGAGCCAAATCTTCATTGATTTTATCTTTGTATTCTTCAACTAAATTTATGCTATTTTCCAACTCAGATTTGTAATGATTTACTTCTCTAGAAAGAGTGATGTTATCTTTCAACAAATTATCGCATTTTACATTTAAAGCTTTCACTTGGTTAAGCAAGTCAGCATGAGGTTCTGGTGATATAATTTGTGGAGATAAAGGCAGAGAAGGAGATAACATATCATGAGATCTTGTATAACTGCTACGACTACTATTATTCGAATTTCTAAAATTCCCATTACTACTGGCCTGCCTTATACTAGCTCCACTCATTGGTCTCATATCTAATTTACTAGATGGTCGACTTTCACTTGAGATCGAAGATCCAGGCCTTGAAGAGGACTTAGCAAAAGAGTTTTCTGCTGATTCGGATTCTTCTGCAATTGTGGATCCACCATATCTTCTACTAGTAGTTATTGATGCATTGCTTGGTGAAATATAAGAGCTGCTAACGCTTCTTGAAGCTCTTGAGCTGAACGAACGTGATAAAGGGGATGCTCTACCATTAGGTGGAGTTGATACCATAGTGCTTGGAGTTGAACCACTTGAGGCTATTCTTCTATTAATGGAGCTTTTATTTGTGAGTCTGTTATTAGACAGCACAGAAGATCTTTTTGGAAGTTTCGACTCATTGAGACGAGCTATACTTTCATATGAATAAAAGATACCAGATAAAGGAACATCGACTTTGAAGTACGAAACAGATTTGAAATCTCCATTATTTCTTCCCAGACTTCCATCAGTTAACTCAATACCAGCAAACAATCCTGGTTTAGTATCGACTTTTCCAACAAATTTAAGAATTCCTTTTCTATTATTTGGAACATCGACTTCTATTCCAATAGGAAGTTGATATTGAGCTAGTGAAGACATATCAATTTGGATTCCTTTGGCAATTTCTACAATATTCCAATATTGTTTTTTCTTTTGTTCTTTGATTAATATAAAAATAAAGCCAATATAACAAGGGAAGAATCTATGATTTTGAAGATTTACACCATATATTAAATAAACAAAAAATAACAAAATAAAAATAAATACAGCAGTACTTTCTGTATTTACTCAAAATAAGATCTATCAACTGAATTTTATTTATGTTTTTGTTTACTATTCTTTTTTTTTTTTTTTTTCTCGTAGCTTTTGCTTTGAAAATAATTCTGGCGGAGCTTTCGAGTGGTGTTTTTGTGTTTATGTTTTTTCAACATGCTTTAACTGGTTTTGATAATATTACTTAAAAGATGTACGTGATATATGAATCTAATAAAAATGAATAAATCTGAAAGAAACAATTTCTTTTAGGAAAAATTTGAAGAATATATAAAAAGCAAAAATTATTTATGATTAATTCTAGGTTGTAAATCGCGTCAAATTTAATTTATCTATGAGTTGAAACTTTGAGTTTTATTATATAGATAAGAAAAGTGGTAAATATATGTAAATAAGAAGTAAAAAAAAATGTAATAGTTCTTAATTACGAAAGAAAAATTCCAAAAATTAACATCCTATGAAGATAGAGTACCAACTGAATCTAGGAACTTGAAACAGAAGAACAAATAAAAAAATTCATTGAAAAAGAGATTTCCAACCTGCTTTTGAGACCTTTTGAGAAAAAAAAAATATTAAAATTATAATCTAAAAAAGAATCAATAGACTGCTAGGTACTCATTAATCTATGATGAATTTAATCTAGACGCAAAATAAATCTTATCTTTAAGTTAGCATATGAATGTAATCTCTGAAATACAAGGAGAACAATAGTGAGAAAAAAGTAAGAAGGGGAGCAAATAACAATGAAAGAACGCAGTCATACGCTAACTTACCGGAAACTTATCTCCAAGGAGAAAAAGAAAAGAATTATTGAAGAGTTATTATACCAAGCATATGGCTCACTTAAGTTGAAAGGAAAATAATGAAATTTAACTTTGCAATATAAATAAAACCATATACGAGTAACTTAAACTGCAATGAGAATATTAATAAAATGAAAATCAATTTCCTCAAAGCTTCCATAACTGAAATTATGGCATCTTCAACCAAAAATGTATTCCGAAAATACTTTTCCAGTAGAAGGATTATGTTGTGGGAGAGAGTGTATGGATCGAATTTCTTGGGTTTGCATGACCTTGAAAATTGAAAAAGACTAAATCATCAGATGAATTCAATAAACATTACATCAATAAACCAATCTAATAGGTATTAGACAAATAAGTTAATCCAATGAATATGAAATAAATAAACAAATGAATTTAACAGACCAATCAAAGAATAATCTCGTCATGAAATTTTTGAGTTCACTTGGGATTATCCTTTATATAAATACTTTAAATCTCGCATTGATCCAATAACATTTTTTTTTTTTTACATTCTATCATCTATTCCTCTTGGGGCTTCACATAATCAGGAATATAATTTGAAGAATGCTATCAGTGTTTATATCAACTGCCATATATTGTTGTGCAAAGAAACAAAGCATTTATTATGGATTTGAAAGAAAGAAAAAAAAAACCTCATCGCTGACCAATCTCCGTCAATTTCAAAATACAGCAACTAGAAATCACAACCACCAATAACAACTACTTCAATAGTTCTAACCTTATAAGAAAAGAAATACATATTAAATTTGATACTCAGCAGAGATATAAAATTGGTTAATATATAAAATCTTTTTAGTAATAGAAGAAAAAAAGACAAAGATGAAATAACAATTAACCATTTTCCGTATTAGAGAAACAAGGCCGTGCCTAATTCTTCTACATTTCCTTCATATATAAGAAAAAACAAAAAAAAGTCACGTGAATATGATATTTTATGAAATTCAATTTTTTGACAAGTGATTTACTGGATATTTGTTTACACTGAATGTAATACAACCGATAAGGTATTGTCATTCAAATAATTCAATGATTTATTCACATGTAATTCTACATTTATATATTTTTATATATTGTATCACTTTTTGTATTATCTATTAATTTTTAAATGATTCATTGGTAACCCATGCATTTCTGAGGATTATCATTATTTATTGGGTTGTCATGCATTATTTAGTATATTCATTTCTTTCTTCCGTCTTTTTTTTTTTTTCATTTGTATTTTAATAACAAGATTGAAAAGAAATAGTGATAAGATTTTGACAGCGTTACTAAAATATTTATAAACCTCTATACTAGTATAGTCATATCTCAATCAGTGGTGTATCCATATCTCAATTAGTAATTTGCTTATGGCTTGATTAGCTGTCTAGTTATCTTGAGTATCAATATACTCCTCCTCTTCCATCACCGTATCTGATCATATTAGAATTTCTATCTTTATGTTTATCAATGAAAAAGTCTTCTGTAGTTAACAGACGAATTTGCACCTTCAAATTTTCATCTTTAGGCTTGCCATTGACAAAATTACTCTTTATAAATTCCTTCGCAGCATTCATTACGGCATCTCTACATAATTCTTTCAAATCACTACCGCTGAAGCCTTCAGTGAACATCACAATTTCGTTCAAATCAAAATTATCAATATCAAGATCCTGTCCTTGCAATAACTTTTCTAAAATTTGTCTTCTTTGAAATTCATTTGGTTTATTCACTTGAAATTTCTTTGGCATTCGTCTGAGAATAGCCTCATCGATATCATTAGGTCTATTTGTAGCACCTAAAACCATAATTCTTCCAGAATTTACAAGTCCATCCCAGAGCTGCATAAATTCAGATTTTATATTAGTTGTTATTTCATGATCTGTTGATTGCCTCTTTCTCAAGAATGCATCGATTTCATCAATAAAAATAATACATGGTTGTAATTTTTTAGCAAGAGAGAAAATGGCATCAACTATCTTGTTAGACTCTCCATACCATTTATCCATGATCGATGACATTCGGATGGACATAAAATTTGCGCCACTCTCTTTAGCTAATGCTTTAGCCAACATTGTTTTACCACAACCCGGTGGTCCATATAGGAGAACACCTTTTGGAGCTGAAATTAAACTACTATTTTCATCATTTGAATTACCACTAGTAAATAACTCAGGATAATTTAACGGATATAGTACACTTTCTCTTAAATCATCAATGATATCTTCTAATCCTCCAATATCTTTAAAACTGATATCAATAGACTCAGGTAAAACCAAGGAATCTAATAAATATAACTCATAGTCGTTGAACTTCACATCTTTTGGAATTCCATTAGATTGTAATGTAGCAAGCGTTTTTTTTACTTTGGATTTCGTATCTTTTGATTGGAGTCCGCTTGGTCCACTATTAGTCGGATCTAACGATTTAATCAAATGCCCAGTTAAATAATATACCGCAATTCCGGCTGTTAAAGATACTAAGACATCTCCAATAAAGCCTTTCAAATTTGCATTAGACATTCTCTATATCCTTCAGTAAACTGTATCAAATATGGCCTCTTATGAATTCAAAATTTAGTATTCACCCTTACTACCCTTTCCAAAAGTGTATTTGCTTTTGGAATCTTTAATTTTCTAATACCTGAACCGCTTTTATCAATAACTACTTTTAAGCTCTATCTTTTTGCTTAGGTTGATGAAGGCAAAATTCTATGATTCTTTTCATTTTCCTTGACTTTTTTTTTGTTATCCTCTCAGGAAAAAACGTATCTTCAGTTAAGTCACATGTACAATGGAAAAAAAAAAGTAAGAAAATGAAGGTTTGCCAAAAAAGAAACTAAAATGGATATAAGATTTGAATTAATAATAACTCCAAATAGGATGGAGAAGAGTTTTAATTCTCATTTCTCGATATATATTAAGAATTCATTTAAAACTAAAAAAAATCACTAAAATGACCCCGGAAGGTATTAGGAAAGATAATCCAGATGGTACTTATAGTATAACTTATCCATCAGGAAAAAAGATTCTTTATGAAAAAGATGGATCTCCGTAAGTAATTATTATTATCTTTGTTCTTGTCGTTATTAATCTATTACTATGAACAATAATATTATGAATATACCGCCAATAGGTGACTAAAGGATATATATCTATATATTTTCGATTTTGGTTAATACTAACTGGCAAGACTTTAGTTGCCGTTCATGTAACACATTACTTGATTTTAAAGCCGCTAAAATGATGCAACTGGGTTCAACTAAAAAAACTGGAAGTGCTTTGGCTATCGGAACTGCTGCTGCTGCGACATTGGATGATAATTTAAATGGATATGCTAAAGATTGTCCACCTGATGTTAGTGAATTGGGCAAAAGTACATGGACGTTGCTTCATACAATGGCTGCAAAATATCCAGACACACCTACATCAGTTGAACAGCAAGAATTGACACAGTTTATCAATATATTGAGCAAAATTTATCCTTGCAGCTTCTGTGCTTCCGATTTCAGAGATTATCTCAAGAAAAACTCAGTCAATGCATCGAGTAAAGATCTGTTTGGAAAATGGCTATGTGGTGCTCACAATGAAGTCAATATTAAGCTAGGAAAACCTGTATTCGATTGTAATCTATGGAAAGAACGCTGGAAGGATGGATGGAAAGATGGAAGCTGTGATTAGTTAATATAAGTGAGATATGTATATATATATAATATTTTTGTGAATAACAAGATCTGTTGATAAATAATCCATGTATATAAAACCAACTTGCAAATTCCGTGTGAATTTGGAACTGTCCAAAAGATTTCTTTTATTAAAAAATTTATAAGTATATGTTACATCTAATCTTTTTTTTTTTTAAATTAATAGAAAAATAATAAAAAAAATTTATAATATTTGGGAAAAAAAATAAACAAGCAATAAATATGATATAAGAAATAGAAAGAAGAAGTTCAATGTTTTAAGTGAAAATCGAAAATTCATTTAAAAAAATTCTGTAAGGACTATATACAGCAAGTAAACAACAGCCAAACAGGTACTCTTGATGAGATCTATTAAATTATTGCTGCTGCCAATGAATATCATTTGAATGGCAGAGATAACAATTGTCATCAATGTAAATAATTTCGGATTTTTGAAAATTGAATTGTCCTTAAGTAAATTTTCATCTTCAATTACTTTATGAATTAAAATTGAACAATATAAAATCCTCATACCCATGTTGACTATATTACTGATAACCAATCCAACTAAGCCCAAGTGTAACCAGTTATCAATTAATAAATAACAATTGCCTAGAAAAATTAAGGTGCAAAAACTCAAATAGTAGCTGTATCTTTGTATTGACTTGGCTGTAGAAATTGACTGACAAAATGCCTCAAAAATTCCATTAAATGCCATAAATGGTAAATAGACAACGTATGCTTTGGCTAATTTTGGAAAAAGAACAGAAGCTGAGTTCGCCTTTGATACTTTTTCGTCTGCGAAGTTCCACCAAGAAACTTTGAGTATTTTGGAAAACATAAATTTGACTAAATAACCAATATTGTGGTATCCAAATACAATCAAAAAAATTGACAAGCACGTGTAATATTTGACAAAAGTATTAAGTAAAACCGTAGAACTTTTCTTTGCTTGCTTCATATTGGTATCTTTGTTCTTAGAATTTAGCAATTTTGATAAATATGCTCTCAAATTTTCTTCTAAAGGATTGAATATCATTCTAGCTATCAAAGATCCATAATTGTTAATAATTGAATAGAGTCCTTGTTCATAGAGATTAAAGAAATAATTGAATACAAATTTATCACCCTCTGTCAAAAAATTCTTAAATATCAATTGAAAGAAAATATTCTTAAAATAACTAGTCACAATAGGATCAAAATAAAAAGAATTATCCTTCAACTTAATTTTTCTTGGAAGCAAAATAATAGAAGCATCTTGATTGATTAGCTCTTTGTATTTCCAAAAATACAAATAAAACATTGTAATGCTGCTTAACAATTTGCCCATTGTAAACACAAAAATAATTGAGCAATTTGCATCATCGGAATCGATATACTGAGAAACAAAAACAACACCCAAAAAGTTAAAAATACAACTAACCATCAATCCATATGATTCATACTTTGTTTTATATTCAACTCTGCCTTTCCAACTAACAACCGAATTATAAAATGGTTCCGTTAATATTGTAATTACTATAGCAAGGAATGTAATTAACATTATCGTTTCAGTAGTGAAAAAAGGGATTCTGGAATCTGATAAATATTCATTGTTAAAGTTAGAGAATTGCAAATAAAAGATCATCAGAGTCACAGGTACTAGTAACAATATTGGGATATACGATAAATTTATCACTGATTGTGCAGTTGTAGTAAGTAAGGCATTAGGTTCGTCATTATTCTCATAGTCTGTATTCAAACCATTAATAAGCCTCTGTATAGATAATCTTATACCTTCACCAGTAAAAAAAGTTATAGAATTGACAATAAAGTCTAAGAAGTTATTGAATGCCAAAAAAGATGGAGAAATAAACTTTACTAACAGTTGGTTAAAACTGAAAGTAACAACTTTGAAGATAATCCCAAAATAAAAGCTATATTTAACATTGTTAGAAAATTGATCAGAAGACATTTCATCAAAGAATTTGAACTTGGGCTACTGTATTACGATGCTTTATTGTGAATTACCGTATTAAATATAATTGATGGTAATGCTGTTTTCCTTTTTTAGCAATGATTCCAGTCATTATGGATTCATCTGTTATTACGTCCTTTATAAATGCACTGCTAGACAAACCTACAAAAAAAAAAAAGACAAAAAAAATGTTTAAATTGACGAATTGAAGGCAAGCTAACAATTAAAAATACTAGACTTTATGGATTATAAGTATTATCTAACATTTAGTAAATTATATCAACGAGAGATAATTTCGAACACTACTTACATTCTTCATTCAAAAACTTTGGTGTATTAATCATTTGTTTCATATTTTTTTTTTAGTAATGAGTCACGAATTAAGAGAGCAAGATCGTTGGTTGCCAATCGCTAATGTTGCAAGATTGATGAAGACAACTTTACCACCTTCTGCAAAGGTGTCAAAGGATGCTAAAGAATGCATGCAAGAATGCGTAAGTGAATTCATTAGTTTTATCACGAGTGAAGCCAGTGACAACTGTCTGGGTGAGAAGCGTAAAACAATCAATGGAGAAGATATTCTTTTGGCTATGACGGCTTTAGGGTTTGAAAATTATTCCGAAGTTCTAAAGATTTATTTGACAAAATACAGACAGCAACAAGCACTAAGACAAGAAAGAGGAGAATCCCGTAAAAGAAATACACCTTTCCAATCGTCCAAAGCTGAAGCTGGACCACTTACAGGTTATATGGAAACAAATGTCGAAAACATCAGTAGTGATAATACTATGATATCAAATGAAGGAGAAAACAAGTTAAACAGTGACACAACGATACATCAATATATTGTAAATGACAACATGGTGGCCGATAAAGGTGATTCTCTTAATCAAAATGAATCAAATGACCTTCAAGATGACGAGAATTTATAGACAGCTGCGACAACAGAGTAGAATTTTAATGACCACAGCATAGAAATTATTAAATCTCTTTATAATCTTCATGATGACCTCTTTTACTATTACTATTATAATTATTATTACTTCTATATTATTATTATTATTATTATTATTATTATTATTTTCATTTCATACTATATTTAAAGTTTCTTTATATATCAATGCATACGTTAAATTTTTATTAAAGTTAGCTAAACTAGCAATTCAAATATTATCATTATTTTAACTTTAGTAACTAAAAAAGTCTCATAGAACTGTAGTCAAAAACTTTTGCTCAAGAAATGGACTTATACGAAGGTCTTCTTAATGTATCTAACTTTCTAGTTGACTTATCATCCTCCGAACGATTTTTCATTTTAAGCTTACCAAATCCTGCATTAGAAGGTCTTCCAGAATTAATAGCAAATACAGCTGCAAGTGACGGTCTACTGCCTTGTTTACCTGTTTGCAAATTATTTGGAATTTTATCGTTAGAATTCAACGAAGTCTTCACACTCAAACGATTATTGATACCACTTGGTTTCTTCACAACCGACAAATGTCTATTACCATAGCTTCCGAAAGATTTCAATTTAGGGATATGGAATTTTGACTTGCTTTCATCTGATGACTTTTCATAATTTGCTCTATCAAACTTTTCATTGTCATAGGTACCGTCTCCATACTCGTTGTATTTAACTCTTTTAATCAATGGCCTTTTTGCTGCATTTGTTGTGACATCAGTCTGTGATTTTCTTTTCAACGGTCTAACGATATCAATATCGACACTATAGTTATAGTTGTACAAAGTAGGACGAGAATTACTTTTGCGAGCATGATTGTCAATTGAATCTCCATGTGGATTGTTCATTGGAATACTATCATTTTCCAATTCAGTAGTTTCATCTTTCTTGATAATACGGTCAACTATATTTGATATTGTGTGACTGAATTTTGGTATATCACTATCGTTACGATTAGAAGATACTTGCTTGAGTGAGTTATGGAAAGAAAATGAACTATCACGAAAATGATGTGAACTTGATGATACTGTTGAAGAAGTAGTAGCTTGAAAATCGCCTGATGCAATAGAAGCAGCAGCTCTTTTTTTAATGTTGGCAATCACCTCTGAAATATTATTATTCGAAGTTAAAACATTTGGTGGTTCAACAAATTTTTTAGTACTTGCTGTACTATCTTTAGCTAATCTGTTATTACTATCCAAATTCTTAATACCTGAAGTGGTAGCACGAGTATTACTGTTAGCATTTGAAGATATATCTCTCCTATTGTTTTCTGTAGATAAATCAATTGCTAAAGATCCATTACTCATATATTCTTTAAACTTGGACAAACCTGTAGCAATTCTAGAAGATAATACATTCAAATCCAATCCGGCTGCAAACAGATTATTAGCAAGATGTCTTGTTAAAAGATCTCGAAGATAAGGAGTGGATGCATACTCATTCGCTAGATCCGCCATTGCTTTTGCATGTTTCTGTTCAGCAGATAATACAACAGAATCAACCTGAATAGTAGACTTTGGTTTCTTGCTTTTTTTCGATTGCTTTTTCAGAGTCAGTTTATTGGATTGCTTCATAGATTTGTTCAGAGAAGATGCGCTGTTGTTGATTGCAGATGTAATAGCGGATCTAATTGATTCTGAATTTGAGTTGACAATTTTGTTAAATTTACTAATGGATACAGACGAAGCATTGGAACTAGATGGCTTAGACACTCTTGATGACAAAAAGGAATTTCCAAGAGCTTTTTTTAATTGTTTATCATTCTTAAGTTGCTCATTCTGCAATTTCTTCTTTCTTCGTTCTTCTTTTCTTTTGAGCTTATCATCTTTGAGCCTAGCCTTTTCTTCTCTCTTTTTCGTTTTTTCTAATTTCTGCATCTCTTTCTCTTGTCTCAACCTTAGTCTCTCCTGTTTTCTTTCCAATTTTGCTTGTCTCAATAATTTCCGTTCTTCCTTTCTTTTACTTTTCTCTTCTTTTAATTTGATTTTTTCCTCCCTAATTTTCATTCTTTCTCTTTTAGCATTCAATTCTTCTTCTTTTCGTTTCTTTCTTTCTTCTCTTTTCTTTATTTTCTCTTCTTCCATCTTTCTACGCTCTTCTTTTTTCTTTAACGCTTCTTCTCTTTCTTTTAGCTTTAATTCTTTTACCTTTTGCTTCTCAGCTTTTGCTTTTTCTTTTTCTTCTCTTTTCTTTCTTCGTTCTTCTTTTCTCTGCAATTTTTCTTGTTTATTTTTCTCTTTTATTTTTCGTATTTTCACCTTCTCCTCTAATATCTTTTCCTTCTCTAATCTTACTTTTTCTCTGGCCTCTTCCTGTTTTTTCTTAACTTCTTCGTAGTGTTTCTTCTTTTCCTCTCTTGCTTTAGCAATCTCTAATGCTTTCGATTCTTTCCGCGCTTTCAAAGCTGCTTTTTCTAATCGTTTCTTCTTTATTTCCTCTCTCTTTAATTCTCGAAATTTCTTACGGTTTTCTTTTTCCGTTCGAGATACCTCTCTTTTCTTCAAAATTTCTGGATCAATAATAACGGTATTTCGTTTTTTACTTGTTTTCTTATTCGAAGTATTCAATATGGGATTGATTGTAGAACTCCTCACATCATTCTCAGATAATTTGTTTTGTGGTTCATTAGATCTTGTAGAAGCCGATTGAACATTTTCAACTATAGCATGTTCTTCATTTAACAGACTTGAAAAACTTCTACCAATCACATTGTTGACTACTTCATCGATTGCCAGTTCCAAGTTATCTGCCTCCTCAATAGCTGTATTGGCACTTGGTTGAGATGACAATTCTCTAACAGAGAATGTTTTTTGCTCTTTCTGTTTTTGTTTTTCTAATTTTTTGGTTTCCTTTAATCTATATCTCTCTCGCTGTTTTTCCAACTGTTTTGCTTCTTTTTTCTTTTGCTTCTCTTCTTCTTCTTCTGTCAAATGTGATTTTCCACGTTTCGAACTCTCCTTTGGTTGAGATTTCAAATGTTTTAAGTGTGTCTTAATTTTTTTTTTAGGTTCAGTTTGTTGGTCCTTGCCCTTTCCAGTTTTAGAAGGCTCTAATTTCTTCTTCTTTTTTAATACTGCTTCTTCTTGTTGCTTCTTCTGTTGCTCTTGCTTAAGTCTTTCTGCCTGTTGTTTATTGAGCTGTAGAGCGGTTTCCACAGTACTTGGAGTAGCAGAACGGCGGTTATTATCTGAAATAATAGCATCTGCAACACTTCGAATCATTTCTTCCATTGCTGCTTGAAATTCATCAACATCTGTAGAAGATGATTGCATTCCTTGCGAGTGTGATAAGCTTCGAGAGGTTGCAGTTGCACCTGTCGACGTTGAAGGACGTGTTACACCAATAAGAGGAATAGAAGGATAAACCTTTCGTTGTGCCACAGGTGTAGTTGTAGATTTTTTGCTCCGCGTATCTGAGCTTTGACGTTTTGTAGTTTTTTTGGTGGATGTTTTAGTTTTTTTGGTACTAGCATCGGAAACAGCAGAAACAACATTTTGCACAATTTGTGCAATTGCGGCGTCAGCTAACATTTGACTTGAACCGATTTGCAGTTGCAGCGATGAGACCTCATTCAACATTGTATCTATATTTGTATCGTTAATAATATCAGTTGATGACTGTTGATTCTCATCGTCATTAAGATGTTGGAGACTACCTACAACATTACTAACAACTTGTGCAATATTGACATCATCTTCGTAGTTAGCAGTATCAACATCAACATTATCGTTATCAATAGAAACCTGCAGCACATTTAAATTTGATGAATGGGAAGTTGCATTAGAGGATTGTTGAACAGCTTGCTTAATAATTTCATTAACAGCACCACTGATCAAATCATCACTCTGATTAACGGAATTATCTTGCTCTATCTCATGAATTGTCAAATTGTGTATGTTTGGTACTATTTGAGAGGCCACATCTACATTATCAGAGGAGATGGGTTGTGAACTTTCTTGATCTGTCTGATTTTGATAGTCTGAATCTTGTTTGCTTACCTGCGTTGTTGCTTCAATAGTGTTTCGTACTGCTTGTGCAATAACGTCATCAACATTAAGCTCTGTGTGATCTTTAACTCTTGAAGTACTTCCGGTGTTATTTTGTGATGAAACATTGTTGATTGATTTTTCTGTATGCAGTTTTTTAACAGATTTGTTCGATTTTGGTAGTTCAGGTATGCGTGAGGAGGTATCTTCTGATGTATTTGTTTCCTTCGACGCGTTAAAGTTTTCTATATTTTGCAACAGAGTTTCAGTATTGAAAGATTCTTTATTGTTTTCTGAGTTGGTTGTGGATATTTGCTGAACAGTTTCAGAGACAATTTTAGAAATTGCATCTTCCATGCCTAGCGTTACAAATTCATCCTGTGAAAAATCTTCCTCACCTTGGTTTATATTAGTTGACTCTACAGCTAATTTATTATTATCTGTAGAGTGTTCATTAATCGCAAACATACTCTCTGTTACAGCTAAGCTTTTAGGCTGATCTGATATTGTCTTTTCCAGTATGTCATTATTAATATCTTGGAATTTATCTGATATTCTCTGTATATTTTGTTGTAGAGATTCATTATTTAAATCCCGTACTTCATCGTCTTTCTCTTGGGTCGCTTCGAGTTGCTGTTGCTCTTGAATTTGCGTTGTCTCACATTGACCATCTTTGGGATGGTCCACTTGAGGTTGGGTGTCCTCAGGTTGGTGTTCTTCAGATTGGACATGTTCTGACTGGTCTTCTTCAGGTTGAGTAGCTCTTGTAGTATTGACAATATCATTAAAAATATTTCCAACTAAATTGCTAATGACATCATTGTAATCACTGTACTCGTTCTTTTCACTGACGTCTTTGGCACTTCGGTCATCTCTTTTCGCATGATCTACTGTTTGAACCAGATTTATATCTTCTGCGGACTGAAGATTATTCTTTTCTATTTCCTTATTAATATTGTTGTCATCGATTGCTTCACTCCTTAGCGCATCATCTATTTCATCTTGTGTAGCAGATTCTGTTGACATTTCTGTGTCTTGAACAAAATCTGCAGGATGATCATCATTATTATCCTCATCTTGATCTTTTGTAGAGCTCTCTTCATAGTTATTTTCTAAAGTTTGTGCCACTAACGATTCTGTTATTCTAGATAACGCGTCACTCAACGCGTCATTTGGGTTGTCATCATCACTCTGATGATTCAGAATATTACTCATTGTAACTAAAGGCCAATCTTAAAAAGAAAAAAAAACAGTCAAACAATTTTTGTTAGAACTAAAAAAAGCTAAAAATTAGTTTAGGATTGTTGTTGAAATAAGTTGCAATATATGATAACTCAATATATTTGATTAGCACTTCTTTAACGTGCTCAGAGTTATCTATGATTGTTGTTTTCTTTGTTTTTTTTTTTTTTTTAATTTCTTTTTTTTTAAATTCTTACCTTGTTAGCTTCTTTGTTTATTTTTATGTTTTCCTTTTAGAAAAAAAGACAAACATCATAATGCTATAACATCTACACATCTTATAATCCTTAGTTAAAAATTAAAATAAAACATCTAAACATATGTAAATTAAAACATCTAGAAAAGAACCTTTACATCTATATCTCTACTTGTAATATTATAATATTACAACTTTATTTAAATAAACTGAACTATTAATTATTAGCTTCCAAAATTAGTACATTGAATAGTCCATACATCTATGAATATGTACATACATACATTATTATATAAATTAACTAATACATATTGTATACCTTACATATAAGCTTTGAATGCATGGGTTTTATTATGTTAAGAATTTTATGTGTAAGGTTTCATATCTTTTTGTTACCATTTAAGAGAAGTTTCGAGTGGAAGAAAAGCACCTACGATTCTTATCTTATCTACTATCACTACTTATGTGAAATGAACAAAAGAAAAACTGGCAGTCCAGAACGAATAAAAAAAAAAAAAAAGAAAGGAAGTCAATATTCTTAAACATAATTTATTAAAGATCAGACAGTACCCCCTAATATTGATGCCCATCGTATGTTAATCACTTTGTTTGAATCAGTTTTACTCTAAACGATTTGCTGCTTTCACTGACTAAGTCAGCAGTCGTTTTTTTTTTTTTTTTTTTTTTTTTTCCATTGTGCTAATTTATAATGGAAGTCTCATCTTCAGGAATGACTCAAGAAAATCGTGGTGTGGCTCATTCAGTGATCTCTGATTCTTCCTCCAGTATTTCTTTAGAAAGTAAGGTGACTAAGAATCCAAAATCTAAGAAAAATAATGGGACAACTCTAAAAGACAAGAAACGAACTACATACGCCTGTGTTAGATGCAGAAAGAGACACATTAAGTGTCCAGGAGGAGATCCTTGCCCAAAATGTGAAAAAGCAAGAGCTCCATGTGAATATCCGGAAGTAGATAAAAAACTTGTTATTTCAATGAAATATTTACAAAAATTGCAAGAAGAAATTGCTTCTTTGAAGAAAGCTAATGCAAGTCTAAGATCTATGAAGTCAAATTACAATAATTCGGAATTTTCGAATGACCCAATAAATATCGCTGAAAATACAAAATCTCACAATTCATTCAACTCTGATACTAGTAAAAAAAAAATATTTACTCCAATTAAAATTGGAGCATCAGATAATAAAAATAGTATATCATATCTAATATCTAACGATCCGGCTACAAGACCATCAAATCTAACTACAAGTTCCTTGATGCAGTCTGATACTATTACTCAAAATGATTCAACATCCATCTCAAAAAATAATAATCCATCAGCCGACAATTTTTCACCTTCAGTAGGTAACTCCAATAAACAAATCAACAGCGTATGTCTTCATGATGATTCACATATCTCTGAGGTCATTCCTCCATTCGTCGAACTGCGAAAAAGATTGGTATCTTCAAATTCAGGCGAGAAATTTTATGCTGGTTCATCCTCAATGACTCTTTTTGGTTTGGAAGTCGAAAGCATGATCCCAACTAACAAATTGCCTACCGGAATAACTACTGCTTCCGCGCACACTACTTTTATTCCTTGCAATATTGACTCAGAGTCAGCTATTCTTCCTGATGATGATGATGATGATCATGATGAAATGAGCGGAAGCAATTGCAATGCCAGAATAATTGATAAAGTGTCGGAAAAATTGTTAGATAATGGTTTGTCTAATAAATCTCCTAAAGATTTCTTAACTTTGAATTGCATGGGGCAATTGTCCAGTTCTTCTACAAAGAGAAAGAGAAGTAATACACATTCATCTACGATCCTTGAAAGAGAAGGTAATACATATCGTATATATTTAAGAAGAACAGAAAATCGACCAGGAATCTCAGTAAAGTTTTCGCTTCCCGCATACTCTTATGCAATGTTATTAATAGATACATTCATCACGTACAACGACGGTTGTTTTTATTTTTTTAATGAAGGTCTAGTTAAGGAAAGTTTAAGAAAAACATATAACAATAGCTTGAAAAGAAAAAGTAATGCCTCTTCATCTTCCTCCACCTCTTCTTCTTCTTCTAAAGCTGCAGAGGTTGCTGAAAGAAGAGATTCAATAATTGAGACTATAAATTTTTGCAAATTTTTATTGATTTTTGCTATCGGTGAAATGTATCTAGGAACTGCAAACAGCACAGATGGCACTAAACTTCTTCTTCCTGATTTATATTTGAATGAGAATGATAATTTGGATAATGAAAATCTTGTAGATGGTACGAATCCAAGATTGCCAGGTTCTGGATTCTTTCAACAAGCTTCAGAATTATTTACAGGTCTTTTCTCTTCAGGCGCTATAGATAATGTTCCCAGAGAAGGAGGTATTGAAGTTATGCTTTTATATGCTTTTTATCTTCAAGTCGCGGACTGTTCAGCTGCCTCATATTTGTATTTTGGTATTGCATTACGTGCTTCTTTTGTACTAGGTCTTCATGTTGATGTTGAAAAAGATTCAATTACTAGATTTGAGCTTGAACACCGTCGTAGGCTATTTTGGACTGTTTACATGTTTGAGAGAATGCTATCATCAAAGGCGGGCCTTCCATTGTCATTAAGTGATGATTCAATATCAACTGAACTTCCGCAAGATTTTGAAAGTTCTAATCCTCCTCCTGGATGTGAACATTACATTTTTCCGGATGCAGATTATATAACTAACTGTGTTACCATTGTTCAAATCAATGCTGTTATTTTATCTTCTCTATACCAAAGAGCACCCACAGCAAATATATTGCCTGTGATAGTAGAATTGATTACAAGACTTTTTCAATGGAAAGAAGCACTTCCGCATTTCCTTAAACCCGATTTCCAAAAAACAGGTAAAAATTTCAAGATTACCAGACTTGTTACAAACATCATGACAGAATATTTCCAGGGTATAAATTTAGCAGTTAGACCATTATTGTTTTACTTAACTACTAAACAAATTAAAGAAAATAAAACTTCTGATTTATACCTTGATTTATCTAAATTTTCACAAACTATTGTAACACTTCTTAATGCTTCATTTCAAGGTTCTATTAACACTGTCAGATCTTTATGGCATTTGATGCCACAAAATATGGTTGCATTGTTCGGATACATGGACAGAGAGTATCTTTTTACTTCAGCTGCTACATTAATTCTTTTCAATGCTACATTCGGAGTTCATGGTGCTACAAAAGATCATCTTGATCATGCGTTAATGATCTTTACTAAAATGAGAAATTTGGGAAATAATCCAGCAGAACTACGTAGAGCTCAATTGATTAAATTGATGCAAACCTTCAATTTCAATTCAAGTTTTGATGAACTTTTGACTAAATTTGTTGAAAATGACACAACTAACAAAAAAATAATGAAGCGAACATATAAAAAGAAAAGAACTACTAACACATTTAATCTGGTTTCAAAAACAGATAATAACGCTGACGAGCTTACAAAACCAAATGCAGTGAGAAGTCCAAGCGATGTCAATTTGAACGCCCAAAATGACATAAAACGTGATTCTACGTTATTCACCTTCGAGCCTAAAGATTCTGGTACTAAATCTTCAGCAAATAAAGGAAATACATTAACAAAAAAAGTCATTAATAAAGAGATTCGAAAACGTGTGAATGTGAATAGATTTAAGTATCAACAAACATTAAATCAGGATGGCACAACTTTTGTTACTGAAAGCTTAAAAGATTCTCAAACAAAATTTTCTATCAATAATGGTACCACTTCATCTTTAATTTCTCAAATCAAACCTAGTACTACTGAAGATCATAATACTGCAAAAAGCATGAGTTCAATAAATATGTTGAATAGCAGTTTTGAAGATCGTTCTATTCATAATATCAATGATATCATTCTTGGGAACCATCACCATAATATTCGTCATCCAGTCTCAAATACAAGAAATGAACTTGGTGAGGATAAACCTATCCCGTTCACAAAAACTTTTCTGGAAAACAATAAGTTCAATAGCTTAGAGCAACAGAAGTCGTATGACAGTGAACCACATCCACCAATTGATATGGAACATGATATTGAATCATACCATCAAGATGATAATTTTCAAAAGAATTCAGAATCTCCTACCAATAATAACGTTTTGGAATCGTTTATGAGTGGTGATTTTATTCAACCAAACCAGACTACTGATTTTATTAATAAAATGAATACTTATGGACTAAATTCAACTGAGAATGATCTTTGGGATGATATAACAAATCAGCAATCGTGGTTGAATGACATTTCTGAAGAATTTATGAGTCTTATGGAAAATATCAAATAAACCTACGTACGTTTTTGTGAATTGTCGTTCTGCTGCATATTTTCAGCCAATCGGATTGTGTTAACTATCTATTTTTGAGTTGTTTATTTTTTTTTTTTTTAATATCAATTTTCATCATTTCTTTGTGTATCTTAATTTGAAATGAAATGGTATTTGGCTTTTCTTTTCTTGCTGAATCTTACGTTTTTATATTTCAGAAAAATTTACTTGATTCTAGCTTTTTACTTTTCTTTAAATGATCTCTAGACAATTACAAAGTATTAACTATACAGGTAAACTTAGCCTTTTAATTGCATATGAAAATTAATAATATATAATTTATATTAAAGCTTGTACTGAAGGATTATATATTCCTATAATTACAGACAAAGTCTCTTTATCATCTTAGTTGAATTATCATTTGTCCATTCACGGAGACGCTTATGTTCACTCGTTAACATAACTGCCTTTATCTCAAGTTCTTTTGAATCCATTAACTCCTGTGCTCTGGAAATGCTTTGTTTCGAGCTAGTTTTATTGAAATACGTATTGTTCTCATCACGTAATCTACTCTTTTCTAATTCCAATGAAGTTAAAATTCCAAAATTTGTAATCAATGTATAGCCACCATTATCAATATCTTGAATTTTACTGAGCAACAAATATATTAGTCTCTGAATGCGGTAATTGAAATAAGGACAACTTTTTAAAGATAATACCCAATCTAATATGTTTCTCTTGTGCAAAAATAAAATATCAGTATTGGTGGTAATGCCATCAATTAAACTCGACAATATCCAGATCGTATCTTTGTAATATGTTCCAGCTTCAACACCTGCACTTGTCATTTGTTTGAATAAAGGCAAGTCTGATTTACTCAAGCCTGGCATACCTAACAAATATTTATATGCTCTTTCGTATAAAGAGCTTTTTGGATTGGTTATAATTGGAACAAATTTTGCGATGAAATGGTAAACAATTGGAGAAATATCTTGAGGTTTATGTAAAGAGCGCTCTTGACTATTTTCATTAGGAAGGGTATATGTTGCCAATATTTTTTGAAGTAAAATTTTTACCAATTCTTTTTCCGAATAGTTTGAGTTTTCGTTAGCTGCTGTTATGCAAACATTGTATAAGATAGTTTGGATTATATTTAGTAGTTTTTCATCCAAAGTAGAAAGGCAAATAATAAGATATTCCAACAAGCCAGTATCAACAAGTTTTCTTATATCAAAACTAATAACTTCATTAATAAGATCTTTTGCATTAATTTCTTTGGCTTTATCTGATGATATCATTAGATCATCAATATTGATTATTAGTAAAGAAATAAATCTCGGGTCATAGATTAATGTACTACCATTCCTCTTCATGTCCATATTTTCATAAAATGTCCATATACTATCATTAAATTCATCACAAATGTCACTCGCAATAAGTTGTTTATTACAAAAATTTTTCATAGAATTTCTCAAATGCATGCTATTTAATGTAACCACAAGACTACCGTTCAGCTTTTGTTTTTCTATCAAATGTTCATCAATTAAAATCTCATCATAATCATCGATATCATTACTTTTCTTATAGGCATCGTTCGTAATATCAACAAAATTCCATGAAACATTGTAGTCATTAAGCCATGAATTTGAAAACTTTTCTTCAATTCTATTCAATATATCAAACAATAGTAAGTCAGCTGCAGAAATAGAACCATTGTAACAAAGAAGAATTTTTTCTCTCGTATAATAGGTTGAATTTTTAGCAACATCAAAATTAAACATTTTGTATACCAACACAGCCGATGCATACTTTGCCTTTTGATTGTTCGTCTGATAGAGTGGATTTCTTTCATTACTTAAAAATATTTGTAGAATTCTATTGAAATCTAACGACTTGTCTATTTTGTTCGCATGAATGTTCTCAATGAGTCCTATTAAGTACTCTAATACAAATATATTTTCTATCCAAACTTGTGACTTCATCACAATTTCAAACTGAGTGTTGATAAAATTCTTTGCAACGAAATTCAAGAAAGATTTGCTTTTATTATCCTTAATCCTTAGAACCTTCTTGCCGAGTATGCTAACGAGGTTTTCTAAAGAATAATTAAAATCATCTGTCTCTGCAAATTTTTTATTCATAAATAAGAAACACTTATTTATATATGTATTAAACTTCATAAAATCGTTCACGTTCAACATGAAGTCAAGCATAGAAGCCGTAAAAACATCATACTTTGAATTTTCGATCATAAAAAATGATATAACTTTTTCTTTATCTGAAGCCTCAAGGTATTCAAAGCAATAATTTATGCACTTCAAAAAGTCGTTGTAATTTTGTGGAAGTATTGCATTATTTGATAATGAATTCATTAATTCTATAGCTTTCGAGGAAAACGACTCTTGAAATTCCTTTTTCAATTCATTCTTCAAAGCAAGCACCGCCTCTTCTTCAACATAACAGAGAATTTCCATAGATAATTTGTTTTCAAGGATGGAGGATTTTAAAGAGAATTTAGAAAATTCTGAATCATTTTTCAATAGAATCGTAAATAATAACAGCTTCAATTCGGTTTTGTCTTCCGACAATAATGAGTATACATCTGGAATATAGCTAGAGTGAATGTTTTGATATTCCAACAATTTCACTACTGCGCTTAAAATTTCAGCATAATACTTCGTTTGACAATTCGTATTGATCAATAGTTCCATTAAATTTATTATATAAGCAGGCTGGATGTTTGCATTTGTTGATACAACTTGGAATAAAATCCATGATGTTAATTGTAAGTTATTCATATATGACTTCAATACAGCATGAATCTGTTGGCTATCTAAAGCCCAAAGATTCACTTGAATTTCTTGAATTTCTTTTAAATCTAAACCACATTCCAAGAATCTTATGAGTTGGCTGTAAACAAATAAAGAAAACGCTTTTAATGTTTTTTGAAACTCTTGTGTAGATGCTGCATCACATTGACTTCTAATTAATGATCCAAAATAAAATATAATTTTACCAGGCTTTTCTTTTTTACTGTGAAATAAAAATTTCTTCAAAACTCTAAAACTGGAATCTGTATTCTGAAAAGTTAAATAATTATCAACCTTGCTGATCAAGTTTTTTGCATATTGAAATTTAGAAACATTTATTAATTGAACTATGCAATTCAAACAGCCAGCAAGGTCAAGATCAGTAACAATAATTTCTTCAATTCTGTCAAAAGTATCAATTTCTCTATAAGAAATATTTTCAAAAAAAGAAAGTTCTTCATTGAATATTCTGGAGCATTCCTTTAAGGAAACTATTGAACTAAACTGGTTGTTTATTAGATTGTCAAAAGCTACCTTGAAAAAAGAATCACTTTCAATAAATCCCAAAACTGGCTCAATTGTAGATTCAACAACTACATATTCCTTGAAAAGCGAAATGATGCCATCCTTTGGCTCACCAATAATTACAGCGTACTTAGCAAATAAAACTAGCCACAAAAATGTTGTCTGGTATCTCTCATCATTGTCTTTTGAAACAAACTTAAATTGTTCAAATAATATAACAAAAAATGGACTAATCTTTTGATATTTTTGATTGGACAAGTCAATATATTTATAAGGAGTCACAGATCTGGAAATGGTCTGATCTAATAAGTTCCAAATATTTTGGAGAAATGTCTTATCCTTTACTAATTTGAAAGTAAGTTTCAAAGAATTACCCAAGATCATATTTGGATGGATCAAGATACTATCGTACCAATTTTTATAATCGTGATAAATCAAACTTTGACTCACTAGAAGATTTAGTAAAGATGAGATTTTATTATCTGCTGAATCACTGGAATCAATAAAGCAATTCAACTTCAATAAATTGCAAAACAACGAATTATTATCTTTAGAGAAGCTGTACCATTTCAGTGCGAAGGTGAAATGGGATTCATCGCCGCCATCCTTAGTAGTCAATTCTTGAAATTTAAAAAAACCATCTAATAATAATAAATCAATACCTTTCATTTCATCTTTAGCATTAATTAAATTGTTAAAGTAGCCATTCAAAATAGATAATCCATTTGAAGGGATGTAAATTCCACTAACATTAGACATATAATGATTCAAAACATTTATCAATGACAAAACTAGCAACTTGTTATCCTTTTCAGATTTCATTAAATCAGAAAAAACTGATAACAAAATCGAAACTTCGGGAATCCGACTTTCAAAGTTAGAAGACAATTTCAACAAATCTTGGTTCCATTCATTTTGTACGTAGATTTTAGTAATTTTTTTAAATTTCTCGAAAATAGCACACAAAATTTGTAACGTTAATTGAACGATCAATAAATTAGAAGATTTTAAACATTTTGTCAAAGAAATATCGTTAAAACAATGAGGGAGAAAACTATCAAGTATTAAGGAGTTGCTTGGAAAACAAGTGAATTCGACATTATACAATGTTTCTGGTACTGGCAAACTGATAATTTTCTGTAAGAGTAAAGCTTGGCCTATCCAGTAAAAAGTCAACTTTGGATCAAAGTTTCCATTTATGGATGATAAATAATTTGTATATACAGGAATCAATTCTGGAACCTTTTGCAATAAGTCTAATACAAATAATAACTGTTGTTTATTATCCCAAGGTTTCATTTCTATCAAAACATTATAAGCAAATTGATTAGAAATGGAAAACTTCTTCGCTCCGATATTTACCATATGGTTATTTTTATTCATTAGATTCGAATCAATTGGCACTTCTAACCAAGATTTTATATCAATAGTTAGAACATTAGAGTGCTCACCCCAAAAAAACACTCTAAGAAATTTGTCAAAACTCATATTTATATTTTTATCTGAAATATAATACATTGGTAGAAGAGATATCAAGTTCCATTGGTTGAAGATCTTCAATTTTATGGACCTGACTTTATTGGAATCGAAAAAAAAATCTTCTAAAATGTATTTTTGAAAAACATTTAATATTTTATCAATTATTTCAAAAGGATCAAATCTTGAGGAATATTTAAATAAATTAGCTAATATCTTTCTTCGATTAGAATTATCAATTACCAAAATATCCTTTCTTGTCGTTGGAGAAGAATATTCAATTAAGCTTAGTATGAAATTTATGGCATTATATCTTATCGATCTTTTTGTCAATCGAACGTCTGCTGTAATTTCAATCTTTGTTGGTGCAAATAACTTGCTCATCGCAGCAATATCCAAATTGAATAATTGAATAAATTCATCAACGAACTCTCCATTATTAAACAGAACAATCGCAGTCAATAATCTTAAGATTGGATTAGTCGTGGGTGGTTTCATTGAAGATAGCCCCCTATAAAAGACCTTAATATTTAATGGAATCAATAGAGACTCTTTTATCAATTTTGCACCTGCACTAGTAAACTCCTGATAATTATTGCATTTTTGAATAACCTTCAAAATCTTTAATGTAGCATCCGTATGTTTACTGTGATTGTTAGCATTTGAATAGTAGTTCCATAATTGCACTAATTGATCCGGATAATTCAATTTATTTTCAATAAGTTTCTTAAAATCTACTTTGAATTTCTCTTCGTCAAATTCAAAACCCACATCCTTTGTTCTATTGTTATTCTGAAAAATAATATCTAATTGTGGAAGAATTTCTGAATTTATGTTGCTACTAAGTTTATATTTATTGTTATTGTGATTACCATTATAATTGAATTGCAGTTTTTCCTTGGAAAAAGGAACGTCACTATCCGCAAATGATGACATTATTTTCTAATTCTATAATGATGAAGATATTATACTGTATTATTATTCTACAATCTAATATATAAAAATAAATAAATTTATAATAATACTTGTGCTAATGTTATCAAAATATATTTATTGTTTATTAAATCAACTCATCCTTTTAACTATTCGTTATTATATATATATATATTTTTTTTTTTTTTTTAGTTAAGTATATCTTCTCATCTCTTATTTTTCAACTTTCAGTAAGTAAAAATACTCGTGAGCTAACGAAAATATTAACAACAAAAAAAAAAAAAAAAAAAAAAAAAAAAAAGCGATAAAAGGAAGAAAGCTATGAAGCAGAACACATAACTATGATCTTCAGACTTGTAAATAAGCGTTAAATTTTTGAATTATATCAGGAAAAAAAAAGGATAAAGAATTTAATTAGTATTAATACTTAAATGGCAAGACTTAGCAATTCTAAAAGGCATCTAGTGCCAAAAAAGGAATCAAATAACTTAAGAAAAGGTTTATCGAAGAGTAGCAATGTTAATAATACATCCAGAGAAGGTGATCTAATTGATACTTGCAATATACAGAAAAATGTTGATAATAATATTAACAAAAATAACATATCCAATAATAGCAATAGTAGTATTATAAGTCAAGGCAACATACGGGATAATAGTACGCCTAACCATACCATTCTTCCCAATGATAATGATGACGATGTTAAATCCAAAACAAAAGATATCATTATAGATTCAAGTATAAAAGCAAAGATTGAAAACATAGTAAATGAAGTAAAGGCTGAACATTCTATTTTTGCTGAATACAAAACAACTGTAGATTTAAGGAAGAAAGTCACAAGTGGTTTAATAAATTTGTTGCTTAAAAAATTACAATTTCTTGAATCACAGAGTTCTTTACCAGAGATACACCATGTGAATAAAGAGATAAGAATTTTTTTGCTTGATAATGATTTATCGAGCAAATCAGATGATTTCAGTGATGAATCGATTACCAGTGATAAAGATCAGATTAAAAAGTTGAAGGATGAAAATTTTGCATTGAGAAAGAAATTGGCATCTATGAGCTCCACTTCAGAAACAGCTACCAAAAAGTCTGTCAAACATTATGAAAATATTATAGAGAAAAAAGACATTATTACCGATATGCTCGAAAGTATATGTGGAATGAGTATCTCGGAAGTAGACGAATCAGATCCTAACAATTTGATTTTTGACTGCACACAGTCAGGAATAAATGGAGAGATCTCATATAAATTAAGCTTGTGTAGAACAAATGATGAGCAAGATAAATTGTATGCAGAAGATCAAGATGAGGACGAGGAATTAATCAATGACAGTGGGGTTATAATGGTTTATACTCCTTTGTTTGAACCAATAAATGACTTAAAACAAATTCTACCTGAATATTTTTTTGAAAGCTTAACTTTCCCAGTTGAAACTTTACCGCAATTCTACCAAAAACTCTCCCGAGCGTTGAATAGGAGCAATTGATCTATATCAAGGCATATATTACCAAATCTTTGCCGTTGCTTAAGATCTTTTTAATTTGGGTCTTTGTTGTAGTGAGTGATTTTGTTTTTTCAATTATTTTTTTACGCCATACATAGAATCCATTTGACATTCAATCAAAGTGAGTTGACAAGAATACTGCATACGTTTTTGCTCGAATAATTTTTTTTTTCTTTTTTTGTCGAATTTGTAAATTGCTTCACAGAGAAACATAAGCTCCAAGTTCTGGAAGATAGTGCAAGAATAATATATTAACGCTTATTTAAATATCTTTTCTGGATTAATGTTTGGTACTTGTGGTCTTCTGAAAAGCTACCAAATTTTCATTTCTTGCTCTTTAAATCAGGCTGCTCAATGTCAGAATAAACTATTGAGTCCAGATGTCAGAAAAGTACGTCGAACGCCAAATGCATGTTATTTCTTAATATGGAGAGACAAAACTATTTTTTTTAGATTTAGAGGTATGGTCCATTAGTAATGTTCAAAAAAATAATGACTAGTAAAAGATATCCATGACCAAACTTAGCTGATTTTTCAATAAAAGGAAACTATTCTTTGTTTTTCTTCTTTTTTTTTAATTTTTTTTTTTTTTTTTTGTTTCTTTTTGATTTTTAAAGTTTTTCTAATTACAATCTTCTCTTTGCTTTAGTCAATTTTAATATATACTGAGACAGACCATATAAATTCTTCAATGCATATTGTAATCTTAATGGTATAGTCTCCATATAATCATTCCTTATTTGTTTGCCTTAGGTAGTGGCCAACCGAAATAAATTTCAAAAGTTTCCAATATAGGAACAAAGGATACAGAATATGCATGTTTATTTTTATAAACATAAATCAGCAGATAAATTGCAGTAATAGAACAACAGTAGTAGAAACAAAAGCCAGGAAAAAATAATGCTGAGTGTGCGTTAGTAATAAAAACAAAGAATAGAGTTCATAAAATCCAGCTTATAGTATTTGTAAAGTTTATTTTGACAATATTCTTTTACAGTATTGGAAGATGATTCACAAGCTTTTATTTTTCCATGAAGCTTTGTGATTATGAATACTTGTGATTATGATGAATGCTTGTGATTATGATAAATACTTGCTGCAAGAAGACTGAAATCTTTACAAAAAAAAGCCATATACTTTATTTTAAAAGAAAAAAGAAAAAAAATAGAATTCTAGCATTTATGAGATAAGGATGTATTTTAATTTTGTAAGTGTATATGGTGGCAAGTATCCATTTGTAGTCCTTCTTTTTCAGGTTTTTTTTTCTGTTATTGCATAGGAAAATAAGTGAACTGTCCACAAAAGGTACTATTACTGATTTGTCAACGCAAAGGTCAATACACAATTCAATATATGTCAGAAGTTCTAGAAATAATTATCTTCCAATAAAAGCTTCATATTGTGTTTAACTAATCTAAACACTGAATAAAATGTTAATATGCATATACAAGATATACACTTTAGCCATAGAAGAAGAATGAAGATATATAGTTAATTCAATTACAAAATGAAATAACCTTAAATTTTATTTGATCAAATAATTTACTAAATTCATTTGCTAAACTGTTTCTTAGACTTTCATTTTCATGACGTTTTTAGTAATTTATTTGCATTATTTTTAAGTCAGTCGCGTCTAAATAAAATAATCTGGCATTACAGCTAAAAATAAAACATTTTATATCTGTTTCTTTTCTTCCCGACACTGATCGGCTGTTGTGCAATGTTGAATTTTTCATGTTATGTTCCATATGTTTGTACATATGCATACTCACAGGTATGCATGAACAATTTGAACAAAATCAAATAACATATATGATGAAAACAGACGCATCTTTGCTATTGTTGATTTACCTGTTGTGCAAAAGGAGATCCGTTCCAGGATAGGGTTCTACATAGAGATATCTCAAAGATTAACTTCTTTTCCTAGAGAAGCAATGTGATGATTCAGACATATATAGATTCATTTTAATAGTATTTAACTTTTCTAACTTGCGATGATAAATGATTAATTCAAATGTCACCAACCAACAATTATAAAATGCTCGTTTTTGTTTTTGTTTATTTAGTTATTTGTTTATTTGTTTATTTGCTTATTTGTTTATTCGTTTGGTTCTTTATTATTGATACATTTCTTAAATATATATATATATTAGGTAGTCTTATTATGTTACACAGAAATCACAAGAATATGGTACATTCTAGAAGAAAGAAAAAAATATAACTGGAAAAATAAAAATCTACTTTCCCCAACAAAGCTTATTTTTTTATTTCTCATTTTTGTTGAATTGTTGACTCAACTCAGTATTTCATTTGAATGCTTTCTAAGCTCTATTATTACTTTCCATAGTTCAATTACTTATTTAATATGCTTCATATTGATCATGATTTGCGTGCGATGGCCAAACCGAAAATCCAACTATGATTTTACTGTTTAAAAAAAAATAAAAATTATGTGTGTACATGTATACACAAGAGTACATGCAACATATATGTGTGTACATCAAAATGATGCATGTCCGATTTAGTAAGATGCATACTTTCAGAAATTGTGCAGAAGTTTAAACTACCTAAGCAAAAAAAAAAAGAAAAAAATCATGAACAAAAAAAAAAAATAGTGAATATACATAAAGAGTAATTTTTTGTATTTTTACGCCATGTAGTTCAAGATTTTGAATCATGTATGAGCAGCAGATATGAAATCACTTTTTATAAGCAAATTTGTATTATGTTGAAACTAAGTAATCTACTTCGTGAAATACAAATAATACACTTTTGTTAAAATACAGATACTAGAGGGTTTTTGTTAGAAATAAATAACTTTGATAAATACATTTTTTGCTAAAGTCAGTTCAAGAAGATGAGAATATATTCCTATTAAGGTTGTCTTTAGATGGAATAATGTTTTCATCAAGAAATATATTTTAAAGTTCCGAAAGTTCTTGAGAAAGTCAAAATTGCTCGATTGAAATTCTAATATATCACAGTAAAATGAGTTAATGACAATAGCATTCTTAAAATAAACCTTCATGGTGCGCGCATTTTACTGGTTGCCAAATAGGTGTACACAACAAAATGTCGAATGTTATAAATATCAAAAATCTTTTGAGTTGCACAAAATGGGTCATCAAGTAAAACAATCTCCGGTCAATAGATTAAATTTATTTGAAAAATAAAATAACGTATTCGGCAACCTTGCTTAATATTTGGGTTTCTGCTTCTCTCTTTCCCTCTCTGCTCCCCGATGATCTAGCGTTATGCTTCGTTGGTCGGTTAATTTACATGCGATATAGGGTCGCTAGGACTCATCGATCCGTTATTTAGAGATTATATTTAATTTACTAATTATAATATATACTAAATTGTATAATATTATATTAATTCATATATTCTAAATTGCATAATATTATATTAATTCGCATATCTTTTTATTACTATATACTTCTATTTTTGTATGTCTTTGCTACTATTTATTTTTTTTTTTCTTTTTCTGTTTTGTCCTTGTTCCCCCCCCCCCCTGACCAACACCCACCGCCTAGTTACTGGCCCTTGTCATGCACTCCTCAGGCAGTTAGTCTCTTTCGGATGTACATTTAGCAGAGATATATATAAAAATCTATCTTGAAGAAGGATCTTTAGATTTTCCTTCAATATTCATACCTTTTGCATATGCATGATGCAAAACTTTAAACTGGCTGCAAGAAGGGGAAATCCGGACCTTGACTATCACACCATATAATAAGCAATTTAATACACTTTTCAAAACCACAAAAACAAAATACAGTAAGATTCTTAGAAGAACACAACATAATACATAATAGCAATATGATTCTCTGAACAATATAATACAGTTTTCGAAGGTATACATCTTTACAAAAATTTATGTTACAGTTTTCATATATTATATACTTGTGAAGTGTACATAGTGTTGTAGCATGCGATATTTTGTTCTTCTTGTCTGGCTAATAATAAAGAAGCTTAGAGATACATATATGTATAAAGTAATATATAAATATGAGCAAAAAAGGGGAGAATTGATCCACTCTATTTATTTAATTTTAACTCCTGGAGATCTGTAATAGCTATCTTTTTCTATTTTAGCTCTACAATTAAACTTCATTTATAGTTACATTATATTTCGGTTTCGGGACTCTTTTCTTTCTTCCTTTGTTCTAAAGTTGTGTACTGGCCAATTCTTGGTTTTTTTTTTTTCAATTTATTGTTCTTTTACTTTGTAGCTTTTTTTTTATTCTCGTTTTCTCAATTTTTTTTTTGTCTTTATTGGTTTTCCCTTTTTTTTACATTTTTGATTTCTCTTTTAGTACAAATCCTTTCTAGTTTTCTTACTTACACAATTACTTAATTAAAATTAAAGTAGACTAAACTAACGAAAAACAATTAGTTATTTTTATTCTTCGTATTCTTTTTGATTTTTGAAAATATTCTTGGCATATATATCCATCATCAAGTTTCTTCAAAAAAAGAAAACAGTATCTTTTTTCTTCTTTTCATTAAATTCACCAATAGCATTACAAATTTGGCAAATTTCGATTCGTTTTGAACATATAAAATTTGCATAACACCAGAAAAAGGATTCTCCTATACCTTTTTTATGTACCATACTTTTTCAGAGTACTTGCACACAGTCACATATTCACACACACATATATACATTCGATCTTTATTTTTCACGCAGTACTAATATCGATTTTTTCTTTTTTTTTTTTTTTTTTTTTGTGTACTTTACTGTTTTTCTCCTTTTAATTTTTTTTTTTTTTTTAATTTTTTTTTTAGCATCTGAAATCTGTCCTGATTTAGTGAAGAAAAAAATCATTAGAATCAAATCAAAATACATCTATAGATTGATTTGCAATATTGTTACATTTTTCCAATTTAAATTGAAAAAAAAAATTAAAATAAATATTAAAAATTCCAAAAGCTTGAAAAAATAACTCCTATATTATCCGAGTGACTTAATATAATATATAAAATAATAATTATTATACTATTGTTATTATTATAATTATCAATATTATTGTTCTCATTATTATTGTTATTATTGTTGGGTATATTAACAATCGGTTAGATAATAACAGTATTCGTGATTGTGTTTATCTCCATTTTTTGAAATAGTTTAAATACTATCATTCCTTAACGAAAAAAAAAATTAAGGTTGACTTTAAAAACAAAATTGAAATCTATATCATTCCCCAAATCAATTGACCAAAGTTTTCCTCGGAGAAATTCGATTGAACCAACCTTTATATTGTAATATTCTTTGTGTTTTATTTTGATTCTATTTACGTTGACTTTTTTCTAATTTTTCTTTTTCTCCCCTTCCTTTTTTCTCCTTCTTTTGACTTAACTTTCACCATCTGTTAATTCAATGGAAGTAGATCTACTACTAGAATGAGCATAAAATGGAATCGCCTATGCAAAACATGCAATGCCATTTTGTCAAACGAACAAGAAGCAAAATATCATCAGCAGACGTATCCCTATCATAAAATTGAATCAAATAAAGAAGCTTATGATAGAAGTTTCAAACTTTTGGCATTCCAATTCAAAAATTCCTTCACAGCAACATCAAATAATAATAAAAATAACAATCGCCAATCAGCTTCCTTATCTCCACCAAATAGCACAGTATCTTCAAATATAGTATTTGCTCCTAATTCGACCGTTCCTTTATCTGCGTATAAAGATAGTAACATAACTTTCAATAACCAAAGATTGATATTCATAAGTGATGACCAGGAATCTTTCGAGCCTTTATATGGTAATGCTGAAAACTCAGATAAAGAACCTGAAGAAGATTCTAATACAAGTGATTCAATAACCAACTTGCCTTCCTTAAAAAATTCAAATACAGATCCTTATAATAAATCACATGCATCTACTACCACATCAAATTCATATCTGCTTCATCCATATTCTCAAATAAATGTTCGTCATTCTAATATTGACCAAAGCTCCATCCCACCATCGTTCTCTACTCACCAAACTAGTTCTTCTCTGATCCATATCGAATCAAACCCACCTCAACATACAATACCCTCATATATTCATTCTTCAGCTTCCTCTCAACACCACCAATTTCCAGTGGGTCAACATCGAAACTTCATGAGTTCTGTTCCTCCAACAAGACGTTTACCTTCTTACCCGCCTCCAAACACGTATGTTCAACAACCTCCAAGAACTGCACCATACAATGTTGAACGCACATATCTGGATGATCCATATCGTATAAACAGAAATTATAGAAGAACATCCGTTGACTATTCTATGTATAGTGGTTCCTCTGTTCACAAAGAGCGTGTGTCCAGAAGGGAATATAAAAATAGGTTTGCCGGATTTTCCAATAGACCTAGACCACTATCTCTGGGAGATGGAATTCTCAACTCAAGAATATTGCATCATAACTCACCTAATATAAATTCTTCATCTGTTACCAACAGACACGGATATTCAATTAATAATACAGGGAATACTTATATGTATCCGTCAATAAATGTGAATAATTTCCAAAAAAATACACCATATGCTGCATCCAACGGAGCTGCTGTTGGTAGCACTGATACTGATATTAATGCGCGTGGATATCCTCTCTACTCGCAACATCCGTATCAACAACATGAGCAACAAGCACATACGCTGCACTTAGATGGATATCCTGCACCACCGTTGATTAACACTTCTTATGACAGAAGTAGTTTTGGTAGTAATAGTCGTGGAAGCTTAATGTCTTCTCATTCTGGTTCATTTGGACCACCTGCTGTACCGCCATATAGACATGGCCAGTCTGCCGAATACAATAGTGTCACAGGTGCGACATCTTCTTTTTCATATGGTACGTCTTCGATGGGTAGAATAAACAGTATTTCCTTGTCCTCACAAAGACCAAGTACCGCTTCCTCTTCGGTTAGCAGTATTCATAATGGAATGTATTTTGATAACAATTCCGACTCAAGAAAGAATTCCATATGTTTTACAATGAAAAAAGAACCCTCTTATATAGTGGCTGAGAATAGAGATCCAACTATGTACCATCCTCCAATTCACCCTCCAGCATCACAAGTATCGCAGCTACATGAAGAGTCAAAAACAATGCAGCAGCCAGTCCCTGTATCGTTACGTACACCTGATTTTAGTTCTCCTGGCTATTCTTCTGTTTCAACTGGACAACCTTTTGCAGCTCCTCAGCAATTTTCTAATTCAATCCCACCTCTTCAACAGCAGCAGCGCCAACAAATATTTCCTCCTCCTCAAGAAAAGTATGTTATCCCACCATCTCAAGTTCCTGCGCAAACAGAAGACGATGTAGTGACTAAAATTAGAAATCTGCCAGGTAACAATCCAAGAGAATACAGAAAATATTAGCCTTTTCGCCATGATTCTCCATTTTGTCTTATTATCTCTTCATTGGTTGTTATTCTTCATGGAGATTAATAGTACGGACAATTGCTTCATTTATTTGTTTAAACAACTATTCATTTCTCCTTTGAGTACTACCCAGAGCTTCTATATCTATGTATACACATATTGCCTAATATGGCCTCTTCTTGTTTGCTTACGATTATGTTTATGACTAAAAGATTTGATCGATTTGATTTCATTCATTTGATTTATTTTATTATTTTTTATTTGATTTTACTTGATTTTACTTGATTTACTTGATTTACTTGATTTACTTGATTTACTTGATTTACTTGATTTACTTGATTTACTTGATTTTTGTTTGATTTTAATTGATTTTAATTGATTCTAATTGATTCTAATTACGATTTTAGTTGTTTTTTTTTTGTTTTTTTTTTTTGCTTGTTATTACTAATTGATTTTTTTTTTCTTGATTTTGCACTTTATTGAAATACTACTTTGCATTTGATTTCCATACAAAGCTGAATAAATCATTCAGTTTTGTTCTATTAACAGTTTTATTTTTGTTTACATATAGTTTTTTATTGATTCACCCTCAAAAAGAAGAAAATGCGAAGTATTTTCGTTTATAAATTATAAATTTATTACAAGAGTTAACTAAAAAAAACAAAAGCTCTATATATTAAATTGAATTTAACAATTAAAGCATCAACACTTTTCATTTATGTAAGACATCAAGCTCATTCATCATTGAACATTTCAATCCAGCTGATATATCTTTGAAGTAATCTCACTGCATTACCACCTTGCGAATAATTAGCTATTAATTTATTAATAATTAAATCCTTTTCGTTTTCTTTTAAAACATCTTTTAGGAATATTAAGCAATCAATAGAAAAATCTTCGTACCACCTATAATTCCAAGAGAAAATCTTGATTAGCACATCTAGGATTAGATCCAAGTATAAATTCCCTTCTAATGACTGTTCATTGATATCTTCTAACTGTTTCTTGAGAGGAATATTTTGACTTAACGATTTATCTAAAATAAATTCTTTCTTATGAGGGAATAAAATGTTGTCCAGACCGACTAATAACAACTCTTTACAATATTTATTGTTTTCAAAATTAACATTCAACCTCTTGAAAAGTGAATAATTTTGGAAAAACTGCTCAAATATTTCTAACAAATTTTTAGCACAAATTATAGAAAATTTAGCTTTAAGACATGTTCGCAAAGCGGATATGGCTAGATCGTAATGCTTTGCTCTAAATGCAGTTATACCAATTAATTCCCATTCCAAAGTAGAATGTGTCATAGAATTTCCAGTTTTTCTAGCTTCCACCTCCCAAATATTCACAACTTTTAAGTCATCATAAAGCATGAAAAACAATGAATCCAACCAACGTTCACAGAGTCTCTTCTTCTTAAACTTATTTGCCTGTAGTCTAGCTTCTTCCAGTATCTTTGAAGATTCAGATAAAGAGTCATTGCCATTATTAATTTTATGTACATCCGCCATTGAAGGTGATGTAAAATTCTCTGATTTGAATTCACCATCCATAACAAATACCTCTGCACGATATTTCAATAATTTATCCCAACCTACTAGAATTGCTAAACTTGATAAGTAATTGTATGCTTGCTTGAAAGTTCCTTTTAACTTGGGACCTGATAATTTCAAAAAAACTGGATCTACAGTTCTTAACTCGGCATCAGAAACAAATTCTTCACTTAACAAAGTGTCATCATTTTTTAAATAAACGGGCCCAAATCTATTAGCAATACTCCATACCTCTTCTAAATAGCCTTCTCTAAGTGGCTCTGGAAACTTTGCATTGCGGAAGTCCTTGTCGACCAACATATTTTCTTCTCTAATTCTTTTCACCGTATCAGTGCTTGATAATGAGTATACAGGACACGAATTCAATGTAAGTAATGCATTTTTGATATCCTGTTTGGTTATATAAGTCTCCAAAAGATTTGTCCAATTAAGGAATTCTGTTGGATTTTCTTCGATAGCTTTAGTAGCCAAATATAGCGCAGAATCAAATTGATGTTTTTCAGTCATTAATTTTGATTGTTGTAACAAATAAAAATCCAAATAATTTTTACCTTTCTTCAAATGAGGGGAGCTTTTACCTTTATTATTTGACAGATCACTAATTTTTGGTAACATTTGCTTTATATTTGTAAAATGGTCGATACCTTTTCTCAATTCTTTGATAATCCTTATTTCTTGAGTATTTTGTTGTAATAAAACTAATGTCAACACTAAATGATAATCAAAATTATATTGAATATAAGGCTCAATCTTGGAAATTGTGAAATCATATAAATCACTGATCTTTAATATCCTGACTAAGGTATCGATTAAATAATTATTGATAAAATCTGGCGAAGAATGAAGGTCTGAACAACCAGTTAAGAATCCTTTAGGCAACATTCTTACTACAAGCTCAATAATTTTCTTAGCTGATGATTTTGTAGATAGCATTGTGTTCTGAATCAAAGCTGGCTTCATGTACTTCAAGTCATCACTAAACAAGATGTTTCTCATAATACATGAGACATAAGTTTGTTGCCATAATTCCATTGGAACTCCATCAGCTTGTCTAAGACTGGGTGTAGACAAGCCGCTACCTGGCAAAGATGGTCTAATATTAGGTGACGCAATATTACTGTTACTGGCACTTCCAGCTAAACTTCCGGAGTTGCTAGTACCTGCCCTTCTAATATGAAATGGTTTACCATTTATTCCAATTAACTGAACATTAGTAACCTGTCCGGGAAATTCCACTTTTACACGTATATCACACTTAGAAAAACAATTCCAACAACGATAGGTACCGACAGATGACCAGTTGGAGCTACCAGAACCTGCAACACCATTGCTATTGTAATGATCATTAAAGACAAGCTTGGTTAAGTACGCCACAGGGGCGGCAATGGAACTGACATCTAATCCAGTGACAAAATGATACTGACTGTATTCCTTGGAGCCTGTATGCGAACTGAGATGAACCAAATCTGGTGGTCCTAAAGTACTTTCGTGATGAGACATTAATTCTGTCCTTTTTTCCAATGCTTGTCCTATGAACTTTTCATGCACAAAAGGAGTACCAGATTCAAACTTCTTGTTAGAGGATGATAATGAAGAGTTTGAGCCAGACGATTTGGAATTCTGTGGAATGATATGGCTGCTTGAAGATTTGACATCTTGCGATTTTTTTTTAGATTTGAACATCGTTGTATATTATACACAGAACCCCGTTAATCCCTAATATGGTTATCTTTGGTTTCACTTTTTTTTGAGAGCAGCTCAGTTATAATGTGAACACTACCTATTAGTCTAGATAATATGGCAATGAATCAACAATATGAATACTGAATGTCAATCAGCACCAAAACGGAATATTCCTTATTTATTGTTCAATATATGTATATATAGCACACGTATTATAATATATATACAATGTATTTTTATATTTACATACATATTTGGTTGAATTGATTTGAAACGTGCGTGAAGCAATTCTCTTTTTCTTATTTTTTTTTTTTCCTTGGGTCCATTAAAAAAACAAATCCAAATATTCCAAGGAGTTCTATTTTAAGAACGCGAATCTAAAAAAAAACAAAGTACTCTAATATGCAAATGTAAAGGTGTTAATATTTGAAGTTGTCTATACTTGGATTTATTCGTGTATTCATTTATAAATGTATAGTTTAATTTATGTAATGCTGTTTAATAATGTATGTCACGGTTTACAAACGTTATGGTTTTTTCATGTAATAATTTGATTATGCACAGTTTACTAAATTCTTAAGGTTTTTGAACTATTTAATTTCTTAATGTTTATATTTTTAAATGTTAAGATTTAATAAGGTATAGATGTTTTTTATACCTATGATAGAATTTTCCATAGATTTCTTTATGAGTAAACTTACGCAACTACGCTTTTTCTTCATATACATTTTTTGCCTCTTTGCCCTCTTTTGCTGAAAAAAAAAATCATTTTACAGTCATTGAAGAAAAGTGACACATTTTTATACCTAATTATAAACATTATGGAATATGCTGAATCAAAACCTTTCTCGTTTACATTAGTATATATTTTATTTATTTTGAAAATCGTAGTATATATAGTATTAATTGATTGCTTTCAGACATATAAGAATTAATAGATCTTAATAGTAACAAGAATAGTAATAATAATAATAATAATAAAATAAACATAAGCAAATAAAATCATAATGGGCATTTTTACAGGAAAGAGAAATTCCAACAATGACGATGACAATATTGATCAATCTTTGGATGATGTTCTAGATCTCAACAAGAATTGGGAAGATACTCAAAAGTCCTTACGTGACTTGGTTGCTACATCTTCATCTCTTGTAAAGAATGTTGGTGACGAGTTGATCGACGATACTGTAACTGTTGTCAATGGTTTAAAAAATGCAGGATCAAGTATTTTCAAGAATACTAATACTGATGAACCTACGGGCTTGGACGTTTTAAATTATAGTTTTCAAGATGAAAACAATGATGTATTCCCATTTTTTGGACTAAACAATGGTTTCCGCGTTCCTCATTTTGGTCCGTTTGCTGGTACAATTCCATCTATCAGAAAATATGATACTTGCATCAAAAATGATGGCATCTCTGTTTGGGATAGATATGGTGTTTGGCAATGTCTTTTGCCAAATTATCAAATTGATCAGATGTCAGAACAGTTTAGAAAAATGGATAATTTAGTAAGCAAAGAAGATTATTTGCAAAACAAAGATGGTATTCAAACTCGTTTTTTCCAAAATGTTAATGATTTATTAGCTTGGAAATCAACTAATGCTAAAATCGAAAGAGAAAACTTGATAAAACAAAGACAAGAATATGCGAAAAAATTAGCAGAAGATCGTCAAGCTGCCTCTTTACAACTCTCATCTGGTAAAGATGCATCTAATGAAAATAAAACTTTGAAAGTGATTGGCACTTCTAAAAGTATCTCTACTGTTAGAAATTTAGATGGAACTGTTGAGCAAGTCACCAAGATTTCTCAAACTTTTGAAGATGGTACCTCCAAGCTTGAGGAAACTAAAAAAATTATTGGTTCTGATGGAACTGAAACTGTCTCTAAAAGCGAAGAGAATCTTGATTCCTCAACTAGCAGCTGGTTTTGGAAAAAATAGGTAAAGCAATAAACCTTTACACAATTACAAACGTTCAGTTTTAAATTAGGCAGGATAATTGTAAATTATGCGAAATAGTAAACACACATATATACATAAGTTTGGTGCACCTGATGCATCGTCATATATCTACACATATTGAATTAATGAATTAATGAATTGTTTTCAAAATAATAAATCTTTATAATGTAGAGAGTAAATGAATCTATGCTTTTTATTTGTTGCCAATGGATTGCCATAATTGGTAGACAATTTATTGATTTTGTAAAATATCTACCATACATTATGAATATTGATATTCTATTTTTTTTTCTTTTTTCTTTGATTCGCGTAAAATTCCTTACAATCAAAAAAAAAGAAAATCTAATTTTCAAAAAGACAGAATACGCGTCTTCAACCTTTTCTAATTGATTCACCTATTGACTAGGATAAAAATTACAGAAAATATTGAATATGAATGAGCAATCAACCCGCAGATCTAAGAACAAAGTTCAAAAAAATATTAAGGATGATGCGTATCAGCGACGTGTGTCAAAGAAGTTCAGATCAAATAACACCAAACATGATGATCATGAATTATTACAGAGGAACGACTCCAAAAGTTCTCCAGGCCTGAATTCTATTTGGAGTGTAAAGCACTACAGGAAACGGAAACGGAAACCAAGGCATTTTGCTACTCGCAGTAATAGTTATTATGATAGTAATCATAAGAGTGGCAATAATCTTGCGGTGAAAAATAACTACATTAAAGAACACTACAGCAAAATACTTTATAATGAAGGTAATAACCCACGAAATTCAAATACAGGTCACAACCATCCTTCAAGAAACCAACTAGATATTAAATATATTCATGACAGTACTCACATTTATAATATTGACAATAAAGATAGCAATTCTATGGCGCATAGTTACAATAATATCAGCAAGACTAATAGCATTGCATCATCTGAAAAAATCTCTATACTTAATGGCAAAGATAAAAATGTTTTAAATGAAGATATTGCAAAACCTCTTATGTCTACAAAGCATATACCGATATCTCCAGCCGATATGCATATCAAATCTGATGGCTTCCTGAATGACAAGAGTGCTATAAATGTCATTTCACACCAGTACAGAAAAGCAACACCAGTGCTATTTACAAATAAAGATTTATCCTTGAAATCATATCAGAGACCATTCAATAGGGAGAGCTCCTCCAATAATAATATTAAGTTTCCTAAACCATGCTTATTAGAACATAGATCATTTCCCAAAGGTCCCAGCCGTTACACAACTTATCATCCCAGTGGATCTGCAATTGATTCTAATACTGATAAAGACACCTATAACAATGATAATAATGGTCAATTTTCTCTTCAATATACTTCATTTAGCAAAGCAGAAAAACCTGTAGATCCGAGACTCAAATTTAAGAAGAAACGTTTGCCAAAACGTGACCATAATACAAGTGTAACAATACCTACTTTACCAAAAATGACTTCTGTGGATAGTGGCACAAACAAAAATTACCCATCAGATATTTCGATGATTGATTTGAAAGATACTTCTATTTCGACTACAAAAAAACCTGCGGAAGCCGAAAATATGGATTCTTCCAAGACAATCTCAGTTTCTTCTAATCGTCCAGTACTTACAGAAGTTTCCCAAGATGTAGATCACAACATTTCTAAGCATCAAAAAAATGTACTGCCACCATCCAAGATAGATAACACTGATAAAGATGTGCATAGCAATACTGATTACTGTATAAATTCTAAAGATAAGGGAATGAAGGAAACTAATACAGCTTTTTCGAGGAAACATTTTGATAGAATAGACGGAAACTCGCAATTATTAACTGTTGCTGATAAACCTGATCTATATACTGATTTGGGACCTATTCAAAAAAGATTTAGATATGATTCGGCATTAAAACAACGTGCAACTTCTTCTGGGTTGTTCATTAATAAGAAAAGAAAAATAAATCCAAAAGCTTTCAATATTTTGAAAAAAAAGAGAGATGATCAACCTCAAGAAAACGGCATAATTACAATAGATGGTGATGGTGACAATGATGATAATGATGATGACTTGGATTCCTTATTTGGAGAGCCCCCTAAAAATAATAAATTCGGAAATATAATAAATAGAAATACTGATAATGAGTCAACTAATCAAGAAAACAATAAATATGATAACATTCCAACAGAAACTAGTATACAAAATGAAGAAATACCTGATTATATGAGAAGCTATGTTGCAGATGAGCTGGATTATATAGGTGCAAATTCAAGCTTATTAGAATTTCAAGAACGTCTAGATAAGATTGTGCACACTCAAGCTGATATGATGCCTCACTTTGATAAAGCAGAAATTCATTTAGATAATACTGACATTCTTTCTCCGGAAAGCATGAACAATAAATTGTTCGTAGAATCCGATAGTGAGCACACAGAGGAAGATTCCTTAAAACATCAAGATAATGTCATAAATTCTAACTTCAAAGAAAAAGAAGTTCAGGATAAACTTCAGCATACTACTGAAGATTCCTTTGAGAAAGAGCCAAATTTAATACCCACATTGAATTTTACAAATTCTTTCCTCTACAAAAGTGGATCTGAAAATAAGTTGCCAGATACTTCAACTATACTTGCTCATTCCAATAATGGGGTATATCAATTTCCTGTATCTACGCTATTTAATGATAATGAAAGTCAAAGATTAGAAGATGCACGCAGAACAGTTTCTTCATTACTTAAGGTGGATAAAAAAGATGACTTTTCAAATGAAAATAAACTTGGTCGCAATCATGCTACAAATGAAACAAAGAATGAATATAGTAATGTCAATGAAAGAAGGTTGAGTAATCCGCATAAAGATAATCTACATGAAATTGATCATCTATTGATTACAGAAACGTCATTGGAACCAAAGTCTCATAAACATTTACTCAACTTACATCCATATAAACATAACGACGGTGGAGATGTCAGCAATCCGATGAATAAAACAACATTCAGTGCAATAGACGATGATGATGACAGTGTGGTAAGACGAACACGAAAATCGAATTTAATCATTTCTAATGTTCATGATAATGAAAATAGTATTTTAAATCAAACTGATCAAACATTTTCGAATTCACTAAGATCAAAGGAAAAACGTTATAAATCAAATTTTAATGAAAATACCGATAATGAATCAGATGATATGGATGATCAAATTATCCCAGCAAAAAGAACTGGACTGTATATTATACGTGATGATGAGGATAGTGATAGTGCTAATGAAACTGATCAGAATAGTATAAGCACTTTTCCATCTTTGACTTCAAAAAAGAATTTAAAAATTAAGAATCCTGTTGAAGCTGACTCTGACGAAAAGAATTTTCAATTGGATAGAAAAATTTCACATTTAAATGTTTGGAAAGAAAAAAAAATTGAAGATGTTAATGTGAAATTGCCTGCCACGGCTAAAATCCTTACGGTGAGAAAGTCTATTTCGAATTCAAATAGTCGGAAGAATCTGTTAATTTCTAAGAAATTGAATACCGCTAAAAAGTTACCTTCTCCTAAAAGACTGGGAACTTCCAAGAAACTGAAAGCTCTTAAAAAACTGAAACTGGTAAAAAACTTCAATTCTCCGAAAAAGTTGAAATCTCCAAAAAATATTAAAAGTGCATCATTAAAAGGTGGAATAATATCAGATTTGTCAAACTCAAAAAAAAGCACAAAGTCTACGCCTATATATCTCACTGTTGTTGATAACAGTAACAGTGATAGCGATTTTGAATTTCTTGGAGAAGTACCTGTAAACACTACCAGAAATCTCAAGAATGTTGGTAGTCGTTAGTGAGTTCCTTTTAAAAAAGATATAATACATCTTTTGTTGTTGAATATTTAGAATATAATATCGGTGATTACTAATATTTATCCATTAATTATTCACGAGGAAATTTATAAGCAATTATTAGTTCTATTAAGTACATCTGCATTAAGCGTTGAATCATATCATATATCGTTACTGTCACTATCATTATCAGAAGGAATTTCAACAATTTCAACATTATCAAATCCTAGAACTGACTTATTTTTAGGCAATAGCGATCCATTTTGACCTTATGAAGCAGGTTTTTTCAAATAAATGATCCAAATTTCTTGCAGCTTACGTGTTTGTACTCGAAGTATGTATTCTTCATCATTTATTTTTCTTGTTACTTCACTCCGTGAAATCAGATCATCAGAAGATTCTAAAGAAACATTTGATTCACCTTCGTCAAAAGAAAGATTAACTTCTTGCGAGTTATACCTATTAGAAGGTAACATCATTTCATATTGTGATCTTAGGGAATTCCATGGGATATTACCACCGGGAGCAACTTCTTCTTCTTCCCTCATCATAGGTTGGATCATTTTATGCTTTTCGTAGGAGCTTTCTTTGTTTTCTTCTATATGAGTTTGATCCTCTACTTCTATTTCATCTTCTCCATAATCGTCTTCACTTTCAAACAAGTCTCTCTTCAGTTCGTTTTGCTCATGCTCTTTCTTTTTTTTGCCTTTCCTTTTATTTGTTTCTGTTAGCTTTTTCTTCTCCTTAGCATTTGCTTTGCTTACAAAATTTGTCTCATTTACTCGTAGTCTAAACTTGTTATTCTTAGTGTTTTTTATGGTTCTTTTCAGTTTCGTTTTTGATTTACTACTCATATCTTTTTCGGAAGTCTCCGACTGTCTTCTACTTACGAGATCCTCTAAAACACCTAAAAATATGAAAAAGCTTGAGTTGTTTTTTGAATAGTAATGGTAAATCTTTTACAAGTCTGCTTATGCTAATACGCATAGAAGCTCTGTAGGAGGCTTGGGAAATTTCATGATTCGTTCTAATTGAAAGCTTGAGTAGTTAGGTAAATATGTTTTGATAATTCTACGATGAAACTCTTTTTCTTTGTTTTCCTCAATCGACTTACGAAGAATATTTCGTTAAGAAGAACTTAATGACAAAAATTACTTAATCAATAAGGCTATATTAATTATACGAATACTAATTTTATCATCTTTTGTGGGTGCTTTTTTCTTGTTAATTCTTTTGATCACTTTATTAATATGTTCATAAAAGTTATCAATATCATAAATTTTATTCAATTTAATTGTTCTAGATACGTGATCAACATCAGATTCATGCTTTATTTTGAAATTTTTGAAAAAGTCATTATCCATTCTTTAGAATTTGATACTTCAAGTTTACTATCGAAGAAATATCTTTTATTCGACTGTTAGTAAACATATAGTAAAAGCAGTGCGGATCAAGTTGATTTTGATATTGTTTTAGCACAATATGTGTAATATTGATATATGGTGCCTTTAGCAAACATGCAAATGAGATGAGAAAAAAATAGCTTTTTTCTGTTTTTTTTTTTGTCTTTTCTGTTTTTTAATTGTTATTGTTTGTTAGATATTTCAATTATTTTCTTTCTTTTATTACTCTTTTCACTTTTCACCATACGGAAAAATCTTGGATAGAATTTTGTACTGGTAAATAAAAGTAGAAGTATTTATATTAAATAGAGAGTGAAAAATGGGAAGAGGATTTCAGGTGCCAAATCCACAAAAAGCTGCCAAAAGAGAACGCCAAAAAAAATCTGGAAGCCATTTATACAGAGATGACAACTTAGATAGAAAACTTTATAGAGAAGAAAGAAAAGAAACTAGAGAAATTTTGAGAAATGTAAAATTTGAGGATGATACAGAAATCAAGGACAAAATTCAAGATGAGCAAAAGATTGTAATTCCAAAAAAGAAATATTATCGTCAGCGAGCACATTCTAATCCCTTCAGTGATCATCAATTAGAATATCCACGATCCCCGGATGAAATGGATTGGACTAAATTTTTTCCACAATTTATAGATAAATCTGATAATTCTAATGGGAAAACACTTATCAAACCTGTTACAATCGCTGATATTGGATGCGGATATGGAGGTTTGCTTATTCAACTAGCTCCTAAATTGCCAGACAATTTAATTTTGGGAATGGAAATTCGTGTTCAAGTTACTGAATACGTTGAAGACAGAATATTGGCATTAAGAAGTAAAAATATTGAAAACAAGATGTATCAGAATATCAGTGTTATGAGAGGTAATGCTATGAAATTTTTACCTAATTTTTTCCAAAAGAACCAATTGGAAAAGATTTTCTTCTGTTTTCCAGATCCGCATTTCAAAAATAGAAAGCACAAGGCTAGAATCGTAACTAATACTTTGCTATCCGAATATGCTTATGTGATGAAAGAAAATGGTATTATTTACACTATTACTGATGTCTTGGATTTACATGAATGGATGGTTAAACATTTAGATCATCATCCATTGTTTAACAGATTGACAAAAGAAGAAGCAGATAATGACATTTGTGTATCTACTATGATGAATGCTACTGAAGAAGGCCAAAAGGTTAGTAGAAATAAAGGCAATAAATACGTTGCTTGTTATAGAAGAATTCCCAATCCTCTTTAATAAACTTTAAAATTTAAATAATTGGTATACATATACGCAAATATAAAACATCAGTAACTCCAAAATAATATATAAGTGAAACATTAGCTTTTTACTATTTTACTGCTGTATACAGATATTAATTTTCATTATAATTGTATATCCTTCTTGTAGATTCATTATCTTCAATGCCAGAACCATTTCCAATTTCCTCATCACTTACGTCTATATCATTTGTGCTGGCATCCAAGCCGTTTTCATCATCAGACAGAACATCATTTTTTTTGTTGGAATTGTTATTCAAAACTTTACCGATAAAGTTATGAATGCTCTCACTTCCTTTCTTAATTGAACTTTTGAAACTTTCTGCTTGATCTTGCTTAAATTTCAATACTTCATCTAAGCTTGGTGGTTCAATATCGTGGATTGATATATTAGAAGAGGCAAAATTAGAGACTCTTGCTAAATTCGACAAACTTTCAAGCTCTGGAGAAGTAAAGGTTTGACTTCTTTGCAGTTGTGCTAAGGTGGGTTGAGCAGTTCCATAAATTCCACCTTGATATTCATCTTCCTGATCGTCATTTAATCTATCATACTCGGAGAAGTTATTAATGCTTGTAGATGTTGATTCATTATCAGATATTTCTTGATATGATGAACCATCATTATATATAGAAGAGATAGCATCATCATTAAAAACAGAATTCATTTCTTCAAGGGAGACTCCAGCGGTTTCCGGCAAGTGGAATGTAACAAAATAAAATGCTGATAAACAAAAAAATGCGTGAATTAGATAAAGCTTCCAACCAATTTGTTCCTGCAAAATTGGTGCCATTTCGCCAACCACAAAGTTTGCCATCCAGTTTGCAGAACTTGCACATGAGGCACCTAATGAGCGAACAGATACTGGCAATATTTCACTAGGAATAAACCAAGCAATTGGACCCCAAGAAGTACCAAATCCTGGACCTGTAAATATAATGATCAAAAACACAACAATTACTGGAGTCTGGGGTATATCTAACCAAAGAAAAAATGCAACCAATGATAAAGAGACTCCCATTATGGCAGAACCAGTTAACAATATTGGTCTTCTTCCCCATTTATCCACAATAAACCATGGGATCATAGTGCAGAAAACATAAATAACAGAATTTATACCTGTCATTAAAACAGCCTGTCTACCTTTCCAACCAGCTTGTTCAAACACATAGGATGCGTAGTAACAAATCAAATTAATTCCTTGAAATTGTGCTAATATCAAACAAAGGCATCCAATTACAACTCTTTTTTTATATTTTCTCCACATATAGCGATAACCTTTTGCATGCTTTCCATCTGTTAAACGGTGAGATAATATATCTCGTTTTATTGTCTGATATTCGTCTTTTGCTATATCATGAGCCGCATCACCTTTAGAATGAAGATTTGCAATAACAATTAATCCTTCAACGTCATGATCTGTAGATAATAGCCATCTTGGAGTTTCAACAATAATAAAAGATCCAAGTAACAAAAAAATGCCAATAAAACATTGTATCGATAAAGGAAATCTCCATGAAAAATTGGAATTTGTTGATGTTGTTGACAGAGATGATGAAGCATAATCGATCCAAATTGATGAGGAATAGCCAAAGACGTTTCCTGTAAACTGAACACATCCAAGTAATCCACGGTTTTTTGATGGAGATATTTCGGATTGATAAACAGGAACAATCATAGATAAAATACCAACACCCAAACCACTGATTACTCTACCAAATATCAAATCAGTCAATTTTTGAGAGAAGGTCTGAATAAAGCCACCAATTATGAAGATTATAGCGCCATATCTTATAGTTTTTCTTCTTCCAATCAAATCGGCTATTCTTCCCACAAACAAGGAAGAGAAAAACGCTCCCAATTCTAGAATTGCAACCATTATAGCTACGCTTGATCTTGGAGGATCATCAAAATAATCTATGAACGCAGGTAGAGTTAACAAGGATGACATTACTCCCTGATCATAACCAAAAAGGAAGACGCTAACAAATGAAAGAACAAAGATATAGATTGTTAGTAGTCAATATAAAAGATGGCAAGTTAGCAATAAGCTGTCGATTTTAAGAGAGTCATTGCTATCTGCTCAATGTCAATTGATTGTTTGCTGTTCTTACAACAAAGTCTGTGATGTATAAGAATAATAATAGCTCGGTACTTACCCTAATGATACAAAAACGGAAGTAAAATATAGTAAAGTTTTACCAGTAAGAACTGGTTTGAATTTCTGTAATTCTGTATGGGTTACCATTTTAACAAAAACTAATAAAAAAAAAAAAAAGGTTATAATATATATACACTAATGGAGCACAATAAACTTTAGTTTTATATAATGTACTATTAGATCAAAATAGATTATATTATAATAGACAAAATTATACCGTTATATTCCACCTTTATTATATAACCTTTTTTTCAATACTAAACTTCTTTATGTATTCTGATTCATCAATAATATATGATTCAAACTGTAGGTACTTATATGAAAACAGTAAAGTCATTTTATGATATATTATTATCCATTATACTTTCTAATATTTATATAAAGATTTTTCCTTCTTTTTTGTCGATCTTGCAATTTTTTTTTTTCTTGTTGTCATTTTTTATATGAATCGTTTGTATAATATATGTCATTCAGCAAAAAGCGGAGGAACCAAAAAAAAAAAATAATAATAATAATGATAATAATAATAATATTAATGATGATGTAATGTTTTTAAGGGGTTTCAACATTTTGACATATAATTCACGTGATATATCATGTGATATTATTTAATAATCAACCGTGTTGCGTAACCATATATTGAAAGATTACAGTTTCAGTATAAGAAAATACACATACTAACCTACATAGAAGTACTATATATTTATTCCTGCATATAAAATGCAGAATTTGAACACGAAAAGAACTTAGAAATTAAGCTATCTATGAATTTTATTTGGCGGTTTGACAATTTATATAGTAAATCTAAGTTCAACTAAATCAGAAATCGAATTTATCAGGAATTAATATATTAGAAATAAGCATCTCGTGTATAGAATAATAAATGTATTGTGGATAACGTACTGAGAATATTTATGGAAAAAGCATATCAGAGAAATTTATAAGTATGAACAATAAAGTTACCACAAGGAAATTCAAGCTTCGTTCACCAGTGCAAACTAGTTCTCAAAGCTTTGAATATGAAGATGAAATCAGAGCCAACAGGAGTTCCACGCTTCAGATGTCTGAACATGCACGTCCTTCTTCACCACGGCCTATTCGAACTTCATCAATTCTATTTTCAGGCACAGCGGCAGGTGAGAATATATCTTCAGGAGCAATCACACCTCGAAGATCATTGCTGGTCAGCTCTCCTAGAAGAGGAACGTCGGTTACATCACCAAAAAGAAATTCGATATTGTCTATCAGTGCCGTGAAAGATAATGAAGGTAATACTACCGCAATCATTTCACCTACCAGTCCAAGATTTGGTACCATTCAGTCATCCATGAGGCTTAAACTGAAATCTACAACAACAGAGACTGGTGACACGATCAATAATGTAATGAGAAGCAACTCATTGTCTAACACACAAAACTATGTGAATCCAAATTCAATCACTGGTGATAACACAACCAATAAAACAAAGGAAGTATCAAAGATGGATTATGAAGAATTTAAAAAATTCATGTTAAAAGAATATGGCGCCAAAGAAGGAGACGACGATATTCTTGAATTTGAAAGTAATGATGGCGAGATGATAGAAGACGATTCCTATGAATGTAAAGAAGAGGAAGAATATGATGAGTATGATGCAGACTACGATTACGAAAGCTTTAATAATAGTAGTGATTTGGAACAGCATTCATTAGTGGCAAAAAATAGTACGAAATCTACAGATCTGCATATCAATGTAGATGTGGATGACATTATTTTCAGTGAGCATATTAAAAATAAGGTGGTAGATATCAATAAGCGTATCAATACTATGAAGAAGAAATTACTGGTAATTGATAATAGAATTGATATGGCTGTTACTTCTATGAATAATGATACTAAATTGATTTCATTTTGTTTAACTGTTTTAGATAATAGCTAGTAAATGCCCATATGTAATATATTAAATATTGTGACTGTATTCATGTAATAAAAAAAAAAAATTCCAAATGTTTACCTGTATTGAGTTGAATAACATGAGTATACTCCTTGTTATAAATACAAACTTAACAAAAACAAAAAAAACAATGATTATTTGGTGTTAGCCATTCTTATTCATTAGATATATATAAAGAAAAAGGGTGTAATTATATGAATGTGGACAGTTTGGTTGATACGCTAATGTGGTCTAATGATCCTTCAGTTATCTTACATCTTCTAACAATAATGTTTGATGTATTTAATTAGAAAATTTAACATAAACAAATGGTTATTTGAGGATCAAGCTTTTATTCTATAAATATTGACTAATAGGTCAAAATGAATAAATGATAATGAAAAAGACTCAGTATATATATTAAAAATAAATAATTATTTCCAAAAGAGAAAAATCTCAAAAATTTGAAAAACATTTTGCATCAGATGCAATCAAAGTAAATTCTTTCTAAAAAGATGACTCCATTTACCATTTAATTAAATTTTAAAGCTCCCAGTAGTTGGCGATCCTTTAAAAATTAGCTGAAAAAAAAAGAAATATTTGCAAAAGAATTAAGATCAGGTATTGTATATAGAGAAACAAAAAAGAAAACGAACTTTAAAATTCTAAAAAAATTCAAATGCCATAAATTATAGTTTCAAGAAAATAAGATAACTCAGATTTATCAAGAAATATAGGTCAATCATTAAGAGAGCTGAAGTCTAGTTGATCAAGCTGAGCGACTAAATATTTAAATATTCAATTAAGTTTTATACAATCCAGATTTCCGACTTCATATGCTATGGTAATACTTTTAAAATATTAGGAATTTTTGAAAAATTCCAGCAAGAAAATAATTTTCTACAACAATTAGAAACGCTTTAATTTTATTCGCTTATGAGAATGATTCATTGAGGAAGTGAAATTACCTCTTTATAGGGATTTCTATGGTTGTTGAATTTTGGGAAAACTACTGATAATAACGGTTGCAAATAAGCTGTTGTAAAGTAAAGATTTTAGAGATTGTAAGCCAGAATGTTTTTTTATGTAAATAATACCAAATTAAGGTGTTCGGATGTTTGTAGAGTACTACCATGTTAAAATGTCAAGATGTTTGAGGTGAAGATGGTTTATGTAAAGGTTTCAGCTTTTTTGAAATTTTTTTTTTTCAACACGGGTTCTCAATGTTTTTTATGGGGGGAAATTCTTCGGCATCACAAGAAAAACATAAGGAATATTTCTATTTTACCAAGCCATACAGGTAATTTAAATTTTAAAATAACGTATATGTTCAATGGATACAGGCAATTTTATAATAACATATATATATTTAATGTATGCACATCTGTTTGCCTGATGGGGCAAGATTATCAGGGGTTCATTCTGAAAAAGAAACAAGCATAAGGATCGATTAAACAATGGATACTGAAGAAAAAACAAGGTTACAAAAATAAAAAAATGATAGTATTAAATAATAATAACAATAGTGACAGTAATAATAGTAAGTAATAGTAATAGTAATAATAGTAATAGTAATAGTAATATGAGAACAGTAACGCTGAGCTTTTCACGTATGGGTGTGTGGTGACTTTTGTTTGATAGTGGACAATACCAAAATTACATTACTATTAATGGAAATTAAAAAGAGTCAACAAACATTTTCTGATTGGACAACAAAACGATTAATTGAACAAGGTAAATAACAGGCACCCCGCGTTAAAACCAAAGTAGTATTGGGTTTTTTTTTTGGCCTATTATTTTTTTATGTGCATATGCAGATGGAATTGATTATTTTACTGATATTTTAGATAATATATCCTGACTCACTGATTTTCTAGATAATCTCAAAAAAAAAAAAAAAAAAAATAGTAATAATAACAAAGATTAAGAATTTGATGAGTTGTACATACATTATACGCACCTTGCATTGATATTTTGTCTTTCCCTAGAATAGCAAATCAAAAAAAAAAAAAAAATTTTTTTTGAATCCTTCAATACATACTTGCTAAGAGTAAACAGGGAATAAACAATTAATGGCTATTTGGACAGCCAGTGATAACTCCTAGATGTTAGTAATGCGTAGCCAATATTGACTCCTAGATGTTAGTAATTCGTAACCAATAATGGAACCAAGTAATCTGTAATTTAAAGCTAGTAATTTATAGATAAATTAAAACAATAAAAATAAAAGTAAAATAAAAAGATATGGCTTACATTGACCAGTAAACTTAAAATAAGAAGTACAATTCCTTATAATAAATCACTATATATACTTATAATTCTAATTATATGCTGCGCGTTTAATAGTATCTTCTTTCAAACAAAAAAAAAAAATTTTTTTTTAATCTTTTTCATCAGTTCACACCCCCTTGCACATCGCCCATACTATCCATGTATATAGGCTGGAAACAAACTAAAGCTGAGGATTGAATAAATCACAGAAACTTTTTACAATTCTCAAAAACAAATGGGTTTAAGATAGCGTTTTTATAATAAATAAATTACTGTAATATACAGGTATTAATGCTCCCAAAATATTAGTGCTCCCAACTATCAATATTTTCAATAAACAAGTATCACTGTCTTTAAGTAACTATATTTTCCAAGAAGTTTCAACGTTTTCAATAGGTTGAATATTGTAATAAATAATGGGATACAATCTAATCAATTGATGCTTGTATTACTGTAATTCTTTCAATGAATGCTTTTATCCATAAAAAGAAATAACATTCATTATAGTAGAATGAAATGTTATAATTATTGGTCTTTCTTGTGAATATTTACTTTGAAATATTTCCACCCCCTCCATGCAACATGCAAACTATATTTTTTTTTCTCTGAGTCTCAGGGAAAAAAAAAATAACAATGTGTACAGAAATATATATTCTTCAATATAAAAGTTATCCATTATCCATGATTTTTCTTTCATCCGTTCTACAAATTATTCAATTCTTTATTCTTACAATTCTTCTTGAATAATACATATTCTAATTTTTTTTTCTTTTGCTTCTTTTTTCTCTAATTTATTTTGATATTCTGCTTTCTTAAAGTTTCTTCAATTATCTGCAATATATTCGTTTAGCAAGAGACAGATAAATACTGAGCTCCCAGAATTAGAAAAGAAGAAAGAAAAGCAAAAGCAAAAACAAAGATCAATAAATTAAAAGATTCTTCCTCTTGAGTTAAATATACATATCAGAAATAAATAAAATGGCCGCAAACGACGTTTTTAACGTGGAGGTTTTCTTCATTGTGTTCAGAGAATCTTTAGAAGCTATCATTGTCTGTTCTGTTTTGTTAGCTTTCGTCAAAAAATCTTTCAATCCTGATGGTAAATCCCAAAAGCTCACTAACCCAGAACAACATAAAATTTATATTCGTTTATGTAAACAAGTCTGGTTTGGTATGATTTCTGGTGTCTTTGTTTGTCTTGTCATTGGTGGTGCTTTCATTGGTACTTTCTACACTTTGGGTAGAGATATTTGGAGTAAATCCGAAGATTTGTGGGAAGGTATCTTTTGCTTGTTGGCTACAGTTGTTATTTCATTAATGGGTATTCCAATGTTAAGAATTCAAAAAATGCAAGACAAATGGAGAATCAAATTAGCTAAATCCTTACTTGCCAAACCAAAGAATACTAAAAAATTCAATATTGGTCATTATTCTAAGAAGTACATCATGTTCCTTTTACCTTTTATCACCTGTCTTAGAGAAGGTTTAGAAGCAGTTGTTTTTGTTGGTGGTGTCGGTTTAACCGGTAATGGTTCTAAGAAAGCTACTGCTTTCCCATTACCTGTCTTTGTTGGTTTAGTATGTGGTGTTGCTGTTGGTTTGGTTCTTTTCTATTTTGGTACCGGTTCCTCTATGCAAATCTTTTTGATCTGTTCGACTTCCATATTGTATTTGATCTCTGCTGGTCTTTTCTCAAGAGCTGCATGGTTCTTTACAAATTACGGTTATAACCAAAAAACTGGTGGTGATGCTTCTGAATCCGGTTCGGGTCCAGGTTCTTATGATATCAGTAAAACGGTGTATCACGTCAATTGTTGTAATCCAGAAATCGATAATGGTTGGGATATCTTCAATGCTATTTTAGGATGGCAAAACACCGGTTATTACAGTTCTGTGATTTCCTACAATATTTACTGGTTGGCATTGATTGTCGTATTATTCCTTATGTGGTATGAAGAAAGATTTGGTCATTTACCTTTGACAAAGAACTTGCATTTAAGAGAATTGAACCCAATGTATTATGTTAAGAAAGGAAAGAGAGAAGTTGCTGAAATGAGTAAAGCAGAAGCTGATGAATTGGTTAGAAGAGCTCAATCAGCAGCTGTTTTCCAACATGGTGAAGAAGAAGAAGAAGAACCAAAGCAAACTGCCGCTACTAATGTAACTGCTAAATAAGGAAAAAAATTCATATTTGGCAAATTTTAAAACATTTTTTTTTACTAACGCTTCATTTTTGTTTTAATTTTATAGTGCTTCTGCCCCTATTACTTTCTTCATTGTTACGATATTTTTAAATTTCTTCAGATATTTCTTTAATTTTCATTCTCAATCTATTATTTTCACTAACTTTTATATTTTCGAGTATTACGAACTGCTTGGTAGATCTTGTCAATAATCATCTTTTTTAAACAAAAAACTCTTATCATGTAGCTTCAACTGTAGCATCCTGATGTATTATCGGAATATTCCATATATGGAAATTGAAACCTTGAAAAAAAATAGAGCCGTTCTTATCCATTAATTTTTGTTTTTCTTTTATACAACAAATACTAAATTTATTTGTTACTAACTTTATTCATGTTTCGAAACAACCAACTATTCTCATCCTATATTAACAGTATCGTCTTCTTTATTGTGAGATGAGGATATTCTTTCTTATAACAATATCATGGCATTAACTTATATTTTCACCCCATTGCCCTGCCTAGAAAAAAGAAAAAAAAGTTTCTTTTCTTAGTTTTTTTTTTCCTGCAATACAGACCGTCCGCATCAAAAGAATACCACTCTTTGTAATCGAATATATTTTCCTGATCCGTAAATTTCCAACTCCGGACCCTATATGATGTCAATATCAAATTCTTGAAAAATGATAATAATAACTAAATGGAAAAATCAGTTCAATAAATTCATCCTTGTTTTTTTTAATAAAATACATGAATAATCTACATTTACAATGCTTAAAAAGAAAAAAAAAAATAATCTATAAGTCATCCAAAAAACCGTTACATATATTATACCTATATGTCAATAATATCACGAATCTACGACCTTCTTTAAATGTGGTATATAGGCATTTAATAATATTAAATACCAAGTTCCTCACTCCTTTATTAATAGTGAACATCAATTCAACCCTGAAAAAAACAATAACTTTGAACTAATTTTTGATAGTCACTAGAATCTGTAGAATGTTGGGACTGTCTCAATTTAGCAATCTCATTCGTCAAATTGAGACTCTTATCCTTTTGATTTTTCGTTTCTTCTCCTAGTTGTAATGCTCTTTCAGGCGACAAGACAGGTTTTGTTTTGTCTACAATAACACTTTCCTCTATATTCAACAATTTTGATGGCGATATGGGACTATATATATCTTTGCTTGTGCTGGATGCACCTGGAGCAATACTAGAACTATTAATATCATAGCTTGACAAAGAAGGTTTTCCACCAAACACTAATGATTCGGCAGTAGAAGCAGCATTCGCACCTGCACTATAAAAAAGAGACGTAGGAGATTTTATTTCAGGTCTCTCAAATAAAGATTCTCCTAAATCAAACTTATTATACTTTTGTGGTGCACTTTTTTGAGATGTTATCAACAGACTATCATTATAATTTGCTAAGTTTCTATTCTTGATACTATTATTCTTATTACTATCATTATCAGTACTACTATCGCTTGTTGTGCTAATAATAGTAGCAGTTTCATCAGTGTTACTATTGATATTTTTATCATTTTTAAAATTAAGACTCACTGGAGGCAAAGAAGCAATTATTGGAAAATATTCCTCATGCTTGTTATTAAATGTCAAGGTATCATCACTAAAGATGTCATCATCACTAAAATTGAAATTATTGGCCAACCCTGCATTCTTGGTTTTCTTTTTATTCTTTTTCACAAATCCACTATTGCTATTTTTCAGGATATAATATTCATCATCATCATTAGCTTCACGATATATGTTTTTATGATTTTCATCTCTAAACACCATTTCATAATTCTTGGAATAATTATTATCCCAATATTCCTTATCAGCAGAAATATACCGTATAACAGCTACTAGCGGAACTTTTTCCTTACTTGAAGAACTATTGAATTTTCTATTATTGGTGGAAGTATTGCTGTTATTGTTATCTGTAACCAACGCAGAAATTGGGATTTTGATAGCAAAACGATCATAATTATTTTTTCTCAAAATTCTGGGGATGTCAGAAACATAAATAGCATCTATTTCAGAGATTATTCTCCAATTGTTCAACGAATATTTGAAAGTTACTCGTTTCTCAAAAGACATATTCTTCACAGCAATGTAACCTTTAAAGAATTTTTTATCGGTAGTTAAAAAGAAACGTTCAACGAAGACCGGTAAATTTTCTTTGATCTTAAAGTCATAAACACCATTGTCATTAAAATTCAAACATTCCAACTTCCATTCTGCCTGATCTGTTCCTAGATTTCTGTACTTTGAGTAATAATCTAGATCATCAATGTCACCATCCTCATCACCATCATCATTATATGCGTCTATATCATCGTCACTAAAATCTGAGTCACTGTCTTCGGTATCGCTATCACCAATCAACCAATTCAAAGATTTTTTATTTCTAGATGACGCTTTCTTGGATGACATTTTAGTGTAAGTCTGCAACGGAGTGACTTCGGTGGAGATTGCTTCTGGTGTATCTTTTTCATTAAAATATTTGATATCCACAAAAGATTTGTTGTTAAAATGTACAGACTTATAAGTGGGTGTAGTAGGAAGCGACTGACTACTTCTTTCATAATTACCCATGTTGGCTAAAGAACTAAGCTTTAGGCTAGATTTTACGATTTCACCTGTTTTTTTCCGAATAAGATTTTTTGGTGGAGTATTTATTCCTGATTCATCATTAGCAGAATTCAAACCAGTTGAGCCACTATTTTCTGAGATGGTACTCAGGGAAACACCATTGTTTATCTTGATTGGTGAATTGGTAGATGTTGTTAAATTTTTAGGAATTTTATCAATATTATTTGCATTAACAATGTCTGATAGCAGTAAACGCTTGTTCAATTCTGTGTTATTGGATGTAGTATTCTCCAAATTCTTAGAGAGTAAAAATGGATTATTTTCTGATTCTGAGAATCTTTTTTGATGTAAATAAGACATTGATTTGGGTTCGAAATTCAAAGTCTTGGAACGTTGATGAGACCGGCGCGTATTCGGCATTACTAAATAATTATTTCTAGATTGTTTATTGTTATTATTCAATGATTTCTCCAGAAACAGATCTATAGATGAATTTGAAGAAGGCATAAAATTATCTTTATGTATCGATACATTGTCAAGGAGAAAACATTTCGAATTCGACTTCGAAGAAACGCAAGTATCTAAGCTATTATTTGGGTGGACAATTTTGGTTTTGTCTTTTGTAATCGTGTTTGGAACATTATCAATTATATTTTTGTCTTTCATTTTATTATTATCATTATTTTCAACATTACTTTTTTCGATTTTGCCAATATTTAGTTGATGAAGAGCAGTTGATTGATGCAGATAGCGCGTTTGAGGTGAACATGCGGGAACCGTATTCATCGTAGCATTTACTTAGCAGATTGGATTATTAGATGTTTGAACTAAGAATTAAATGAGAAAAAAGCAGTTTTGACTGTTAACAATAAAATGTTTGTATTTATATAGTAAATATACTGCTTTTTTTTGTAAAAACTCATACAATTTTGTATTGCAATTAATTTCTCAAGATAACCGAATTACTATAGTACTTTTTAACAGCCAGTATTAGCAAAACACTTAAAAAAAAGAAAAAAAAATAGAAATTCCCAATAAATTGATTCTACTGTCGATTACTTGGTATTTATACCATTAAGTTACTATGATATTAATTGTATGAACAAGAATCATTGGTTCATTATTTACAACAGGGAGTTAGAAAAAAGAAAAAGAAAAATATTGTGTAAATATAAAAAAAAAAAAGGTATAAAAAAAATCAAAAAAAAATCAGACTACAATAAACATACTGATATTAGGGATTTCCTAACTTTAAAGCCTATTTTTTTTTATGTAATAGCAGCCGGTTATCATATCATCTGTTTTTGGTACTTCTTTTTTTATTGTGTGAGTATATTATTTTTTTTTTTTCTTGTAGATTAATGATTCATTGCTTTATGACCTTATTAATAAAAAAAAAAAAATTCGACGCCCCTACCCCGTTTGGCAGTGGCCAGCTTGTCCGTCTGGCAGCGAATCTGTCAGTCCATTTTCTTTTTTTTTGTTCTACGGTACCCGGTTTAGTTTTCGAGTGGTGTTCCATGATTGCGGTTCTTGGATTAAATAAATATAAATAATAGGTTAAATAGCGCCTAAACAAAGATAGTTAGACAGGTACCATGCGGTTAATTACTGATGAAAACAGGTCCATGCAGCTTACCACATGGTGGTAATCCTCATGCCCCATGGGGGAAGATTCCAGAGCAGAACAAACATTTAATCTGCATTGAATAAAAAAAGATTACCTTACACGCATAATATATATATATATTTAGCAGCAAATCTTACAATTGGCCACAAAAGAAGCACCGTGCTCCCTCTATCTAGTTCTAATACAATGTTACAAAAAACAAAAAAAAAAAAAAAAAAAAAAAGGAAATTGATCAACTATTCAAAACTTAATATCCATCAAACAACTGCTGAATGTTCATAAGAGTTGGTATCCATATACAACTAATAATAGATTTTGCGAACTAATAATTTTCGGATTTTGATTTGCTAGAAAGCAAAAAAAAAAATGTGGATTCGATAAACTTGAACATATTGATTCTTTGAAATTGAAGCAAGAAGATTGATTCGCTGAATTTTGTAAAATATATTAAGGTAAGTCAAATTAAATAAAATAATTTGGGATTGAAGTAAATTAGTATTAATACTGATATCAAGTGTTGTTGCATGGATATGCAAAAATTAGAAAAATCAATGACAGCATTTATTCAACCATTTCTGCTACATCATCCCATATGTTCTGAACATACTGAAGATATTTACCAGCAGTATGGCTTTGAATATTTCCTAATATAGAAATGATTCTTTGACTCAGATTGACAAACTGTAGTAACATATTCAGTTCATGGGTAGCTTTATTATTTTGTAATACGTCTGGTTGGTTCCAAGGTAGGTTCAATTTTTCAGTGTCTTCAATGTATTCGTAGTATTCAATAGTTGCCAACACAGCATTTTTTAATATTTGTATATCTTTGTCTGTAAATGTGTAATTTTCATTGACATTCAATAAATCTGACCAGTTGGTTGGAAATTGTAATTCTGGGATCTTAACGTTGTGTTTGTTATTAAAATTTTCAAATAAATTTATCCCATTTCTACTATCTACTACTTCTGGAGTAAACAAAAATGGAACCCTTTTCATTTGATAATCATCTTCATCTTGAATCCATTGTGCTCTGATATCTTCAGAGAATAATGGAGCAATTGGAATAGCCGTTGTCTCATTGCATTCATATCTGAAAGGTTGCAAATATTTACCAGTATTGCTATTTTCGTATTGTCTCAAAATATGATGAAGTTCAGTAGTTATAGGACATCTAAAGATACCTCCAACCCATTGATTTTTATCAAGTACTAAAACTTTTCTTTTTGATAAATGTTTTCTTCTACTAAATTTATAGCAGACAAAATCATCATAGTTTGTGTTAAAATTGTTTTCGCTATAATGAATTTTGAAGCCAAATTTTCTATTTTCAGGTTTGTTGTCTGCATTATTTCGTTTTAACAAGATATTTTTAGCTTTTCTTTCAAAAAGATCCTCGGATTTATCATCTGAATTAATTATGATTTTATTTTTATGATGATTTGAATTTCCCCAATCCAGATTGTTCTTATTAATTGATTTAATTTTATCTTTATATCTGCTAAATTTTGAAGATTTGTCTTGATTATTAATTTTGATAAATTTTTTAAATTTGGAATAATTTTTTGATTTTTCTTTTTTAATTTCATCCAAAACTTTTAAAGCTTTTCCTTTTGTCTTCTTCATTTTTGAATCTTTCAAAATTTGCCCAAGATCAATACCGCTCGATCTTTTTTCTAAAATCTTATTTACTGTGATATCATCATCTTCTGTATAAGGTTGTTCTAAGTCGTCATTATATTGCAGTTCTAAGTCATCATTCTGTTGTTGTTCAGATTCATCATAAAATTTTTGTTCAGAGTCGTCATAAGCTTGTTGTGCAGAATCATCATGAACTTGTTGTTCAGATATACAATCTTCTTCTTCTAGTTGTTGCTTATTTTTAGTTAATTTATTATAATTTTTGAAGTTTAATTTTGGTTTCCTTAAATCCGCATTGAATCCTTTCTGTTCTAAAGTTTTTGTGCCACTATAATGATTACCTAATTTCATACAGTAGGTTCTATCCCACATGAAATCTTGCTTCAAATGTGTATCAATTTTATTAAATTTTTGGTAATCAATCTCTCCTTTATCGCAAAGAATTAAACCACTAAGAAAGTACAAAGGTGGTCTTGAATCTTTGGTTACAAATCCACGCTCCATTCTAAATCCAGAAAATACATTTTCTAAATTGTTATTTGGTTGATCAAAATAATAGTTTGTAGAACATATTTTTTTTTCATCAAGAGTCAACGTTTTAGCTACTATAACTTGTGTATAAATAATTGTAAATACGATCAGTATATTTGGAACTAACAACTTTTGAAATAATGCCATTACTATTACTATTACTATTACTAGTTAAACCTGTTTAAGTCTATATTTGGTACTTCAAAAACTTATTTTGAACTGGAAAGTAGACAATAAAAAAATTCTATATGCAAATAGCTTTTGTAATAATAAGAATAATAGGAAAGGACAAGACAGTATAAATTGTAAAAAGATTAGACTTTAAAATTAATATTTGCAAAATAAACCAAAAATAGTGATCAATAATTATTAATGTTATTCTAAGGTATTTTCTATTTATTATCCTTTTAAAACAGCGCTTAGCGAAAAACAAAGATCTATTGAATTATTTTCATCAAAACAATTCGATTTTTTTTTTCTATTGTATTGTTTTATATCAGATATTTAAATAGCTATATGTTTGCAAAAAACTGATCAAAAAAATTCTTTTGCACTTATTTTCATGCTGCCAACAAACAGATGCATAAAATGTCTCTTTTCTAGTCGCAATTACGATTTTCATGGCGACCGGTTTATGGCGATTTAGATAAGCTATTAAGAAAATTTGAATTAATCTTGCTTTTTTTTCTTCTGTCTTCCTTCCACATGCTAATGCAAGATTTGTTAGTTCACATGCATATATCATTTTCTATTGTGTAGATTAATTTAAAAGAAAAAATAAAAGATATTATGTTTTTTTCTTTTTTTTAAAAAAAGGGAGAATAATAACAAACACGATAGTTTTTTATTATACGAAACAATTGTCTATGGGAAATATTAGTCGTATTTTTGCATATTCGTGTCATCACAAAAAAAGGTCATATTTTCTTTACATTTTTCTTTCCTAGTACAATCCTTTTTTATTATGATTTTGTATACAGGTATAAATATATATAAATAAATATTCTTGGGTTTTAAAGGCTATAAATAGTGCTAGAATTCCCAATTTTGACTTGATTTAAACTAAAAAAAAAAATACAATAACAAAAAACAAATACCTAACTATTTTTTCCAATAAAGCTTTAAGAAAAAATCGTAAAGGGAATCAATTAGCAGGAAATAAACGGAGAACCTAAAAAGGCCCTAAAAGATACCCCAAAGAACATTGACAAACATAGTAAGCTTCCTACGGATAACATATTATAACAGATAACAAATTAATCTTTCTACAAGTGACAGAATAAACTTCTTATAACTTACAAAATAAACTTCCTACGGGTGACAAAATAAACTTCTAATAGGTACTATATTGAATTATAATAAGTAATAAATCTATAGATTGATAAAATATAATAACCTATATTTTTCAGTTACTAATAAGGAGCAAGAGATACTTTATTTTCATAAAACTGATAATTTGATAAATTAGATCATACTATATTTACACATTGTACCACCCTTTTGTTCCACTGATTGTTATTTTATCATAATTTGTATTTTGGTACATCAATTGTCGCTTCGCTGTGTACAGCAACTATTTCTTGTTTGTGTCAAAATAATTTGCTTCCGTCTCACCTGAGAAAGCGCGTCCAGAACAAAACGTTGAACGTTAGATCATTCATTCTTTCTTTGAAGAAAAAAAAAATTCATTACCAAGTGTCTTAAGATTAATCAATTCCGTTCTCCGCGTGCCTTCTGATTGATTTAGGATTTTCCCCGGTCCTCAAAAATTTGTTGCTCCATTTTCTTAAGGTTCTCACTTCATTTTTTTTCCTCACATCTCCGTTTTTTTTTTTTTTTTCTTTTTTTATTCTGTCTGTGTCCTTTTATCTTATTATTTTGTGTTCTAACCCTTTCATCATCCCTGTCAAAACTGAAAAAAAAAAAAAACTTTCTTCTTCTGAATTAAATTGATTTAGAATACCAACAAAAAAAAATTAGAAAAAAAGAAAAAAGAAAAACGAAAAAACGTCTACCTTTTTAATAATTAAAATTAGTGTGGGGTTCTCTTTATAAATGCATATTTAACCCCTCAGAAATTTAAATTGATTTAATTTAATTTAATTCAAGCTTTAATTATTGATAACCAACTAATTAATTAAACTTTAATTTGATTTTGAATTCAATTAATTAGCTAATCAAATCACCACAGTGACTATAGTTTGTGTGTTTCATTTTTTTTTTTTTTTTTTGGTTTTTCACTTTTTTTCTTCTGTCTATAGCGCTTTTCTTGTTTCGCGTTTTATTATTTTCCTTGTATTCCCAAGACTAGGCCCGTTTTTTGCTGTTAGAAAAAAAAAACAAAAAAAAACAAGATTTACACTTCAATCAACTATATATATTCTAAAGTTTATCCTCAAATCGTTCCAAACATATATACCAATGACATAGGTGGTCATCATTGGAAAAAAAAGTTCAATATTATTACTATTATTATTACCATTATTATTATTAACCAATCATGATATCTACATCTTTGTCCCGGGGATCCACAAGCCATCGTTTAAAACAAAGACTGACAAGTTTGAAGTCTCTTTCTGAATCCACAACTTTGAAAGGCTCTACTGATTCTACCGCTTCGAAAATCTGTTCTGAAACTGCAACTTCGGAATCTTCTACCGAATCTGTACATAATAATCTATCTAAATCATTGGGTTCTTCTGGGATTGGCTTGAAAACAGATTTCATATCTTGGAAGACTCCAGTAAACAAAAAATTTGAAATTCTTGCTATTTTTTGGCATTGCTCATCATTGTTGATTTTTATATCTGGTGTTCTTGTCATTTATGCTTTAAGTCCTTTAAATGTATGGCTTTACTTTCATATTCCATATCTTATTATTTTTTTCTTTTTTAAACCTTCACAAAATGGAAGAGTCATTCACAGAATTTCTCCATTTTTTAGATCTTTGATTTGTTGGAAATATTTGGTTGATTATTTTCCTATAAAAGTTCATAAAACTGTCGATCTTCAACCTTCATATAAAGAAATAATAATAGAAAATGATTATTTAGTCAAAATTAGAATTCCCCAAATCTTTGTGTTTTTAATTCCAAATTTTTTTTTGCAAATCGATACTATTATTAAAACTCCAGGTAATCCTTCTGATTCTGATGATAATTTTGATGAAACAACAGAATTGGATCAAGATGATGTCATCTTCAAAAAAGACACTCAAATCAAAAAAAATTTGCATTACATTAAATTATTCAAATTGAGACCTTACAAAAAAATTGTATCAACTGGTCACAAGTATATCTTTGGCGTAAGCCCTCATGGAATAGTGGCATTAGGTGCGACTGGTACTTTTGCTACAACAAGATCGTCTTGGTTAGACAAGTTCGTAAATATTCCAGTTTGTCTTCTCACTTTAAATATCCAATTTACTATCCCTTTTTACTGTGACTATCTTTCAATGTTGGGTATTTCCCTGGTTACAAGATCTAACATAGATGCTATTTTGGCTCCAAAAAATTATCACAATGTCGCCATAGTACTTGGTGGTGCAAGAGAAGCCCTCTTGGCAAGACCGGGATCAACTGATATCATTTTAACAAAAAGACATGGATTTATCAAAGCAGCAATGGCAAACAAAGGTACCAAGTTAGTACCAATATATGCTTTTGGTGAGAATGAAGTTTATGATGTAGTCTCAAAAGAATTTTATGAAAGTGACAAAGTATTGAAATTTAACAATATAATGAAAAAATGGTTTGGATTTGCTATTCCAATGTTCAAAGGTCGTGGATTGTTTAACATGGATTTTGGCTTGTTGCCATACAATAAAGGAATCAATATGGTTGTTGGAAAACCTATAGAAGTACCATATTCCAAACTGCCATCACCAGAAGTTGTGGATTTTTACTTGAAAAAATATATCCAGGAATTGACAGAATTGTATGAGTCTAATAAAGCAAGATTCGGTTATTCTGCTGACCTAAACATTGTTTGATTCCTTTTTTTCTCTTCATCTCCCCATTATTTTTTATTCATATTACCATTAAAAAAATGGATTATTTATTATTCGTTGGAAGGGTTATTTGTTTTTTCTTTTTATTTTTTTACTTTTTTTATTTCATCATTATTTTCACATAAAACTACAATTATTTATTATTACATTTTGATTTATTTTCATTCTCGTTTTATTTAAAGGTAAATAAAAGTCATAATAGCAATTTTCTCTATCACATTTAAGTTAGTCATCATCTTCTTCCTCTTCAGTGTCGCTATCGATTTCATCATTCGTAGAATCATCATCATCACTACTAAAATCCTCATCATCATTACTGAGAACCTTGTTGATGACTTCATAACCCAACTTTTTGATATCTTCAATAATTATTTCGTTCTTTGGATTATAAGTTACAAATACGCAACTCGTATCTATTTCAAACATAGGTGCAAAATATCTCTTAGTAGCTGCAATTAATTCCTTTACAGTTAAACTTTTTAACTTTGCAAATAGGACTTGTTTGAAGTCAGCACCACGTGCACGCAATTCAGTATCAATATATCTGTTTCTTGCACTATTCACAAAGTTATTTTCTTTTGATGCAAACGAACTGACAATCATACTAATGGCACCATCAACCAAAGAATTATCAAATCCACTACCGTCCTTAAATAAAAGTTCATCCACAGCAGCTTTCGCAGATTTCAAAGATCCAATAACATCTGTGGCGTTGAACAAATTCAAAATGATTTCACGACTTTCAACATCCAAGGTGATACTAGCATGATATGCTAACCCGATACCTCGAATAGATTTCCAAAATGGACCTTCTGGAATTTCAAGATAATGTTTGACAAGCATAACCGCAGCAAAGTCTTCATGTAAATAATCGATATCAAAATTGCAAACACTATATAAATAACTTGACTCTGATCCTGGGGTTGCCATCAAGTATGCTTTGTTACCTAACTTTTTTCCTTGTTCGGTTAGCACCAGCTTATTTCTTGGAATTTCATTAACCGGAGAAATGTTGGCACTTCTATCGTTATTTTTGATTTTATCAATGAATGGCTTCCATGAAACTACCGGAGCATCAATTTCAGAGATTCCACCATAGATAACAATACGGAAATTTTCTAAGCAATAAAATAAATTAGTTCTAATTTTTTCTAGTTCTGATTGAATAGTTGCATATCCTTCTTCAGTATCGATCATCAGAGAAAACTTGCGGAAACTTTCTTCAACATCTAAAATATTATAACATTTACTTATGGAGCGATCACTCATCAAGTAATGATTTGAAAGATATGAAAGCATAACATCGCCATCTCTTTTGTATTCCGGAAGTATACCAATAAATCTATCAATTTCAACTTTGACACGCTTCATATCAAATTTTGTATTGAATAGAAGTCTTTGAATCCATTGGATGGCCTTGCTGTAATGTGTTTTTTTACATACCACAGTAAACTGTAAAATCTCACCGAATCCCGACATTCCAGGTTGGAAATTAAAGCTAATCAAATCTTTTTTCAATTCATCCACAACTTGCTCATATGTCAATTCTGTACCATCATCCAAAATCATAGGCAAATTAAATAGTTCTTGGAAGATTAAAAAATAAGGAATACACTCTTTTGGGATTGCAAATGATGAAAGCACAAGCTTAATAGTTATAAAATTAGATTTATAGCTATCAAAATAAATATCTAAAGGAAAGCCTTCTGCTGGCAAAGATTTGAATATTTTATCTTTAAAATCAGTATTTTCTCCAAAGTTTGGATTATTAATTTTGACTGGGCTAGTCTTAATAAAATCAATATTGCTAATATCAGATTTTTCATAACGGTATAGAATTTCATCAGGGATTGACTTATTATTAATCTCATTAGCATTGTTTAATTTTTCTTCTAACTTTCTAAGTCCAGATTCTCCTAATTCTGCAATTCTACTTTCAACCAACTTTTTCCCTTCAGCATTCTTTCTTTTGCATAATGCGGCGGATGGTCTAGCTAAAATTGCAGCATATGGCTCATCAAGTAAATATTTCTTATAGAACAGTAGCCATTTATCTGAATTCCAAGATTTTAGAATTTCAAACTCGTGCAACGTTTTCAAATTATCTAAAGATTTGTCATCACCGTACACAAAATCATTTATAGCTGCATCAGCTAACTTTTCAAAATCTTTTTCACAATCATTGACAAACTCATCTTTTGCATACTCAATTGCTACTCTCATACGTTCCAAATCAAAATGTCTTTTCTCATGATGTTCAACTAAAATTTCTTGAAATTTCTTTTCACACTCATGTAGTCTCTCTGTTGGCACACCAGAAAGAACAAGCGAAATATAAGCTTTCATGTAATCATTTGTATAAAATCCGAGATCAGAGGCTAATGGGTCGTCTATTTCAACAATGTTACTTTGAAGTGGAGAAGAAGAATCATCCGCTAAATAAGAAAAAAGAATAGTATAAGCCAAAGAATCTAACGTATCATTGTAATCTGGTCCTATGAAACCGATAAAAATCCCACCACTGGATTCATCAAGATCTGGAAATTCTATTTCTTTAATAGTCTTTTTCTTCATGATGAACGGATTTGGAGAATCAACAAAAGGTCTTGGCTTTCTGTCAGCAGGCAAATCTGGTAAAGAGCTTTCAAATTTAGTCATGGTTTCCATTAACTCATCCTCGTGAACAGAACCAGCAACAATAATACATAAATTGTCAGGTCTATACATAGACTTATGAAATTGTTTGATTTTTTCATTGGTCAATACTCTCAAACTTTCTAATAATCCCCCAGTTTCGGAAGAATAACCTGAATCTTTGGCAAATAACGTTCTTCCGCATTCTAATTCCGAGAGAAATATGTTCGTCAAAACATGACTTTCCATTTCCGAATAAACAACACCTTTATCTTTACCAGTACCATCAACATGGTAAACTTCTGTGTAACAGGCTTCATCAGTCAATGTTGGATAAAGCAAGTGATCTAAATACACAGGTAAAAGTTTATTGAAACCTTCCCACCCTGCTGTTTCCAAAGTATAAACAGTCTTATCTGTAGCTGTCCAGGCATTAGTATTGCTAAAGTGCATATTACCAAGTGTGTCTAAAAGACCTTTGTATGGGTATTTTTCAGATCCTAAGAAAATCAAGTGTTCCAAAGTATGCGGCGAACCCGAATCATCTGAAACCTCAGTAGCAACGGCAAAATATCCATGCACCATAGGAGTTTCTTGTTTTATAGAGATAACCTGTAATCCAGTACGTTTGGATCTCCATCTTTTGATTTCAGATGGAGCATAGTCTACTTCGAACAGGTTTACCAACTCAAATGCATCTTCTTTCATATTACGTAAATATTTATTATATTCCCTGCTTATATATATGCTTGTTTTCTTTGTTTACTCAATTTTGTTGATCGCTGTTTTTTCGTGTATAGTCTATAAGACAAATTTATGTTGATTCAAGATGGATTCTTTAACGCCAAGTTCATTAAGATAAAAGCTGTTAGTTTTATGATGGTATCTATCTCCCTGTTCAAAAATTTTTCAAATATACAGTATGTCTGCATACATATCCTTCATGGGTTATGTGCACCGTAATTTGAGAGTTGTAAATATTGGCAATATCTTCAGAAAAATTAAGTCAGATTTCAGACTTTCATTAATAAAAATATATAAATAATATTTGATATTTAGAATGATTTCTGACATAAGACTACTAAATTTTTTATAGAATTAGGAAATATTATTTATCAGAGCAACTATAGAAATTTGCAAGATTTTGGATTCAATATGGAAGAAATACCAGACTTAGTGGAAAATGTGGATGAAATTGATGAGCAAAAGCTTTCAACGCTTACTAGCCCAGACATAAATAATAATAAATATATTCCATCATCTGTTCCTGCTGAGATTGATAGAAAAGTTCCAGTTACTATTATAACTGGTTACTTAGGTTCAGGAAAATCAACTCTTCTTAATAACATTGCGAAAAAGGGTCAGAAAAGAATTGCAGTTATTTTAAATGAATTTGGTGATTCCAGCGACATAGAAAAAAGCTTAACTATCCAAGATGACAGTAATCAGTACGAGGAGTGGCTCGATTTAGGAAATGGTTGCTTATGTTGTACTGTAAAAGATAATGGTGTATCAGCTATTGAACAGTTAATTGAGAGAAGTAAAGACAAGATAGATTATATTTTCTTAGAGACAAGTGGTATTGCGGACCCTGCTCCAATAGCGAAGATGTTTTGGTTAGATGATGCTTTAAATTCCAATATTTACATTGATTCCATTATAACTGTTTTGGATTCCAAAAACATTTTGAAAAATTTACAAGATTTTGGAGGTCACAGGCACCATGATAAAACTCCAATTGAGATGGAACATAAACATGAAGACGAACATAAGACGACTACCGCGGAATTACAGATTGCATTAGCTGATGTAATATTGCTAAATAAATATGATTTAATAGAAAATAATGATGAAGAGAAGAAGAACATTGAAACAGCTATTCAGGGAATTAACGCTTTTGCTCCTGTATATGAAACATCATATTCAAATATCGATTTAGATAAAATCTTAGACTTACATTCTTTTGAAACGAATGACCGAAATCTAGAGAACAGGAGTAAGATGATAGTAAATAATGAAGGTTCATTTCATAATCCAAGTATTACTACTGAAGTTATTCAATTTAAAAAAGTATCAAATTTAGTTGAGTTTATTCCAAAACTTGATAAATTTATTCAAAATGTATTATGGGAAAATATTATTAATGGAGAGAAAGTAGAAATTCATAGATTAAAAGGTTTGATACTTGAATGCGGTATTTCTGGGAATGCCAAAGAAGGCGAAATGACTAATAAAATTAAGGTTATACAAGGTGTCAGAGAAACTTACGATATCTTTGACGGTTATTACAGCTCAGAATTACATGACAAAGGAAACTGCAAATTAGTTCTTATTGGAAAAGGATTGAACAAAAAAAGTATTGATGATGAATTGACAAAAACTATTGGTGATATTGAGATAATTAATTAAAGTTTAATGTAAATCTTCTTATAGTTAAATATGTATCCAACCAGTGTGACAATAAGTGAATAAACAATCATTATTAAAATGGAAGAATTGTCATCCATATCTAACGTATTAAATGTTAGATTCGTTAATCCTGTTAGGACATTAGATATTAGAAAAATAAGCATACCATTGTTATTGATTGATTCTAATGAATATGGAACATTACTATTAATTTCAGTATCATCGTTTCCTTGGGAGATATAAGTGAATAACTTATTGATAAGCTTAAAACCAATCAAATAATTCATATTATAAGAGACAACAAATAAAACATATTGCAAGTTTGCAAACCTTCTCGATATATCAGTGAATTTTGAACTAGATTGAGTACAGATCAATAGTGAATCAAAAAAGATAGTGTAAATAAATAAGCATAAATCTGATGATAAACTCAATTTTGATGCTAAGTATGATGGCTCTTTTTGGAATTTGATAATTTCTGATTTGCTAGAGTTTTTTATTAGATTAAATGGAGTGGTAATTCCAGGCAATAAAAAGCTTCCCACTGATTCTCCTATAAGGTAAATAGAAAAATAACCAATTAACGAAAATATACCTTCTTTATTCTTATCAATCACCGTTTCGCGGTTATTTTCATCTAATAAATACCTCAATAAAGCATTGTTATTATTATGTAAGAAATATTCGTAAATGAATGAAACAATCAATCCGATTAAAATATTGAAATTATTCAATTTCAAAAAATAAAAGCAGAATTCCATGACGAATTTCATTGGCTGCAATAAACTCAAAGTGACGAAAAAATTCCAATGCACACCATATTCGGATACATGTTCTTGATAATTCAATAATTTTACTAACATTAATCTTCCAATACCTAGCAAAAATACCGTGAATGAGCTTTGGAAACTTCTCACTATTTTTATAGCAAGTGATTTTAATTCTTGAATAAACTCCATTTGGTAATTTACGTTGAACTTCATCCAAATAGATTTTCTAGCGGAAACAATGCCCATTGAAAACACAAACGATCCAACACCTAAATCCATTAGAGAAGTACCCCAGGTTTCACATTTAGCAAATTTTCTTGGAAAAATATGGAAATCGACAGCCAAAATGGCAAGTGCAGTAATTACTAACATTTGAGATCTGTAAACAGTTAAATATGATCTCTTTGGAAGAAGCTCTTCTTTGGTTATCTTGGATATATCTAATTTTGATTTCTTAAAATTTCTGACATGTTTATTATTGCTCTTGGATGGAATCTTACTGTCGAAATTGATTAATGAAAATATAATGACAGGTAATGAAATGCAATAAATTAACGAAGCTATTTTGTCAAAAAATGTAGTAATAGAGAGCAATAATGCTACCCAATTCAAAAAATAGTCCAACACAAAGGAAAAAATATTCAAATTCTGCAACTTCGGATTTCTTTTATCAGAAAATATATCAGTGAAAGTATTGAGAAAGCAGTATGAGAAATAGCATATTAATGAAACACATGTCACCCAGTAAATATCACTAATAGTATCACCTGTCAACCCAGTGACAAACTCTTCTTTTCTACTTTTCAAATCATTAGACATACTTCAATACTTCTATTAAATGAGTTTACTTTACCAATAATATTGTTGTATTTATAATTATTTTTCTGCTATTGTCCTAAACATTCGATTGATTGACAAATTCTCTTTTCGATTGAGCTTCTTCAAATATTTGCATACACAAATTTGAAAGCTAATCAAAAAAAGTCACATGATATTCACGTGCAAAGATAAAAATTTGTGATTATCATGATAATATCTAATATGTATGTTATTATTATTATAATTATCAGTCCTTGATAGTCCTCTTTTTGTTAGATAATAATCGGTATCATCAATGCAGATAATGTATATATTAGAGTTTGGTTCGAACAATATTCAATAAATTATCACAATCGACATAATGAATCCAAAAGAATTTTCGAAAACATAAAGCAAAACAGAATTTTCAATAAATTATTCAAAATTTAAACAAACAAAAAAAAAAATTTTTAGTAATTTTTGAAAATTTTCATGATCTAAAGAGTGTATATCATAAATCTAAAGAAGGTTCAAAACACGAATTAAAAGAGCAGAAAGATATCAAAATCCAAAGTGTATGTTGCTCTGAAGAGTGGCCGATTATTAATTGATATAGTGTCATTACAGGATTTTCTTGACAGGATACCGAACTTTTTCTTATTTATGTTCTTTTTACAATTACTTTTTTTTCTGGGAATATTTTATTTTTCTTTAACAAAGCCTGGTTCTTCTTTGATGCAGTTTTCATTTTTCTGTTTTTTGGTGATATTAATAGTTTAACAACTATCATAGCCTCATCAAAAATTTTGAGTTCTCTCTCTAACAGAAGTCACTCAAGAAATCCAAGAAGTCAAATATATCTTCATTCCCAATTTTTCCAAATTATCTGCTATATCAAAACATGAGTTTTCTATATGTTTGACAGTATCTGTTATTTTTTGTAAAGCAGCTCTTCATATTTTGTCTATAGCTCACTTGATCCATGTTTGAAAAAGTCAATTCTTGAAACAATATGGGTTGAACTAAAATATGATTTAAATAAACTATCTGTCTCAATTTGTTCATCTAGTATTTTTTGTATGATGGTTTTGATATTTTCTACAACTCCTAAATTTAACTCCTGTAATGCCCACTTTACATCTTTAAAATCCAAAATTCCTTCATCAAATCCATACGGAACACACCTGCCAGTTTTCTCATTATTAAAATACTCTTCATATACCTTATGATCTACTTTTCCATAAAATATATGCATTCCTAAAACTCCTTTCATTTCAAAACTATCCTCTTCTCTATCAAAAAACCATTGCATTTTACCTCCGCTCTTTAAGAACTGCAATTCATTTATTGGATCTTTGATCCCAGATTCTTCTTGGATCTCACGAATAACTCCGTGCATCGGTGTTCTATCAATTCCAGCTTCTAATTTTCCTCCAATACCATTCCAACATCCCATCCATGGCTTTTTCCTCCTGTTTAGAAGAAGAACCTTACTCATGTCTTCATTGAATAGAAAAAAAATTGTATATGGATATTGTTGATAAACTGTCATCTTATGTGCATACCATACAAAAATATAGACTAAAAAATATATATTTAAAATAACAAAATAATGATTAAAATTACGAATCTGAAATAGTGACTTAATAGGTAAGTAGATAGATATTGAGTATACAGAGATTTTAAGTATTAGGTTTTTTTTTTCGCTGTTGCATTGAGCATATATAAAAAAAAAACATCAATTGCGTGAAAAAGTAAGCATATTTCACATAATGAAATAGTGTATTTATACGATTTATTTAGTAATGAGCGATTGCTATTGTTGTTTGTAGTTTAACACTTATGAGATCTCTCATTGAAAATTAGATTGTATATGTTATTCATCCATGGTTATGTGACAAGAAATATCAAGTCTCGAATTAATGTTTCTAACAATGATTAGTTTATCATTAACTTACAAACACTTGTTTATCGAAAAATTTTATCAAGATCTCTCTTCTAGATGAACAAAAATTTAAAAATTAGTTATTTATAACTGGCCTTGTCAATAATTACGCTGTATTTGGACTTATGAAACTGTGGAGGCTAATAAAAAATTTCTATGCACATGTGTAGTTAATCAGGAATTCATATCAATTGTTTTAAGCTGCCTAGACTATATTAAGCTAAATCATAATAGTAGATAATTGTTTTCTTTATAATTTCTAAGCTAATAGTTGATTATCTAAGATTCGTATAAAAATAATAGAACATATTAAAAGAATTTTTTTTTATTCTGCTTGTTCTTTTTTTAAAAAAGTATCCTTAAAAATATTCATAATTTGATTGATTGATTTTACGTATATGTAATTTTGAAATTTATGGTATTTCCAAAGATATCTTAGTTAAAAGCTTGGAAATATATAATTAGCTCACTAATAACTTTTTCAAATGCCTCAAGAAAGAGTTATTTTAAAGTAAATATTTTATTTTTGAAATATTATAACACTATAATTCTTTAACCTTACACTACAACAACGGTTAAAAAAACTAGCACAATACTGTTTATTATTGATTTTCTATTAAGAAACACGTTGATTTCCATGAAGAAAAGGGTTACTAAATTAAAATTAATTTCCTGTATAGTTCTACGCGGTATTAATACAGGAAATTCTATTACAAATATTAACGAGATACAAAATTACGTATAATTGTTGACCATTAATGGATTCAATAATTGACTCCTTAATTTTCACATTGAAGGATATAAAATTACAGCAATAAAGCAACGCTATAAAACAAAAGAGTGACCAACAATTTTTTTTTTAACTTATCAATAACCGGTTATCTCCTCCTATATATAGTGAATGAGCTTATTCTGTACATAATATAAGCTTGTTAATAAACTATAATTTTTTTTTATATATTTGTTCTGATTATGTATTGAAATATTATTGTAGAGATATCCTTAGTCAAAAATCTAATTTTACTAAAAAAATTAAACGGTCTTCTGAAATTTGCATTCTGCCTAATCGCGAGATCAGTGTGCACCTTTCGTCATATTCTATGTTTCTTATTATCTATTGTCTTAATATTCTTCAACTTCTTTACCCAGACAAATATTTTCAAATATACTGCAAATCAAAATTTGGATTACATACTTATATGTGTAACAAAAATTCGCTTTTCATATCATATCATAAAACTGAAACGAAAAATTTCAGCAGAAATAGATAATAAAAAAAAAAAAAAGAAATAACCTTTGCAGCAAGTACGCAGAAATTACCTATAAATTGGACACATGATAATAAGCTTAATTTTTCTTTCACATTTGCAAAATAATTTTCATACTCAATATTAATACATTCAATTCCACTATATATATGTATATATAAGTATATATAAAGAGTAAATTGTATGCATTATAAGATGATTTCCCAAGTTCTTGATAATGTATATTTATTTTTGGTGAGTGGATACTTGTTAGCATCCCCTTACTCTAAAGTTGAAGAGTCATTTAACACTCAGGCAATTTATGACTTCATTAATTATGGCTTTGATTTTGCTAAGTTTGATCATTTAGAGTTCCCAGGTGCCGTTCCAAGGACTTTTATTGGTTCAATGGTTATTGGATATGCTACAAAACTCATTGATTATTTGTTGAGTTTAGTGAGCCAACATGAGACTGAAATTTCTCTGATAAAATTACAATTATTAGCTAGAGCAATATTGGGTCTTTTCAATTGGGCAGCCACAATATTTTTGAGAGACTCAATAAATTTTGCTATTAATCATGCTGCATGGTTTAATGAAGAGAAAAAGATAACAGATGAGAAGAACAAAGAGAAACATGAGAAAAGGGAAAAGGAAGATGAAAAATTGACGGTAAATAAAGACCATTTTAGACAAACTTCTGTTGGCTTATTTTTTCTTTTGTTTCAAATGTCTCAATTCCATTTGACCTATTATTCTTCTAGGTTCTTGCCTAACTTCATTGCTTTACCTTTCACAAATCTTGCTTTTGGATTGATCTTAAGATGCAATTACCCATTAGCATTTATCATATTAGGATTTGCAGGAATCGTTTTTCGTTCCGAAATTCTTGCACTTTTAGGATGCGTGGCATTTGTGTCAGTATTGATTTTTGGTAAGTTTGGAATATATGCATCCATGTCTAACGGATTATTTGGCGTATACATTGGTGGATTTTTATCAATGGTTTTAGATTCTAAGATCTGGAATCCTCACAATAAATGGTTCAGTTTATCACTTGAGAACAGAGTTATTCCTGAGTTGGATAGTTTTATATTCAATGTAATCCATAAAAATTCTTCCCAATGGGGCATCGAGCCTTTTAATTCTTACTTTACCAAATATTTACCAAAAATATTTTTACCACCATTGCAGTTGTGTGTTTTCATGTTGGGACTTGTCAAAGACAAGACTAAGCCAACTTTTGGGATTACCATTTTAGGACTTTCTGCCGTGTTACATATCTTTGTGATGTCATTTCAACCACATAAGGAATGGAGATTCATAGCTTATGACCTTCCACTTATAAATATTGTTGGAGCAAGTGGTGTTGTAGGCCTTGCAAATATTCCAAAGGGAAAATTGAAGAATTTTTTCAAAGTTGTTGTTTATTTTATTGTAATGTGTGCTACTTTATTATCATTTTTGGGAAGTTTATTTATGTTGTACATTTCATCAATGAACTATCCAGGTGGAGAAGCTTTATCTGAATTTAATCAATATTTTCTTGAAAGATTTGCTAATGGTACAATTTTTCCAGATATCCAGTACACTGTTCACTTAGACATTTTCCCAAAAATGACTGGGTCTAGTTTGTTTGGAGAGATCAAGCCGGAGGTTTTGAAAAAGAACAATTTACAATTGCGATACGATAAATCAGAAAAGGGAAAACAAGGAAATCAAGCGCAGGAAGCTGTTTGGGATTTTTTGATAACCAACTATGATGTTGATATAGTCAACGGTCATGCAGTATCTGGTTCTCAATGGTATCCAGTGGAAACTGTAACAGCTTACCATGGTTTGAATGCGACTTATTGCAAATCAAGAATTCATGAAATACCTACAATTGTGACCAATGTTTTAAAGTCTCGTAGCATTGAACCTATATTTGATGAACTTCGTAATGCTGTGGTTCTCAAGCCTGAGGTGTACATCTATGAGAAACAATTTGTCATTTAGATGTCAGGAAAGATCTCCAATTTTGTATGGTACATATATACGAATATATATTAATAGTTTTAAGATTGGGTTTCATGTGGATTTACGGTTTTATAAGTATAAGAAGCTTTTTTTTTTTTTTTCTTTATTAGATTTTCTTATCAGTATCAGTGTTCAGAAATTATCTTTAATTTACCTTTAGATATTTGATTAACAATAAGGGACTTCATATATCTTAGATATTGCGCAAAGCAATAATATAAAACATTATAAGTCATGTGAATACCGCGTGATCATTTTTTTTTTTTTTTTTTTTTGAAGACAAGAAAAAAGAAATTGCTAGACTTCTAAGAAACCTATGTGTGACCAAGCGGCGCTGCTAATCATCAGTGACTAAGGTTATTTCCTTATTAATCATTTTTTTCTTTATGTACATTTGCCTGGGCCTATGTAAACAGAAAAAAGCCTCAATATGACGTCTATAAAAGCCAATATTTTTCCACTATTCTGCATCACTTGATGCTACAATTATTGACAGTTGGTATTATTTATAACCTTCTGATTCGTAATTATTATTATTATTATTATTTTTATAATTTAATTAATAAATTAGTTATTAGTTGATAGCATAGCTTTTTTTTTTATTTATCATATTTAGTTAATATAAAGCTCATAGTTGCTTTTGCTGAACTGCAAAATTAGTATCCTTTTCTAGTTCTGTCGTTTCCAGAAAAGTTATATTCAATAATATCCTACAATAATTTTTTAGGGTATCCATCTCCTAACAGTGAGTAATAAAGAACAGTGATTGATTACACTTAAATAAAATGGGTGCCGCAGATGAATTTTATAACGATAATAAACAACAATATAGCAGACCTCAACAAGCGTATACGGAACCACAATACAACAATTCAAGAGGCATGAATTATAGTCAGCAGGCACCACCTCAAGCACATTACCAGGGGCAACAGTACTATCATCAACCACAAGGCGGCTATTATCAACAACAACAGCAACCGTATTATCAACCACATCAACAACCTTATTATCAACAAGCTCCCCAGCCAGTTTATGTACAGCAGCAGCCAGCAAGAAGCAGCAATGGTGACTGTCTTACAGTGATGCTTGCTACGTGTGCTGCTTGCTGTTGTTTAGATATGCTTCTTTTTTAGAAAAAGAAAATTATATACTTTTCTCTTCCTTTTGGCGTCCTTGATATCCTAATTGCTACAATTTTGGATAGAGTGTCGGAAGAGCCGGATGCTATCCTTTTTATTGTCTACTGAAGACACTTTATCATTTTTCATTCTCTCTATTTTTATTTCACGTTTTCTTTTTTTTACTATCTTATTTAATTTATTTTACTAAAATTACTTGTTCGATAATATGTTGTGTTAGCACTTTATTTTTCAATTAATGGTTTATTAAACATTTATATTTGTTATATATGCCCGAACAGCAACCGAATATTCAACTTGTTTAATTACTTTTAATTTATCATATAATAATAATAATAATAATATAGCATTTTATAATGATATAATAAATACCATATGAGGTAAGTTTCATTTCAAGTTATTCTTAAGCAAAGAATACCAAGGAAGCATTTGATCCTATTCTATCACGGTAAGATTACATGACATGGGACAAGGGTTTTCAAATTACTAATCAATTTGTAAAATTTGAAATTATTTGATATAATATTATCATTTATTTTTCTATTAATTCCGTAGGAATAAGTCTCTCTTTGAGTCAGTTATCGTATGAATAATTTTGATTTGATTTATCCAGTTGCATTATTTTCAAATTACTCAAAATCTTATATCTTTCTTTTTTTTTTTTAATTTCCGTGTACATGCATGTAATCCTTTCGCAGTTTTTTTCTGGCGATGCTTGGCTGACGTTTTTTTTCTCTTAGATATGAAAGTTCAAATAAAATTTCAGCAGGAGATGTTGAATTCTGCAATGTTTTCTTAACATACAAGGTCATTCGCATTGCAAAACTAATCAACATTCAATATATATAATACCTTTAGTTCTCTTCTTGTAATAGGCGCAAAGTTATTATTATTGTCCCAATTAGATTTGTGTCCTGCTTCATTAGAGCAGCTGAGAACATACACAAAGATAACTGGTTTAATACATAGCAGTCATTGTTTTTTCTTTTGCTTAACAGAGTGGTTGGTTGACTTGTCTTTTTCTAGCCATTCGCATATATAGTGGTAAAAATTCTTTGATTCTTGTTTTTAGTTCTATTTGTCTCACATTTTGGCAGTTTCGTATTTTGTATCCGGTGTTCTATTTACATGGTTTGGTCACAACTAGATCCCAATAAAACACATGTAGCGTACGCAGTAATTGGTGTCTTTACGGTATTTTTTTCTTTATTTTCAGTTATCCTTAAAGAAAGAATTTATATAGGAGAATCCACGTTTGCTTCCATTTATGGTTTAATTTTAGGTCCTCATTGCTTAAATTGGTTCTCGCCTAATTCTTGGGGAAATGTGGACTATATCACTTTAGAGATATCCAGAGTCATTTTGGTAATTCAAATTTTTATAGGAGCTGCTGAACTACCAAAGAGATACATGCTAATTCATGGTTCCTCTGTTTTATTATTATTGATTCCAGTGATGACCGCTGGCTGGCTCATAGTTGGTGCATTTATTTATTTAGTGATTCCTGGTCTAAATTACCCAGCCGCACTTTTGATCTCAGGATCAATTACCGCGACAGATCCTGTATTAGCCGCTGCAATCATCGGTAAATCTAAATTTGCACAAAAAAAGGTTCCTGATCGCATTAGGAACCTATTAAGTGCTGAGTCTGGCTGTAATGATGGATTGGCTTTTCCATTTGTGTATTTAAGTTTATACTTGATTATTGATGAAGGAGATGCAAGAAAAATAGTAAAGAATTGGTTTTGTGTAACCATTTTATATGAATGCATCTTTGGTTCTATAGTTGGTGCGATTATTGGCTACTTGGGAAGGAAATTTCTAAGATTCTCAACATCACAGGGTTGGATTGATAAAGAATCCTTTTTATCATTTTTTCTTTTTATATCATTCTTTTGTGCTGGCTTCAGTTCAGTTTTAGGTACCGATGATTTATTAGTAGCTTTTGCTGCTGGTTGTGCATTCTCTTGGGATGGATGGATTGGTAAACAAATTCACCATAATTATGTTGCTTCATCTTTAGATTTAATTATAAATATGGCATATTTTGTTTATTTTGGTTCTATAGTTCCTTGGGATCAATTCAATAATGGATACATCGGAACAAATTCCTGGCGTTTAATTATCATTGCAATTGTGGTTCTTTTTTTGAGAAGAATTCCCGTGATTCTTTCATTAAAACCAATTGTTCCTGATATTAAAACATGGAGAGAAGCTTTTTTTTGTGCTCATTTCGGTCCCATAGGAGTTGGTGGTGTTTTCGCTTGTCTTGTCGCAAAAACTGAGCTTGAATCTTTCATATATGGTAGTGATAATGTTCCTTTAACTAGTATACCACTGTCTGGTTCACATTATCAATTATTAGCGTGTATGTGGCCCATTGTGAGTTTTTTGATTGTAGTCTCAGTCATAATTCATGGTTCATCCGTTGCACTAATTGTATTGAGTGGTAATTTATACAATGCTGTCTTTTCATCCAACGATTCTTTCAACTCGCCAAAATCTACTACTTTGGAACATGTTGATATGGTGAAGAATCAACAGAAAAATAACATAAAGAAAGAGGAAAGTTGCGAGGCTTGTTAGGTTATTAAATTGAAAATGAAAGTAGAGCATTTGTAGTTCTCACCATATCAGATATATTCCAGTCAATATATTTTACCAAAAAAGAAATATTATCACTATATAAGATGCTGGTGATAAGATCTTCGATTTTTTGATGTCCTCTTGAATGATTTCTCTGATGTTAATCACTATTCAAAACCTAGCGTGGAACATGATATTTAGACAGTTTTGCTTTTCAGAATAATTCAGAATGAATATAAATTTATCAGTTGAAAATGACAACCATAATAATTTAGTTTACAAAGATGAATTATTTATATATATCAAGAACTCGAAAGAAAAAATAGTTAAAAGATATAAAATATGAATTTTGTTGAACAGTTACGAAGATAATTATTAGAAGATTCATAAATCGAATTCTTTTATTACATATATATTTACTTTGAGTATGATACCTCATTTATTATTATTATTATTATTAATTTTATTATATTTAATAGTATTTACAGCTATAAAGTAAACCAATTTTTATATTTTTGTTGAGTTATGTATTTTTTAAACCCAAATTATGAAACTCGTTAGGCATAATTTTAAAGCTTTCAAATATCAAGGAAATATTAATAGTTATTGCATGCTGGACGAATCTCCTTAGAAATAGAAAAAAGTCTTATTATCTGCACCGCAGAAAAAAAATGACGTTACTTGCTTTCATCCACGTTTTTTTTTCTTTTGTGATTCTACAATATTTGGATTACGTCTGAGTCCATGTTTGACAGTTTTTGCTTTACAAATTTGCATTCACTGACTAATTCAGGACTATTTCCTGTCATCAATAAGTTTATAAATAAATTCATTTTTTTTCTATCTTTGTATAGGGTATCTGCTTACAAAAAGTGTCTAATGGCCGATGTTGAAAGTAATATATTTGGTATTATAGATATTAGTTAAAGTTACCTTTGTGAACATATGAAGGAGCAATAATATTACTTTTGAGACTTATACTTCACTATTTTGAACATTTTTTTTAAAGAAAAGCAACCAAGAAAGTGATACGAATACAAGTCGTTCGTACTTGTGATATTGGAAAATGAATATGACAAAGAAAATATTTGTTCCTTTAGTATTAGCTTTAACAATATCTCTTGCTTTGATATCTGTAAATTTCTATTTAGTCGGAGATGCTACCTCATTACCCTGGTACATACTTCAACTGAAGGATAGAAAGATATATCAACGGGAGCTATTTTTCTTTGCAGATCTATTCACATTTAGAAGAAATGATTCTCTAAATGCTTTAAAAACTTATTATCCGAAAATTCAATCAAAATATATAAATTCTATCAATAGTGATTGTAACACTTTTTATAACATTCATTCTCATAATGATTATTGGCGTTCAAGGCCATTATTTGATGCTATATCTAGAAATTATAAGAGTATAGAGGCTGATGTTTGGTACTATAGAAAAGACAAGTACCAAGAGTTATACGTTGGGCATAATGAATATGTTTTATCCAAATATAAAACTTTAAGAAGTATGTATTTGGAGCCATTATTGGAAATTTTGAATGATGTCAATAATAACTCTATTAATTCAAATGATATAACAAAAGGGGTATATTTTAACTTTCCGAATACATCAATTAATCTACTAATAGATCTTAAAAACAAGTACAGTTATCCTATAATTTTGCAACAGTTAGAGCCATTACGCAGATATCTTAGTTATTATGATTATGGATCAAATAGGACTATTGAAAAGCAAATAGTCATTACTCTAACAGGTGATATTCCGATAAAGGATCTTTTAGCGGATGAGTTAAACCTGATAAAACATAGATTGAAAAGATATGTCTTTATAGATAATTCGATGTATGGCAATATAGATTTAGGAAGTGGAACCAGCCTTAAAAACTGGAGTTTTTTGAGTTCTATAAGTTATGATGAATTGCTACATTTATCCGGTGAATTTCCTAGCAATGCAACAAAATTTTCACCATTTTTCAATCATAGCAATATTGCTGGTTTAAAAACATTGACGCAGGAGCACAACGTTCACATCGATGATCATTCTCGTACTGATGTTCATGGCAGAGACACACGAATCTGGGGAGTTCCACAGTTTCATTCTGAGGGATTCTTTGGTTCATTTTTAAGATTTATTCCTGAAAAAATCTTGAGAAAATCTGACAGTGTGGACATGAATAATTGGAAAGATTTAGTCATCAATGGTGGAATTTCAATGATGAATATGGATGATTTAGATTTAGGAATGAAAATATCGGAAAATCTCCGTGAAGAGCTCATGAATTATTAATTTTTTCTTTTTTAATTGAGTCCCTATTTTCTCTCTTCTTTTTTTTTTTTATCTCTGCACTATTTGTGTTTAGTGATTTTTTGCGCTGCTATTCTGTATAGAAATATAATTATTCATATTCTATTCATGATGTTTTTGTAGAGTATATTCAGATATGTTATGTCTGTTTTTAAGTGTTACAGAAGTAAAAAGATCTTAATCACCAAATTTTAGTATCATTAATTTAAAATATCCTATTTACAAAAACTTGACATATCCATTTTTTTATTTTTAGATATTAGGATTGTACGTACGTGTGCTAATTTAATAATCCGCAGTTTAGTATCAGCGCTATCAGATAAATATTATTCTTTTTTTCCATAAAATTCTTGTTTATGTAAAATTATGCATAGCATTAAGCTTGTAGACAAATTCACCGTTCAAACCAAAATTCAACATGCATAAAATTAGATTTTTTTGCCGCACGAATTTTAAAGAAAATGAATAGACTTACCTAATGGTATTTTGGGCAGTAATCTAGGTGCCTCCTAATATCCAGAAAAAAGTTACCTATTGAATTTTTTATTTAAATGGTTATTCTTATTAAAATTAATATTCGTGACATAAAGGTATTTAAACATCAACTGTTCTTCAGTCGAATTTGTATTTCTTTTCTTTTCATTTTCTTATGTATAGTTGGTAATTTCAATTTAATAAGCTCTTCTATTTATTGTGCTAATTATCAAAAATGCCTGACAATTTTATTAATATTGAAATTCGTAAGAATGACAAGGAAATAATTATTGTTGATATTGACAATAAAAAATCATATAACAAGCGTCTTACTCAGAAACAGAAGGAAAATCATAATTTCAAGCTTTTAGCAATCAGTTTGGTTATTGCTTTATTTGTTTTTACAACATTAGCATGTTCAAAATGCATACATCATAAACAACAAAAAAATACGTGGAAAACTTTAGAAGAACATCAAGATGTTAACATGATTCTTCCCAAGAGATCCCAGCCAATATATGATATAAAATATAATAGTGAAACATCAGTTTTAAGTTATTACTATCCAAACAAGACTGCAGGTGAAACTTACGTATCTCTTTTAAACTCAGATATTTACAATTTTTATAATATCCATTCACACAATGATGAATGGAGAGCTATCCCATTACTTGGTGCCTTGAGCAGAAATTATAGAAGCATTGAAGCCGATTGCCATTTCGATGGCCATCCAGATATTTATGTTGGTCATTCCAAACATAGTTTACACAAAGCAGAAACATTACAAAATATGTATTTAGGACCAATAAAGGCAATGTTAGATGAAATGAATGGTCTTGAAAATAATAATAGCAGCGTAATTACCAATGTAACTGCCGGCTATGCTTCACAATATAAAGGTTTATATTACAATTATCCAAAGGAAACAATGAATTTACTTATTGATATTAAAGATAAACACGGCCATAAGTTAGTTGCTAAATTACTAGAACAACTTGAGCCAATGAGAGAATATCTTTCCTATTATGACTACAATAGCAAAAAAATCATTTATAAGCCTTTGTCTATAACACTTAGTGGAAATTGTCCAGTTGAGTATCTTATGACCAAAAATGGTTCATTTTTCCAAGATCAAGTTCAGGATCAAAGTAAAAGATATGTGTTCATTGATCATAATTTACTTGACACGAACAGCAAAAGCTGGAATAATAAGTATGATATAAATGAGTGGTGTGTTATGGGTTCAGATAGTGAAAAGCATATAAAAAGTTTGAAAGCAAACACTTCATATCCTGTTACACAGACATATAGTAAGCAACTTTCAATCAATAGCCTTGAGGGATTGAGAGCTATAGCTTCTCAGTATAATATTTTAACTAGAATCTGGGATGTCAAGCAGTCGCATAGTTTTTCTGCGAAAGAAGATTTGAAAGTAACAATCAAGAATAAATACAACTTACCTTATACAGAAGCAGTCAACCAATATTACGAAGCAATGAGTGGAACCTCTAATGGAAAGAAACTTGAACAGGATTTAGAAATTTGGCAAGATTTGTTAGTCTCAGGAGAAACAACCTTGGCCAACACTGATGATTTAGATTTTATGGTTGCAGTTTACAACAGGCTTCAGCGTACTACTCCAACTTGTAAAAATTTTTTGTGAACGGTTTATAGTAGCTTTTTTATTCTGCAAACAAAATACCAAAATATTATAAAATATTTCTGTGGAATTTATGGAAGTTTGTTTGCTATACAGAAAGAACCAAAACAAAATTTACCGGGTTATTGAAATTTGTATTAGAGGCATACTAAAGTATTACAAGAACTTACTATTTATTACGCTATATTCCTGTTTTGCTTACTTTAGTTTATTTCGCGGTTGATCTCATACAATGTTATTTTCTCTGCTTTTTGTTGTTTGTTGTTATTATTATTTTATTCAAAATCAATTCTACTTAATTACAGTTTATGAATTTTATATTCTCTGCATCTCAAGATAGATCATATTTCATATTCGTTTCTTTTTGCTTTTTCTTCATCTATTGTATTATAGCATTTATTTTTAGAAATATTCACATATCAATTAATATTTCTTTCCTTTTATAAGACCGATACTTTCATTTATTCATGTAAGTTGTTTCTCCGTAAGAATTGCTTGGCATGAGAGCAGCCTCGCTTATGCGCCAGGAAAGGTTTTGCTTGGACGCAAAATAAGCTTTGACTGTATCATTAAATTCTTTAACAGAAAAAAAAATAGTTTCTATCTCAAGTGAAATATCTCAAATCCAATTAGTCAGAAGAAAGTTAGTCTTCTTTTGAGAAGCTATTCATTTATACTGCCTAATAAAGATTTATATCTTAATTGTTATTTTATATATTATTGAATATTGTTCAGTTGATTTAGCATTGGTTGGTTGATTCCGAGAGGTTGGTCGCAACAGTTGCTAAATAGTCAGTGGCTCAACTCTCGTAATTATTGGTCTCGGTAGGATGACAGTGAAGCCCGGCTCACTAGATTGTAGGAAAAAAAAAAAGATAAAAAAAAAAAAGAAAGGTTAGAAGGAAAAAAAATACTTTATATATATAAATATCGAAGAATCCATATTTTACTTGACGGGTTGTAAAAACGTACGAATTTAACCTTAGTTGCAAAGCAACACTAATATTACTAGACAGTAAGTGTTCCGGCATTTAAGTTATTAGAAATACTAATATACTGACACACTTAAGAATATTGGGTAGTCATTTAGATAGAAATAGAAGGTATTTAATTTGAAGATTTGAAGTAAATTATACTCTAAAAACCCTTATATTGAAATATCGTGATATACCGTATTCGCCCATATTTGACTAATATATGAATCGAGTGCATAACCAACTTGTAAAAAGGAAATACTAACGGTTGAGGTATCACTAGCATCTAATTAAATAGAATAAGAAAAATATCAATAATAATAGAAGCGGAATCTTAGCTTCAGTAATAAATATTGCAAAAGTATCATCACAAAAAAAGAAAAAAAAAGTCTTGAGCGGTTGATTTCTTTTCTTTTCTACTTTTGCAATGGTTTGGGACCATTTGGATATTGATAAGGCACATGTGGCGTACGCAGTTGTTGCTGTTTTTACTGCGTTTTTCTCTTTGACATCCTTGTTTATTAAAGAAAAACTTTATATTGGTGAATCTACATTTGCATCCATATATGGTCTTATAGTGGGGCCGCATTGTCTAGGATGGTTCGATCCTACATCTTGGGGTAATTCGGATTATATCACATTGGAACTTTCAAGAATTACTTTGGTGGTACAAATTTTTGCAGTTGCGGTTGAATTACCTAAAAAGTATATGCTTATACATTGGCGGTCTGTTTTCTTTTTACTTGTGCCCGTAATGACAGCTGGTTGGCTAATTGTGGGTGCATTTGTATATTTGTTGATTCCTGGCTTAAATTTCCCTGATTCTTTATTGGTTTCTGCTTGTATAACTGCCACGGATCCAGTTTTAGCTGCTGCAGTTGTAGGTAAAGGTAAATTTGCACAACGTGTCCCTGGTCATTTGAGAAATATACTAAGTGCAGAATCAGGTTGTAATGATGGTATGGCATTTCCATTTATCTACCTAAGTTTAAATCTTATCATTCATCATGGTCAAGCTGGAGAAATCATTAAAGACTGGATTTGTATCACGATTCTATATGAATGTATATTTGGCTGTATTCTAGGTATTGTTATAGGTTATTGTGGTCGTCATGCTATAAAGTTTGCTGAAAGTAAAAATTTAATCGATCGTGAATCATTCTTAGCATTTTATATTGTCTTAGCTTTAATGTCAGCAGGATTTGGTTCAATGTTGGGTGTCGATGATTTATTGGTATCTTTTGCCGCAGGTGCAGCATTTTCTTGGGACGGTTGGTTTGCGAAGAAAACTGAAGCAAGTAATGTCTCTACCGTTATTGATTTATTGATCAATATGGCATATTTTGTTTACTTTGGAGCCATTATTCCTTGGGAACAATTTAATAATGATGCAATCGGTACCGCTGCTTGGAGATTAGTCATTCTTGCAATCGTAGTTATATTTTTGAGAAGAATTCCAGCAGTTTTGGCATTGAAACCATTTATTCCTGATATTAAATCTTGGAGAGAAGCTATTTTCTGTGGTCATTTCGGTCCCATTGGTGTAGGCGCAGTGTTTGCAGCAATTTTAGCCAGAGGAGAATTAGAAAGTTATGATACTACTGAACCTACACCTTTAAGACAAATCCCGCCTCCAGGATCAGCAAATTACCAATTAATTTCATGTATTTGGCCAATAGTTACATTTTTGATTATATCATCCATTATAGTCCATGGTTCATCAGTGGCTGTTTTAACATTAGGTAGACACTTGAATAGCATTGCAGTCACGATGACTTTTACAACTACAAATACAAACTTCACTATGAATACTTCGTCCGAGAAAAATTGGCTTAATAGATTACCTAAATTGGAATCTACAGGAAAAAGTTTCTCTTTGCAACGTGTCGATACTAAAGCTCTCAAATTGAAAAAGAATAGAAAACAAAAGAAAAAGCACAGACTTGAGGAGGAAGATGAATTAGGTAAATTGGCTGCTGCTAATACTCTACAGAATAATGAAATGCAGAAAGTTAATACAGTTGAAACTTCAGGTATTAAATATAGACCTGCAGGTGCTACAAGCCATAAATCAAAACAATCGCGTCGAAAACAACGCCGTAAGCAGAGAAGATCAATGTTCCAACAAGCTGAAAATGATGAAGAAAATACGGCTGAAGAACCAAGACGTGCACCACCGCAAGCAGAACAATTCAACTTGTCTCAGCTTCATCAAAATAGATTACGGAAATATCGAGAGATGAACCCAGAGGAAGAAGAAATGGCATCAGAAAAACCGTTAGAAGTTGAAGAAGCTTTGCCTGTTAACGAGCAAGCTTTGAAAGAAGAAGAAAAGGATGTTCAAAAAGAGGAAGAGTCTGGTGATAGAGAAAGGCAACTTGATCTTAAGTCCTCAGAACCTGTTGATCTTTCTATACACGATGCAACTTCTGCAACAGAGCCAGCAATTGGTATTGCAGAAGAGGTTGCACAGCCAATTAAGGCGTATGAAGAAGGTTCTAAAGTGATCATTGAAGACAGACATGGAGAGGTCATTGATGATGTTGATGTTTCATCACCTTCAAACAAAGGCCAATTGAAGGCTAATGACGAAAATGAGCCTCGTCCATACGTGGAAGGAGGGGAAACAGATGGTGAAGTAAAGCGTGTTCTTTCCAGAGTGGCATCAAGAGTTTCGTCTATCACATCAGTTGGTTCAATTGGAAAGAACAGACCGCACAAAAAGGGTTTAGTTTATAGAATTGGCAATAATTTGATTGTTGAAAATGAAGATGGTGAAGTTATAAGAAGATACGAGATTCATGAACATCACAAATCTCGACTTTCTGACGAGGCAGACCCTAACGAAAATGTGGAGGCAAAAAATGAGAGCGATACTGGCAAAGATTATGTGGATGTTGTTTCGGTTAATGATAATAATGCAGGAGCACTGTCTTTGGTTAACAAAACCTTGAGCGCTATTGGTTTGAAAAAATTTAGAAGCAATACTGCTAACAAAAATCTAGAAGATGTTAGCAATGAAGCGTCTGAAGTTGAAAGTATTCAACAGCAACCTATTCAAAGAAATAGATCATTGCCTCCTGAAGTGAAAAAGGATTATTACGATGATTATGATGATACGGACGAGGATGAAGATGAAGATGAAGATGTTGAAGAGGAAACTGAAGTTGAAAGGAAGAGACGTTTGGCAGCTTTAGGACATTCGGATAATGCCAGAGATGAGAGTGACGAAGAACATATTTGAATCAATTGTATAGAAGAATTCGGTTAGGAAATTATTATATTTGACTTTTTCTTTCTTTAAATTTTATTTTATTTTATTTAATGTCATGTTTATTTGAATATCATTTTTTTTTTTCTTTTGTTTTTTCTTTCTAATTATAAACAATAATTGCAAAAATGCAACGTTCTATAGACAAATAATAATTTCTATATTTTATGCTTACTTATATGATAAACTAGATGTTCTGGTTTACAAATTTTTATGATAAAATATATATTAGATAAATTATTATATACAGTAGTATTTCTTTGAATGACTAGCAAAAAGGAAAATATGGATAAATCAGATGCATTAAGTTATAGAAATCAATACTGAAAAGCATTATATGCATCTTACATAGTTTTTTTCTTAATTTTAATTCTCAGATTTGCAATAATTAGAATCAATCTAGTTACTTTTCAAGTTTTTTAGGTTGCAGTTTATTTTCAACGGCTTTGCTTATTTCAGATGGAGAAGAAGTGGCAGCTTTTACTGATTTCTGATCCTTCTTCATATGTTTGTTAAATATTGGATCTTCTAATAATTCCTTAACCCTTTGAGCAACCAAATCTGTATTTCCAGCATCATTTTTCAAGAAAGTATTAGAATCATCAATTTCAAAAGAAACATCCTTCAACTGTTTTAAGGCATCTTGTAGATCGTCTCTTACAAAGACATTTGTTTTCATACCTACACCTTCAATCCCATATTTATTCAATACAGAAAACCATAAATCAATAACCTCCGGATTAGTGTCCCATGCTTTCAATAACCTTTTATGAGTTTTACGTTGGAAATTTTCCTTAGACTTAGCTTTAACGAATCCGGCTTTAATAACAGTCCATTTTTCAGTTCTTGTAGGTAATGGTTTTGGACCTGTAACTGGAATACCCAAGTAGTAAGCGGCTCTGATAGCAAAATCAATAAAAAAATCCATGTTCTGAATACCGTATGATCTGAAATGAATTTCTGCCACTAAATTGTTGTGTTGTACTTCATGTCTCAATGGTTTGTGATAAATTGCTTCGACATTTATTGGAAATTGGGGGTTAGCGGATGCAACTGTGTCCGAGGAAGAAGAAATTGAAGAATTTGGCTCCTGTGATGATGGTATGCTTTTGTTAAGTAATGTTCTATGAGTGGAGAATGCATGAGCACAGGTCTTTCTTGATGGCAGTATTAATGTGCTTGCCTTTATTATTTGATTAGGAAAACTTCTAAACATTTTTTACTGATTTTTTTTTTTGGACTTCTATGGAGTATAAATATATAATAAAACCCAATATTATTTAAACAAATATATTTATTTCTGATATAAGCAAGATCAAAGTTATAATATGATTATCTGTGTGTAGAGACCTGATTGTATGTACTCTAAGTATTCAGTTTGAAGTAAAAATGAAATTTTCATGATTAGCTAAAAAGAAAAAATAAAAAAATTTTTTTTTTCTTGTAGCGAAAATTAAAAAGCGGAACTAGAAAAAAAAAATAAGAAAAAAGACCTACAAAAACAGGTTACCCGGATCGCATCTTAAAAAATAAACAGTATATGAAGTCAAACAATGAAATTTAAAATGCATTTTAATTTCTATCAAAGAACTAAATTATCTTTTTATTTGACTTAAAGATATTCAATCAGAAAAAGTAAGATAAGAAAACATGGGAAAAAGTAGTAAGGATAAAAGAGATTTATATTATAGGTAAGTTTCGGGCTAAATCTACTATCAATCAATAGAGTAAAGAGTCTTGACATTAACATATGACTTTAGAAAAGCAAAAGAAGAAGGATGGAGGGCTAGATCTGCATTCAAACTTTTACAATTGAATGAACAATTCCATTTATTCAAAGATGTACATAGAGTAGTTGATCTTTGCGCAGCTCCGGGATCATGGTCGCAAGTATTGTCTAGAGAAATATATGAGAAAAAACAGAATAATAGTGATAATAGTAAGCCACAAATAGTGGCTGTTGATTTACAACCTATGTCACCTATAAACGGAGTTACTTGTCTACAAGCGGATATCACGCATCCGAAAACACTTGCGAAAATTTTAGAGATTTTTGGAGGAGAACCAGCTGACTTTATTTGTAGTGATGGAGCACCCGACGTGACAGGGTTACATGATTTAGATGAATATATACAAGCGCAATTGATTCTTTCAGCTCTTCAATTAGCTACTTGTTTACTAAAACCTGGAGGAAGTTTTGTTGCCAAGATTTTTAGAGGTAGAGACATTGATTTAATGTATGCTCAACTAGGATATCTTTTTGAAGAAGTGATATGTGCAAAACCAAGAGCATCTAGAGGAACATCTTTAGAACTGTTTATAGTATGTCGTGGATACAAACCTAGACCAGGTTGGAAACCTGAATTAAAATTGAATGAGTCAACTGAAGAATTTTTTGAAGATGCAGGGATGCACAGAGACAATAAGTTGCATGAGACACTAAATGATTATTTACCAACAGAAGAAAGAAAAATTGCTCCTTTTATTGCTTGTGGGGACTTAAACTTGAGTTATGATTCAGATGCTACTTATGGCGATTATATAACTAGTAGTATCAATAACAGTTTGAATCCCGTACAACTGCCTACTGCTCCACCATACAAAAAGGCACTTGAAATGAAAAGACGCGGAGAATTGAAAAAAAATCAGTACGTGTGAGAAGCTGTATTATTACTACTATTATTAAAAATTCATAACACCATAATAACACTGTAGGCTAGATTGTCGTATTTTTGTATTTTCTATCTTGTTTTTGATTGCTTTTATCTATCTAGTTTAATATTTTAAATAATGTCTAGGGTGCAACGGTCACTGGAGATAATAGTAGATGAACACGAAAGTACCCACTATTAGATATTACTGCAGTTGACGTCTCAAGGCAACAGCTATCTGAAGCAATTAAGTTAGGCTGAGCGAATAAGAAAAATGAATTTAGAGACTTCCTTTCATCCCTAATATCGCGTCCCCAGACTCTAAATGAGACCCGTCCAAACGCTGAGTCTCCAGTGTCCAAGATATCTTTCGGACGAATCTATTTCCTTTTTTGTCTTCCGGTAAGGTAATTGGTGGCCTCGTACGGCAAACCGGAATTTGACTGAGCAAACAGAGTATGGTTGAAAACCGCATTAAAAAAAAGAAAGACATAAAAAAAAGAGAGAAAAAAAATTAAATTCTGTTGGCCAACGTAGAAACTTGTGATTCCACTTTTTATCTAGAAACTTCTAAGAAATTATTAACGTAACTGGTTTATGTGCTGGAATTATATAAAACGTCACACGCTAGAAGATAACCACATACTACGTTTTAATAAATTATATTATATCTTGTTGTACTCTATAATATATATGTGTATGTATATATTTATATATACATCTATATTAAATCTATTATATAAATTGGAATCAACTAGAAACTTGAAGATCTAATTGATTATTATAATATAATATACCCTGTGGTAGTTATCAATTGATCCCCAATAATCCACAAGACATCCTTCTGATTGAAACTATCTTGCTCTCACCTTTTATTATTGTGCTATCATTAAAGATATACCTATTTCCTATCATCATTATCTAGCATTGTTAAAATTTTATCATTTGTCCAAGGAAAATGACTACGACTGTTCCTAAGATTTACGCCTTCAAGAATTTCGATGATGTTGCCGATGCAGTTGCCGATCATATCATAGCTGCCCAGAATTCGGTGTTATTCGATAATAAATTGCCGCCAAACCAGCTACTGTCAACAGATGCCCATAGTAGTAGGAATTCAACTTTGTCGCCTCCTAGCAATAGTAATAATAATAGTACAACTCATTCTGCGGCATCCACTCCTGTACCTAATTCTGCGTCTTCAAGTACTACTACCTCTAGTAAATTCTCCAAAAAGAAAAAGAAAGAGCAGATGGCAAAAAGATTTAAAATCGCTATATCCGGTGGTTCTTTAATCTCTGTATTGAACAAGGGTTTATTAAAAAGAAATGATATCTTTTGGGAAAAATGGGACATCTACTTGGCTGATGAAAGATTGGTTCCTTTTGATGATCCTCAATCAAATTATGGTTTAGCTAAAAGAAATTTGTTCGATCTTATCGAATCAAATTACGCAGCTGATAGCCCCGTTAAAAAAATGCCTAAAATTTTTCATATAAATGAACTGTTGATCAATGATCCTCAAGAATGTGCAGATGATTATGAAAAATTGCTAATCAAAAATTTTGCTAATAAAGATTCAGTTAAGCTTCCTTTATTTGACTTGTTTCTTTTGGGTTGTGCACCAGATGGTCATGTTGCCTCATTATTCCCAAATAGAGAACAATTAAGAGAAAATTTTGCTTGGGTAATGCCAGTAGAGAATGCTCCGGTTTCTCCATTACTGAGGGTAACGCTAACAGTCCCAGTAATTTGCCATTCAGCTAGAGTAACCTTTGTCGTAGAAGGTAGTACAAAAGCTCCAATTTTAAAAACAGTCTTTGAAAGACCCGATAAAGGACTACCTAGTAGCATTGTTAACGAAAGTGCTGCTGGTAGAGTGGTCTGGTTTGTAGATGACGATGCTTTAGATGATGTCTTAGTATCAAAAAAGAAATACAAATATGAAGTGGATACTTTTAAAAATAAATAATATTTTTGATTACAAAATTATATATTCTTTGGTCATATGTTTACTAGCGCTCAACTATTTGTGTTTATCTTTATTACTACATAATCATAATCTCTTTCTATCATTTATTTCATTCTCTTGATATATATATATATATATATATGCTGCTTTATTTTGTCTTTTATTGTTTTTTTTTTATAATTGTTTTTTCTTTTTTTTTATTATTATTTTTAGTTTTCTGTTTTTCTTTTTGTTCTCTTTTGATGTCATCTTTTAAACTCATGCTAATATTACTGATATTACTGATATATAATACAAAAGTAACTGATCAATTGTCAGCTAGAAAATAATAAATCGTTGACAAATTATTCAATTCATTCTTTTAATATTAAACTTTATTAATTGATGTAAAGTTTCACTAATGTTCTAGTATTGGTTAGGATTAATTCTCAGAATTTTTCGGGCTAGTTTGGCGCACTGTGAAAGCAATAACAGTTGAAAAGATTGAATAAAGAAAAAAGAATATGAAGTACAAAGTTTCCATTCTTCAATATTTTAATGAATTTAACCACTTTTAATTGTAATTAATTAGACAAAAACAAATATGAATAATAACCAAAGATAGAGTTAGTTTTCAATCAAGCAACGTAATATTGATTGAATGAGAGTAAATACATTGTATTTTCGTTCATTTTGTTTTAGTTTTTGTTATTAATATTTTTTTTTTTTTTGAAATTAAGAAGAAATGTACTCCCACAGAATATCCAAAGTTTTCAACCATACAATTTGTCTGCCCATTTTGCTATTGCAGAAACAACGTTTTTCTAATTCTAGACTAGCCTCTTCTTTACTGACCAGCAATAATGTCATTGGTATTGATTTAGGAACTACAAACTCTGCTGTTGCAGTTGTCCAAGGAGATCAACCATTAATTATTGAAAATAATGACGGGAAAAGAACAACTCCTTCAATAGTGGCTTTTCTTAAAGACGAGTTATCAGAAAAACCAAAAATTCTTGTGGGAGAAAGTGCTAAACGTCAACAGGTATTGAATTCACAAAATACTTTTTTTGCAACTAAGAGGTTGATTGGGAGAAGATTTTCCGATGAAGAAATACAGCGTGATTTGAAACTTGTACCTTACAAAATTGTTGAAAATCCACAAAATGGTGAAGCAATAGTTCAGGTAGTTTTCCCAAACATTGACAATAGTAAAGACAAAGAATTTGATATAAACTATTCACCTGCACAAATTGGTGGATTCATATTAGACAAAATGAAAAGTTTTGCGGAATCTTACCTTAATAATCAAAAGGTAAAACATGCAGTTGTAACAGTGCCTGCTTATTTCAATGATTCACAACGTCAGGCTACGAAAGATGCAGGGAAATCAGTCGGATTGAATGTTTTGAGAGTAATCAATGAACCAACTGCAGCAGCTTTAGCATATGGATTAGATAAAGAACGCAATGACGGGCTTGTTGCTGTCTATGATCTAGGTGGTGGGACTTTTGATATTTCTATTTTAGATATCAACAAGGGTGTTTTTGAAGTCATTTCTACTAATGGTGATACGCATTTAGGTGGAGAAGATTTTGACTTGTTACTAATGAACTATGTTATTGATAAATTTGAAAAAAAATTTGGAGTTGATCTCCACAAATCTGGAACCAAGATGCAGCTTCAAAGAATTAAAGATGCCTGTGAAGCATGCAAAATCCAGCTTTCAAGAACAAGCACGTATGACATAAACTTACCTTTCATACATGGCAAGAATCATCTTGAGTTAACAATTACTGAAGCCCAATTGGATGAATTATCTATGGATCTTATTAACAGAACAATGAAACCAGTCCGCAAAGCATTACGGGATGCTGAATTGGAACCAGAAGAGGTAGATGAAATAATATTGGTAGGTGGTATGACCAGAATGCCAAAAATTAGAAACATAGTTTCTAAGTTCTTCGGAAAACCAGTAAATACTACTGTAAACCCTGATGAAGCGGTTGCTTTAGGGGCTGCAATTCAAGGTGCAGTTCTCTCTGGGGAAATCAAAGATATTTTGTTATTGGACGTTACACCGTTAACATTAGGTATTGAAACTTACGGTGGCATATATTCCCCATTGATTCCAAGAAATACTACTATTCCGACAAAAAAATCACAAATGTTTTCTACTGCAGTTGATGGTCAAACTGGTGTTGATATCTCTGTCTATCAAGGAGAAAGACCTCTAGTTAAGGAGAACAAACTTATAGGACATTTCAAACTTTCTAATATTCCAGTACTCCCAAAAGGAGAGCCTCAGATCGTAGTGACATTCGATATTGATGCTGATGGAATCATAAAGGTTACTGCTAAAGAAAGAAAAACAGGGCAAGATGCGTCAATCACAGTATCAAATGTTGTCGGTCGCTTAACTGATCAAGAAATTAAAAATATGATCCAGGATGCAGAAGCTAATAAAGAACAGGATAAACAAAAGTCAATTCTCTTAGAACATGCTACGAGATCTGACTTGTTGATTGAGGATACTAAAAATGTGATCAATAAACTTCAAGGATTAATAGACCATAGTGATTTTAAAGTCCATCAGGATGTGGAAAAGCTAAATCTGATCTTGAGGGATGTTTCGCTATTAATAATAAAGGCTCGAAATGATGAAAAAGTAAATACGGCTGAATTGAAAGAGAAAACTGATCATATACAAAAATTTTCTATGGAAATTTTTAACAAGCTTGCTCAAGTCCAAAAGAATCTTAAGGGAGGTATGTGAGTAATGAAATAAATAAATACTGTAAGAAAGTCAGATAGCAACGTATATAAGTACACTACAATGTAAATAAATAACAATAATCATTAAATGAAACATTCAAAATTTGTTAACTATATACATTCTCGAACTATTTATCAAATCATGAAATTACGCTAATTTTTGTCAATCACAGGGAACTTGCCATTACTATTACATTAAATCTAAATCATCATTCCAAAAGATATTTTCAATATTAATTTTTTCTCGTTCTTTTTCTACATCTTTCTCTGACATTCCGTTAAATATGCGTTTCAAATTTCCATCCTTATCAATTGAATCAAATCTACTGAATGATTTACCTTTCAAACATGTATCTATCATCCAAGATTTAATGTTACCTTCAAAATATTTTGGTACTTCATAAAGAGTAGAGTACATTTTTCTGTTTTCATCCAAAGGCTTGACTGATCTATCTGTACTATTGTAATACAGTTTAAGCTGTACCATTCTCTTCAATTTCTTGTCGTATATCATCTTCTTGCTTTTCTTCTTTTTGTTAATCAAAAATTTTTTATATATAAAGGAATCTATAGATTCCCTAATATAAACATCTAACTCTGAAGGCGCATAAAACTCATAGAGGTTATAATTAACATAATCTAAAATATGCGATTTTTCATCTTCCAAAACTATTTTTTCAGTATTGTCTGATTTCTTGTCTTCTACTTTGCACTGTTTTAGATGGTTTAAACTTCTAGTTGGTACAATAGTGATATATCCCAAACCTTTGATTACAATATCTACACTTCCAAGAAATGGTGGAATAACATATCTCACTAAGTTCTCGGATCTTAATAACTGGTTTCCATCTTTAATACCAATAATATGTGAAAGTGCCGCAGGTGTGTTCTTTGCTACATTTATTGCCTTTTCAAAATTCGAATACTTATGCCCTTTCACGTGTGTGCTAGAATATACTTGGGTAATTGAATTCTCGGGACCGACTAGGAAAGCAAACCCACCTAATCCATAACAATCTTTATCCATGATGGATATATATTGGGATTTTTTAACGTTAAACTGAGACTTCTTCTTATTTTCCTGAAGACTTTCACTCTCAGGTTTCGACAAATGTTTGATCCATGAATCTTTCAAAATATTATAGATTCCAAAACCTTGAATAGAAGATTTTACGAACCCTGGCAAGTCATTGATGGTGACTTTCTCATTATCAATTTTATACGATAAAATATCTTGTGTGGTATGCGGTAGAACAAAGACACCTGGGATTTCCATATTGTTTGAGAGGAAAGAGACTTGTTTTTTATTATCCAAATATTTATCAAAAGGTAGTTGATCAATTTTCGCTTTACTCTTTTTCCGGTTCTGAATATAATAATCATAAAATATGATTGATCTAATCAAGGAGGACTTTCCGACATTTGCCTCACCAACAAAAAAGACATTTTTATTTTCTGTGATTTTGTTATAAAGCTGTGGTATATTCCATGATCTTTTGGAACTGACTACTATTACTTGTTCAGGCTTTATAGTAATTTTCTTTTCTAACCTGCCGTTTTGAAATTGTTTTTGTAAAAAAACATTTATCAAGGAATTAAAATAGGTTAATACGTATTTATTTATTACGCCAGTATTATTGATAACCAAGTCACCCTTATTTATAACAATAGTAATTTGATCAGCATTTTCAACCTGGTTAAATAATGAAAGATTTAATGTATGAGGAAAATCCTGGGCTGATATGACATGGCATATCTTGGATTTACGGAATTGTGGGATTTTTTCTTTTCTAATAACTTTGTCTAAATTCAACTTTGGTGTCTTGTCGAGATCAAAATACTCATTCTTGGTTAAAGCATTGTGGCATCTTAAACATTTCAAGTTATTGGTTTTCTTTGAGCTGTGAAAAGTTTCTTCAATAGAACTATCATCATCTTTCACAACAATAGCATTTTGTTCTTCTGATTCAGCAGAAGTTCCTACACATTCATCATTTATCTTATTAGTGTTAAGCAATAAACGCTTTTCTTCTTCGGTTAAGCCCTTATAAACTTCATCAAATACCCTATCAGATTCCTTTCGGAAAACTTTCTCTGAAGTTCTAATATCCTTAACGATATTAGCATCTATATATCCTGGTATGCTACTGTTAATTGTCTGTATTTCTACACCACACGATGTACAGCGTTGCTTGTCATTGGCTGCTTCAGCTATTGAGCTTGCAAAATTGATTTCACTTAAAGCTTTTGAGAAAGAGTGAAAATGCTGACGGCAATTATTACTATTATATCTTGGTTTTGTTTCTTTGCTACATCTTTTGAAATTTGAAATGTAAGGTCTTCCATTAACAAAATACGTCAAGGTATGCCCAATTGGATTTCGTCCTAATAATACTCTTGATCCTCTATTTAGCATATGAAGCGATGTAATATCTGCCAATATTTCAATAATTCCAATTTTGCTTCTCAATCTTCTCTTGAAAGATAAAATTATATAGAGAACAGGTAATATTAATACTTATTTTCTATTATACTAATTTTGACGTAAAAAATCAATGTTGTCAGCGATCTCCAAAAAATGACAATATCATTAGCCGTAAATTCATAATGTATATTACTGGTAAAAGCTCATCTTCAGAAATATTCGAATAAATTTTGTAACTGCCAAAAATGGTGCAAGATCACTGTATATATGCACGGCATACCACACATTTATTCGTGCACCAATTAATAGTCATGCCGCTCATTCCAGAAATCTAAGAAATTTCAACATGCATGGATTAATTTTGAGAATCATGGCTGTTATTGTGCAAAACAATATAAAAATAAAGGTATATCCATTGATTCTCTTTTTTCATTGTAAATGACCAAAAAAATTTCCAAAAATATAGAATTAATAGGATAAAAGAAAGAAGGAAAAAAAAGGTATAAGATTAATTGAAGTCCAGGGAAATTGTTTTCTAGGATAGGAATATAAAGCGGACAACATACAAATATTATTGAGATTACTACGATTAATAACGGTTAACTTATATATTTTGTCATTTATAATAAAATCTATTTAATTTAATATGACGTCAACATCTTTACCGTACAGATATCAAAAACTTGAAGAAAATAGTAATTTTGACGATGAAGATTTGGAAGATCTTATAATTTACAAAGAAATTAATGTTAAGCGAGATAAAAGATCTATCTTATTTGCCAAAGTTGCATTTGTTTTTTTCGCCTGTTTTGTTGTCTTTATGTGTGCTATTAATGGCGAAACCACGAAATATCACAAAGAATCGGATAAAACTCATGAGATGAGCACTCCTATGAGTTATAATTTAACATGTTGTTCTAATGATAGAAAGAATGACACTACTGAAGGTATTCAGTATAACCCAACTATTACAAACTCTTATAATTTAGTTGCTACAACAGGAAGTCTTTTCAATACTAAATATGGCTATTACTATTCTGAAGAGATGCATTTCTTACATTTCAATAAACCTTCTCATAAATAAGTTCAAAGTAAAACCTAATGTCCAACTGATAATTCAGTTATTTCAAGTAAAACAAAACCCCATTATAAATTTGTTGCATTGTTTATCACTATTATTTGTTTAGCGTGTGCCTTATCATCTAATTTTTTCAGCATCAGGGCTATGTATTATTCTCAATTTATTCAAATATTTTACTTCTACCTTAATATCAAATATATATACCATCCACTGATTTTTTCAAGTTATTCCTTTTTGTAAGAAATTCTTGAATATCTAAAGATATAGTAGATACAAAACCTCTTACATTGCCTGTTACTAACTGGTTTATAAACACAACAAATATTATCCTCAAAATATTTTACTATTTATAAAACCTTGAACATGTCAAAAAATAATGCAAATCAAACTAACCAAATATATAACAATTTAAAAATCAAAAATCAAAAATATTTAAAAAAAAGCATTTAAAACGAAAATGTATAAATAAAGCACGCAAGTTATACTGGATAAAATCAATCACACATAATTTCAGTGCCACTTATTCTGGTTCCAAGCACAATCAACTGATCACAAATTTTTGCTTTGAGTTTTGAATCAATGCGACCAAGATTTTTGGTAAATTGATTATTAGAAGATGTGCCTATCCAGAATCTCAAACATAAAACCAAACTTTCAAAAATAAAACCGTATTCTTTTTCCCAAATATCCGCTCCAATTTGCTTCTCAAAATCGATCAATACCTTGAAGATTGATACAAAAGATAGTAGGCTAATTTCTTTTCCAGCTTTAACGAAATATTTATTTCTGCATTCGTAAAGACTCAACAAAGAATTTTCAGCGGCCTTCAATTTTCCTTCATTCAAATATTTGGAGGTCATACAGCAAGTCAAAGTTATGTGTAACTCTCCATTAATAATATCATATTCCGTAGATTCTTCAAAATCATTTGAATTCAAATGTGTCAGTCTTTCAACGTCATCATTAAAATCGTGGTCAACATAAGTGCTGTCATCATCATCATCTTCTTCTTCGTCTTCTTGTCCAGCCTTGTGATATGCATCATTATATGAATATTTTCCAGTATCGAAATAAGACTTAAAATTCATATTCTTGTAACTGAGCATCATTCCATAATAACCGTTGGACATCGAAGTTTTATTCAATTCGTCACTTTTACAATTTTGCTCCATTACTTTTTTCACAATTTCAGCAGATCTGTCAACTTTCTCTGTATTCAATAAGGAAGAAAATACGCCTATCGTTAGCTTAAGGATTGAGTCATCTACTGCTAATTTTTCCGCGTCAAACAACCAACTATTTAATTTGTTATCATTAATCTCCTCGTTGTTCTCTTTGCTTTCGTTACATTCACTTTCATCATCGCATTGATCAGTTGAAATATTAATCATAGAAAGATACAACTCAATACTCTCTCTAAAAATATGATTGGCTCTAAAGTTTCTATAAAGATTAATCAAATTTCCATTGATTACCGCATCATTTGTGATATCGACATAACTTTCATCATACAAGGATGAACAAATTGAGTCATTTATATCATTATTATAAAATACATTAATTAGTCTTTGAATTGTATCTTTGTCATCATCATCTGCTATGTGAGAACCTGTATATTTCATAAGGATCTTAGAAATGTATCCGGATTTCGATATCATTCTTTTCAAAATGGATTCATATAAGGACAATTCTGGAGTCATCTTGAATTTGCGTACAGTATTCCAAAGATCCCATAATACAAAAACATTTTTCTTATTTCCCAATCCAAATTCATTGAAAAAACGGTGGTTGATCAGTTTGATCACCTGAGAAACTTGTTCATCATCATCAATCAAGTTGATTGAACCAGAAGAATTTATAAATGGGATTCTTTGAACGATGAGTCTAGTAAACAATGAGCCATATTGAAATCCACTGCACTTATTATTATTATTATTCATAAACAGTGATAAATTCAAATAACTGCTGTACATCAGTATCAGATAGAAACAGTAAATCAACACCAAGCTATTAAAATAAAAAAGAAACTCCTTTTGGTTATTCAAAGTCGAATTCAATCCATTCAAAAGTTCACCAATGAATGGAACAGAACTCAACCCTCTAAAATCATTATCAGTATTCCCTCCACTATTTAGAAAACTGTTACCCATTAGTCCAATCATGCCGCCCATTGCAAGTTTCATAGGCATAGACATCTCATTCATCGATGATTGTTGCTGCTGATTATGCGTCACTGTTCTCAGTTGAGTATTAGGTGCCAGAACTTGCGACATCATTTGTTGTTGCATGAAGTTGTGATTATTATTGAGAATGAATTGTTGATGAGATTGATGAGGAGGAACGGCAGGAGCAGTAGCTGGTTGTGCATATATAGGCATTGGATTCACAGATCCGGGAATTTCATAGCAGGGCATATGAATGACGTTCGGCATCAAATTCACAGAATTATTATTATTTGTAATATTTGGGTTATGATTGACGTTTAGGGGACTACTATTTTGATTGTTTGGAGACAATTTTTTGCATAATTTTTTCAAATCATCCACTTCTTGCAGAAGTTGCTTATTCTTCCTTTCTAAATGATGAATGTATTCAGCTGCCTTCGTTAGGACAGAAGCTTTATTCAATTTCGTGGCTGGTGTCAATCCTTCTAAATCTATAGACTCTGAACCGCCCAGGGCAATGACTCTCAAAGAAGGAACAGCATCACGTAATGCCAAGATCTTGCTATTGATATTAGTTCTGTATTTTTTCTCAATCATATTGTGGGAGGTCCTTCCACCTTTGGATTTTCCTATATTATTATCCGATAGACCCTTAGATGCTTTACGGGTACTTGACATGGTAGTTGAAGGTGATGATTCTTTAGAAGCCGAGTCGGTGATATGTTTGTCCAACTCAGGAGAATTTAAATGTTCTTGTACCGAAAATACAGATTCTGAATTATCTGACTGTACGCTGCTGCTAATGGACAAACCATTCTTATCTACTTGAGTACTTGGTGTTGGAAGTTGGAAGGTATCAGCTATAGTGTTCTCATTAACAGAGAACATTTTAGAAGTGAATTCTATATCCTTTAAATTGAAAAAAGAGTTACCGTTATTCAAATTACTAGCGATGTTATTATTAGTTATATTGTTTCTGCTATTGTTATTGTTACCTAAATCACTCATATCATCGTACGAGAACATATCATTATGATTTGGATATCCGTGCAATTTTGACTTAGGGGAAAGCTCATGTTGGGGGATTTGCATAGTCTGTGGGAAATGAATATCCGTCAGGGAAATCAAGTTATCAAATTGATATTGAGAATATTCTTCTTTAACCATTCTTAATATTACGAGCAAATTGCAAAAATAACAAGTATTGGTTAAAATGTATAGCCTATTTCCTTTAGCTTTTTAAGGATTACCGTGTGGCTTCAGTTTTCAAAAATACAACGATTTGGGTTATTTCGAAAAGAAAAATGAGAAACAAAAGTCTCTTGAAATAACTTGTTCCTTGAATTGACAAATTGCTGATGATTCCTTTTCTTGGAAAGGAAAATAACAACTGATAATTCCTTAGATCAAAACTCTTTTTTAATTATTTAGTTGGCAACTCTTTCGAAATTGTCTATTCACCACGGATTGTCTGCTAGGAGTAAGTCAATCTTTCTTTCTAATTTCTCTATTTTTCACGAGTAATATTATCTTCTTCTGCTTTCTTTTCTCCTGTAAACCACCCTGTGTTTTCTACAAGCTAGCTGGTTTCTTGCCTAGTTGGAAACTACTAAAGACTAACATAAAATAATATGACATATATATATTAAGTCAGTAAACAGAATTAATATATATACATATATGTATATTTTAAACGAATAATAATTTTTTAAACTATGTAAAAGCAAACTGATTCAAAATAATGTTTATTTTAACTAATAAAAGTGAACATGAATTAGTTTTACGCCTTCAGCATTTCTTTTTCGAGGATTTCACCGATTATCTTACATAAAGAATATTCTAAAGCTATAGTGTGAGGTGCGTATATAAGCAAAGCTTGAAGTACAATTGTGGAGATATATACGCACTTAAAGACAAAGTATTAAAAGAAACCATAAAACCTTGGAGAATCTTTTAACATTTTAGGAAATACAAACACAGTGAACTATAACCATGTATATAATTTTGTTAAATAATCTTCGAGAAAACAGTTTTTTCGTTCTTTCAAAAAGATCAACATTATTCGTTCCCTGATGCACATGCATGTAATAGTGGTGATGTCATGAACTTTTTGTTTGTTAAAACTGTTATGATTGTATATACATGCATTAATTGACTACATATTTTAGTAGAAGTTCTCTCTTGGCTCTCAAATTATGTTGTTATTATTTTTTTCTTCTCAGTACGCGCTTATTTGATTCTTAGATTGTTTTTTCTTGTCTTTATTTCGTGTTTCTTTAGCAGATGCTTGATTTGAGGTTACCCTATTTTTCTTTCTTTTCTCGATTTATGTACACTTTCTACTGTATCCCCATATCAACCCAAGCTGTTCTCTGTATGGCATCCTCTGTGCTAATATTGCCTATTACCTTGTCTCCATTCTCTGCGTTAATACTACCTTATCTCCATCAAAGCTAACTTTGCTGGCGAGACTTTTCGTTTTTTTTTTTTTTGTTTATCAAGTGTTCCCTAGAATGTATTCCACTCCGTTGTAATTAAAAAGTTTCGGAATATTTTTTAAGAATGTCCTTTTTGCTGCGGCATACAGTTGTCAATTGTTTCTTGGTTCTATGGATCTCTGCATCGGAGATAAACAGTTTGTACTATTTTAGACTGATTTTAATTTTGAAGTAAAATGTTTCTTTCTTTTTTTATGTCTAATGTGTTTTGCAGCAGTCATATGTATATATATGTGCTCTTGGTTTGATATATACATACATATGATTCTTCATATCGCTCGGATTTTTTACACAGCGTTGTAATGGTTGAAAAATATTAATTTTGATCAATAGTCATTATGATACTTTGATTAGAAAGTGCAGAATATTGACTATCAAAAACAAGCAATGTAGATAAAGAAAAAATAAAAATACTAAAACAAAAAAATTAAGAAGCTTCTCATTTCGAAATATGTTAAATCCAAGACTCACATTGCAGCCATATACGTCTATGGTCTGGTGACTTTTATGCCATAATTGGCAATAATCTTATATAAACTGCTTACAAAAACGATAATATAAAATGCAAAATAATAAACAAAGTATTAATGTACCCAACAAAATAAAAGTCAAACGAACTTTATAACCGGCTAATGCTAGCTTTTCATATCATAATGAGAAATCTGTTGATAGAGTTATGTATATATATTTAAAAAAACGGACTGGGATCCTGTTAATTTCAATCCCTTATTACAGGCTGAGACGTCTGTTTGTAAACAATTGTCGTCCCTCAAATGATTTAAATTCTGTCATAAACTAATGAAAACAAAAAAAGTTCAATGTCGATCAACCTTTCTTTGTTTAATATTTAAGACAAATAAGCCATCTGACAGACATGGTGATTTTGTTGTCTTTGATTCATCTCTTTTTTTTTAAAACAAAAAAAAATTATTATAATAATCATAATAAACGAATGAACAATTTCTTTCCACTACAACCAACAATCAACAATCACAAATTTATTTCATGAATCAAAAACAATAAATCGTGCTTCTGCAAATTTGTATCCAATAATCTTCTTTCAAACCAATTTCAAAATAACTTCCTATTCCAAATAACTTTCAATAATTTCGTGATCCAAATCAATTTAGAGATAATTTCATTTTCTGAATTAATTTTAAAGTATCTTCACATTCTAAATCAATTTTCTGACTCTTGAAAATATAACAATAGACCCTTGAATCCAACTCTATATTTATCAACTAAGAAAAAAGTAGTCCCTTCCCAGTTTGTGCTCCTAAGCAACTTCACTTCTTAAAAACTAATGCAGTTCTTCTCTTCTTCTTCTTTATCTTGTTCTTTTTATATGTGACATGTCTACTCGTTCTCCATCCACTTGTAGAAACTTTCTTTTTCTGTTCTTCAGTATCAACGTCCATTTTCTCCTCAGTATCATCATTATCTGCCAATTTCTTTTTGGACAACTCTTCTTCTTTTTGTCTTTTAAGATCTTCATCTAATTTTTTGGCAATTCTTTGTGATCTAGCATCAACAACGTCGGTAAAAAAACCTTTACGTTTCACAGACTTAGCTGCTAGAGATTTACTATTTCTAATAGAACGAGCCATTTTCTCCTTTTGCTTATCTTTTTTTTTTCTCTTTTAGTAATAATGTACTTCTTTTGACGAAGTGTTACAATAAGAAGCCTAATTATTACATGTGGTTTTATTTTATCCAAAATATTGATAGCAAAATATAGATACTAAGAAAACCTCATCGCAGATAAAAGAATATATAAAAAAAAAGAAAATTTTCTATCTATTTTCTTTAATGACAAAAACTAAATAAAAAAAAAACATTCTTTAATCACGTGCCTTACTTACGGGCATCTATACCTCGTGACTATTAGAGTTTTTCCATAACATATTTCTAATTTTCCATAAAAAAAATATTTTTATAAAAAATGCAAACTTCATTTATTCTTGAAAATCATACAAAAATGTCTTAGCTGCAAACTTCAAATGAAAATTTGATAAAGAACAGAAAAAAACAATGTTGTAAGAAGAACTGGCGTCACAAGTAATAGTGAGTTCCCCTAAAGCATGGAAGTCTATTGTGGTAAATTAGGCTAAGCTTCTACACCGCAGGCACTTAATAGAAATGATTATAGCTGTGCAAAATAACCTAATGCTAGTAATTGCTATATACTCTGCACAGTTTTAGCTATAAGAATGTATAAAATATTTATTTCAACGAATAATGTGCTAAACATGTATGGATGTATATTTGTTTCAGTGAAATTAGATTGAAAAAAGAAGATGGCACACTCACTCATAAAACCCGCACATCGCTTAAAAAGAATTCGGATAGTGTAATACAGAAAAAAAAAAAAAAAAAAAACTACAGGAGAGGGCAATAGTTAAAGAGAGAATTCTAAAAAAAAAAAAAAAAAAAAAAGAAAAAAAAAAAAAAGAGAAGAAGAATATTACTAAAGTTGAATCCATCATCTTTAATACATCAGTTGCCTTAAGTTAATCAGTATATCAAACATAATAAAGGAAAAATGTAAGTAAAATAGTGCTATTGTGATATGATATAATCAAGAGATGATATGATTGTAAGAAGTATGGTTCTAAGAAAACAAAGTGGGGTGATAATTTGGAAGTTTTCGTTATATTTGGTATAAATGAATGGAAACTTGCAGTTTAAGTTATAGGAAATTTTACAACAAATCCAAGAGGAATAATCATTGGACGACAGAAAGTATCAATTGACTGAATCATATCTCAACATTGCAAATGAATGAAAAACCTCAAAAAAAGATTTGTGGAGCAAATATTATAAAGGCAAAATTTGATAATTAAAACGGGATTAAAAAATAATGTTAGATATTGCACATAAAGTGAAATAATGATATTATAAATGATATAGATACAAAAGGAAGTATTGTGGGACACAAGGTACTTTTAAATAGTTGTGATTCACGAGAAAAAGATGAATTAATTTCGAAATTATATATTTATTTTTCTCCTTAATATGAGAAATTGCATTGCTACTTTACAATATTTTATGTCTTTTAAATATCATATCTCATACATTTCTTTTATCTAGACGAACATTGATGCTAACAAGACACTTTATAGGGCTAATTTGAAGACTCAAAAAAGACTCGCCGCCTCCGTTGTTGGTGTCGGTAAGAGAAAAATCTGGTTAGATCCTAACGAAGTTACTGAAATTTCTCAAGCTAACACTCGTTCTGCTATCAGAAAGTTGTACAATAATGGTACCATTGTCAAGAAGCCAGCTAGAATCCACTCTAGATCCCATGCTAGAAGATTAGCTGAATCCAAGAGAGCTGGTAGACACACCGGTTACGGTAAGAGAAAGGGTACCAAGGAAGCTCGTTTCCCATCTGCCGTTTTATGGATGAGAAGATTAAGAGTCTTGAGACGTTTATTGGCTAAATACAGAGATGCTGGTAAGATTGACAGACACTTATACCACACCTTATACAAGTCCGCTAAGGGTAACGCTTTCAAGCACAAGAGAGCTTTAGTTGAACACATTATCCAAGCCAAGGCCGAAGCTCAACGTGAAAAGGCTCTTAAGGAAGAAGCTGAAGCTAGAAGAGCTAAGAACAAGGCTGCTAGAGCTAGAAAGGCTGCTAGAGCCGAAGAAAAGAGAGAAGCTTTACTTAAATAATGGATTAGTTAATTCAATGATATACAATTTATTATTAATTTTAGCACTGTTTTATTTTATTTGTAAAGATTCCTGTTTTTTCTTTTTGTACTTTGTAATGAATATTGAATAAAAAAATAATCGGTTTTTTTATTGCATGTGTTTTGTAGTTGCTTTAAAAACTAGACTAAATATTTGATGATCCATTTGACAAAATAGTTCAAAAAACTGTTTATGTTTAATGTCGAATAAAAGGCAAAGTTCTTCCACAGAAAATAGTGAAAATGTTCTCTTGTTTGTCCTGTTTTTGGTTCTTTTACTAATAGATATAGGTTTCCCTTGTGCAGAGATAAATGTATCTTCAATATTAATTGCCTCGGTTCCCTTATTCAATGAAAAACAATTTTGAATGAGATTTCAATGTTGGATGTATATAGGTTTCACGATCTCTTTCTCTAGAAAACTTAATTGTTAATTGTATATTCTAAGGTTATGTGCGATTGTTTTTGTTAATAGACCAGACGCACGCCTCTAAAAGGTGTTATGTGCACTTATTATGGTTATGTTTCATGTTGTATTTTTTTTTTTCTTATTTCTTTTTTTTTTTTTATTTGTTTTCTTCTTTTTAAATAACTTACTCGGCTTATGAAAAAGAAACGAACAACAAAATAAAGTGAGGAAAAAAATCATAGAAAATAACAGGGTATATTTAATGAAATAAAGAAAAAAAAAACCACCATGGCATAACTTACAATAGTCAAATAAAAGATCCTACTGCTATCATCCAGTTGTAATTTGCTTTATACTTTCATTATTCTAAATTAACTTAAGTAGTTCGCTGTTTTTTCTTTTTGTTTTTTCTGTCTTCTTTTTTTGCTTAATTTGACACCTCGTTGCCTTGAATAACATAATACAAATAAATATTGAAAAAAAAAAATGGACGCCAAAACATTTTTTGATGAAATGAAAAGATCATTCGCTGATGTTTCAATCAGCGAAAACAATGAAATTGACACTGCTGAATTTTTGGAGGCTGCCGAATCTCTTGTTAAATTATTTGATTTATTGGGTTCATCAGCATTTGCTGTTGTTCAAAATGATATGAACGGTAACATTAAGAAGATTCGTGATTATTTCCTTGCTAACCCAGAAAAGGCTATGACATTACAAGGCTTAATTTTATCTGAAGCCAGTACTAAATCAAAAACCGCTACCCAAGGTCTTTTATGGCTTTGTAGGGGTTTACAATTTACCGCTCAAGCTTTGCAAGACACAATTGATAACCCAACTAAAGAATTAAGTGAAACTTTCACCTCTGGTTACAACAAAACCTTGGTTAAATACCATTCATTCATTGTTAAGCCAATTTTCAAAATGGCCATGAAAGCATGTCCATACAGAAAAGATTTCTTTGCCAAATTGGGATCAGATCAAGCTAAAGTAGATGAGCAATTGAAGACCTGGTTAGTCGCTTTACAAAAAATCAACGATATTAACTTTGCTTTTTTTGCATCTGGTAAGTATGATAAAGGATTGTGAGTATTGAAAATCAATATCTTACGTATATCTGAAATATCAAATGGATCCGATCGCTGTATTTCGAATGATAGACATTACATCACTGATTACGAGGCTTTCGTATGTTTTATTTTGAACTCCGATTTTCTCGCCTAATTTTGTTATTATTTATTTGTTGCGTTACTTTTCATTCAACTATGAGGGTATGTACAACTTTTCTATAGATTATTTATTTCCTCTATTATTATTATTTATTTATTTACTTACTCGTTTACTTCTGTAAGCACATGTCTTTGTGTTCTCACTAAGCGTAATTTTCACTACGAATTTTAATTATTCTTTCATAAAGAATTTTAATCCTCGGCATCTTGCAAAATCTTGCTCGAAATTTTCACATTCTGAACCCTTTAAACTGGTTATTGTCATTTTTTTGAAACAAATAAATACTATATAGCAAAAAAAAATAATAATAATAATAAATGAACCTCAAAATGTGTTTTAAACATATATATCAGTAATATTTGATTCGAATCCTTTTAATCAAGCTTTGTAAACGTATTTCAAATTCTCGGAGTTAAAATCCATCAAATCATTAAGACTCTAATAATAGAAACGTCGTCGGTTATTCTGTGCGAATGAAAAATAACGGCTTCGACTTTTTTTTGTGCGATACTATTTTAATTATGTACAATGCAGCTTTAACTTTTATTTTGTAATTCAAAAGAGCAGACCTGTATGTTATCAGAAATATACAATTTTCATTGAAAAATAACTCATCAGTTCGCTGCTCCTTAATATTAGTGTTCCTTTCATTTTTATTTACTTTCTTTGTTCTTGGTTTTATTGATTCTTGTTTTCCTTCTCTTTACTGTTTATTCATTTCTTTTTTTTTTTTTTTTTTGTTTTTTTTTTATCCTGCCATGGTTAGACTGTTGGAAATATGTTAGATGTTCGACAATACATAGATAGTGACAAAGTACGAAATGCTAATTCACAAACAGATCAGCGATGGTCTTCGCTGTTGCTGCTACAATTAGTAGCCTTAATTTGCTTCATTTGGTACTTGATAGTATTATTTATAGCAAATTATGGTGTTATTGAAATATTCTTAAAATTCAACTCGGTGAAAAGAATTCCTTATTTGGTTGACCCGAAAAGGTTAGATCCCGACTCGATGAAGCCAAGCGATAAAAACCAAACAATAGAACATTCAAATGAAGATGATGAAAAATTCGAAGGTGTCACAATTTTAAGACCTTTGAAAGGAGTGGATCCAGAAATTGAAGCATGTTTAGAGAGTTCCATTCTTCAATATTATCCGATTGATAAATTCGAGGTATTATTTTGTGTTGAAGATCCTAACGATTCAGTGGTTCCTATAGTAGAACATTTAATGAATAAATATCCAAAGTATAACTTGAAATTATTAATAGGAGATCTAGAAAATCCAGACTATTACGGTCCTAATCCTAAAATTAATAATCTTGGCAAAGGTTTTGTTGCTGCCAAATATGACATAGTTTGGGTAATGGATAGTAATGTTTGGTGTTCATCCGGAACTTTATTGAGATCAGTTAATGCATTGAATAGTTCTTTGGATAATGGAAGACAAACTGTCAGCGGCAATAATTCTAATCACGGAATGAAAGTCAAAATAGTTCATCATGTTCCATTAGCTGTAACTTTAAATAATGGTACAAGATGGAGTAATTTTGGCTGCAAATTAGACGAAATCTTCCTTAAAACCTCGCATGCAAAATTTTATGTGTCTTTCAATAAATTGGCAGTGGCTCCATGTATTAACGGCAAATCAAATATGTATAGAATATCTGATATTGATTCTGCAGTATCTAGGATCGCTAAAAGTAAAAGATCAAGCAATAATCTAAGGGAAAGAAGGTTGAGTATAAATGGTCAGAGTGGCGATTTAGCACTGGATGCTGCATTTTATACTTCAGGAGAGGAATGTCGAGGTTATGGTATTCGTTATTTTTCGAAATTCATTGGTGAAGACAATATGATTGGAATTGCGTTATGGGAAACTGGTGGAAGAAGTGGCTTAACGGGTGATTGTGTCATACAGCCATTAGGTGCTACAACTGGTATTAAAGAATACATATTGAGAAGACTGAGATGGTTGAGGGTAAGGAAATATATGGTTTTGATGGCTACTTTACTTGAACCAACTACAGAATCTATATTAGCAGGTATCTACGGTACTTTTGGAGTTTCAGTTTTATTATTGAATTGCAAATTCAGCTACTGGTATCTCATAGTACATTTTTTACTTTGGTTCGCCATAGACTATTTCCAATTTCATGTCTTGTTAAGATACGCCGCAAGCGATGATGGAATCGTAAATTCCTATAATGCTAGTAAAAATCATAATAAGCCGTATTTTACAGATCCTAACTATAATATACTCAGTAATCATGTTAACAGACTAAAGGATTCCGCAGGTAATATTGTGTTAATGCAACATAAAAATTTTAAAGAGTACTTGATGATGTGGATACTTCGAGAACTACTTGCATTTCCGATATGGGCATACGCCATGGTAGGAACAACAATAGATTGGCGTGGCAGACCATTCAAAATCAACTCAGATTTAACTGCTACTAATCTTTAAGTCATTTAAGAAGCAAAATAAGTAAAACGTATTCGTCTTGTATATAATTAATATATTGAATATAAATATATGTTAAATCTAAATTAAAATGAGAAAAGCATCATGTCGATATTTTTCACGTGATAGAGACGGTAATCTAATATATAAGGCAGAAAAAAAATCAGTACGCCAACTTCAAATCACTATGAAAGAAAGAAAATACTTGTTAAAAGTCAATTGCAAAACTTTCAATGTCCAAAAGTCTTTGAAAAACAGAACATAAATAAATAATCCTATTATATAAACCATAATTTGAGATGATCAAGGTTTCCAGATATTTTTTTTGGTTTCTCCTAGCTTTATTCAGTAGAGTTGTTGTGTCAGATTCTGTGTCTATTCTCATAAAAAATGAAGAAAGAGGTAACATTGAGAATTTAGGTGATTTAACATTTAACAGCACATATTCTGAATTCTTTTTGAATAAACAATACGTGAATAATGATCAAATAGATATAAAGAACATAAGCAATGGAGATCACATTTGTGTTGGATATGAATCAGATGATAACGTATTAAATTGTTTTAGTTACAAAAAGGTATGCTATTTTTTTTTATTCGTGTTCACATATATAAACTAAATGTCATTTTATTTAGTTCTTTCACTTTTTCTCTAACTCATTATTGATTTACGGTGAATTTGCAATACTGACATGTATAATTTTTATATAGTTTGTGGCAGGTGAGTGTATGAAATTTAGCATATATTTACAAAATGATGGCTCTCTTATATCATATAATTTTGGATTCCAAAATTGCGAGAATCGGTTCTTGGTAGATACTGAAATAATTAAACCTACACGTGGCAATACACCGGCGACGTTAAAGAAAACCAATGGGAAAGATAAGAGTTTATCTAACTCAGAAATTGGACTCAACAATAAAGCGAAAGCGAAAAGTAATGCCAAAGAAGATATTTTTGAAGAAACTTTCTTTCAAAAATATTGGATGTATCTTATCCCTCTAGGTTTAATGTTCATGCTTTCAGGTTCACCTAATAAAAATGAGTAATTTGTGGGTACATATATCTATATGTATATATATTCAATACTAGTACAAAAGCATCAGCAATAAAACAAATATCAGCTTGAAAAGCAATAATAATATTATTATTATTAAATATCTAATTCAAAAAGAATAATGAAATAAAATATTTTCAATACAATTCTCCGATTAGCTTTGTTGTTAAATGAAAACAAAAGTAAAAAGTAATATCCAACGGTTTTTATTTCAACATTTTTCTGTCAAATTAACATTTCTGTTGGTCAATGCATAGATATGTATTCATCACATGATTTTCTCATTTTTTTTTTTATAAGTGTACAAAACTATAGAGAAGAGCTTCTGCTTTATTTTCCTCATATTAACTGTTTACTTTTTCTTTTCTTTTTTTTTTTCTTGCTTTTCATAATATAGTAGAACCTTAAATAATTGAAGTCAAGGTTATATACACCCTAAATATTCGTTTAAATCATAGTAGTAGAGCCATCGTTGTATTAATAAAAATTTCAGTTTTTTCAACGTTGAATACTAACGTCTTTACGTATATGAATAGACTAACTCAGGTTGTATATTAAACTTAATGTCATTCAATTTAACTTGATTTAATTAGTATATGCTAAATTTAATCTAAATCGAGTATAAATAAATCAATATGAGTTCCAAGGATATAGAAGACCAGGATTTGAAAAGAAGAAAAGTGTCTATAGATTCATTGACTAGCTTAAATGGAAATAATGATAATGTTGCAAATAATATAATACAGAAGTCCAATAATTCTATTCCTATGATCCCAATGGTTTCTGATTCACAGCGTACATATGAATTGAATCAATCTTCAACGACAAGTTCACTGGGTATAAGCCATCAACCAGTTCCTAATAGACAATATAAGAGAAGTTATAAAGCATGCTTAAGTTGCCGGACTAGAAAAATTAAATGTGACCTAGGATCGCCATCTAGCCCTCTTGAGCCACCTTGTGCTAGATGTAGAAGAGAAAGAAAAGAATGTATTTTTACAGAATCAAGGAGAGGTGGCAGTGGAAGAAGAAAAAAAAAATCTGAAAGCCTTTTGCCCTCAAAGCCTATGATTCTGATTAATGAATACAGTAATAATTTAAATGTTCCTGATTATCTAAGAAATGGTTATAGAAATCCTACCTTGGAGCAACAAAAGACTATAGTAGAATCTCTAAGCAAAATGCAAACAAATAGTCGTAATACTTCGGAAGTATCTACAATTCAAGGTGCTTTGTTATTTTTGGCAAATGCTGCCGGTAATATAGCGAAAGCTGATGAAAGAGATCGTTTAACAAAATCTAAAAGCTCAGTCTCTTCTACAGATCACAAAGCCGATGATCAAAGAGCCAGGCAAGCAAAGTTGAAAGCCTCTGAAGGGAAACTTCCAATTGATAATATATCACCTCCCATTGTTGAGTTGACTGATTTCGAGTATATTGGAAAGGGCAAACTTTTAAGTGAAGAACATGCAAAAGAATTGATAGAATTCTTTTTTGATTATATGCATCCATTCTATCCATATATTCCTCCTGACATAAGAAGCCCAGAATCCTTGGCCGCTTATCCAATCTTGCTATGTACTATTTTGACTATAGCGTCACGCTATAAACCATTGGAGTATGATGAAATAGAAGATGAAGATGAAAATTCAACAAGAGATTTAAAGCAGCAGCAACTTCAAACACGATTGGCTACACATGATAGATTATGGCTGTATGCACAAAGGTTAGTCTCACAGACAGTTTGGGGTGAAGCTTCCACTAGATCAATAGGTACCGTTTTCGCATTTTTATTGTTCACTGAGTGGAATCCAAGGGCAATACATTGGAAATGGGGAGACTACGCCAATAGCGGTGAAAAAGATGAAACCAATTCTACCAAGAATGATTCATTAGCAGGTATTGGTGCTCTTAGAAGGGGTAATAGAATGTCTTGGATGTTATGCGGAACTTCTGTAAGATTAGCCCAAGATATGTGTTTTATGGAAACAAGTCCTAGAACCTTTGTAGCTACACATGTCTCGGAAACCAGCGTATCAATGACAGTGGGCCAAAGAAGTATGCTATCACAATCATTATCAGAAATTGACTTAAACGATTATAATGATATTGGTGATGAAAATCGTGATATGGAACAGTTAGAAGATGATATGGTTTTACGAGGAGACGAAAATGGCTTGAAATCAAAACCTACAGAAAAATTAAAATTTACAACATATCAGAAAGCTACCGTGGAACTTTTGAAAATTTCTTCATTAGCTTATGATACATTGTATAATACTAAAACAATTAATACCTTAGACTTAAGACAGATTCTTTCTATGTTAAAAATTTTGTCGCCTGTTCTAGAAGGTTGGGAGTTGAAATACAAGAAATTATTGACACAACCAGTAGTTCAGTTCACACATAGTTTCTATAACTCCATAAAGACAGCAAAAAAATTAACCAAAGACGAAAAAGAACAAATAAGCAAAATTATGGACTACGAATCTCTAAGACTCGATTTTTTCTATACACAATTATATATTTACTCAATGGCTTTATTTAGTGGATCATCTACCTTAGCTTCCAATAAGCGTTCGCTAAGATTAGATGAATTAACTCAAGCAGCTAAATTTATAGGTTTGGCTTATGAAGCAGCGAAACAAATATTAGTTATTGCCGCAAAAATCCATAAGATGCATTTACTTCGTTTCATGCCTGTTAGATGGGTAACAAGAATTGTTAAATGTTCTGCGTTTTTAGTCAAATGTTATTCTACGTTGTCTTCAGGTATAAACACAAATACTACAAACTGGTACGCATCTGCTATAGTTGGCCTTTCTGTTATCCCTACTGATGATATAATCAATCTTTTCCAGAAAACTGCTATAGCTTTGCGAGAAGCATCTCCGGACGAGTTACATCTCTGCACTAGATATTCTACCATATTGATGTATTTGTGCTCTGAAATGAAATCAAAAGCGAATACGAACAAAAAGGCATCTATTGCTAACAATTCCAGCAATGGTTATGGTAGTAATAACTATGATTCTCAAGTTGGAAAAAATATAGAGAAAGACTCAACATTAGATTCTGCGGTACATGTTCCTATAAATGATGATAATAACTTATACAGTCAATCATCTGATAATGCTGCTAACAATTTGAGAAATATGGAAGAAGAAAACTACTCCAATAATCCAAATACATATGAATCATTTGCTGCCGATCAGAAAAGTAATTCTCAGGAATATTCAGAGACGTCGTCAGAAATGAAACATTCCCATAGTGATACATCTTTACATGGATTTTCGCAATTAAATAATTTATATAGTGAAGAATCGAGTTTGGCAAACTCAACTACAAATAATATGCCTTCTATGGCACTGATAAATGCTGCAAGTCTTGCATTTACACAGTCACCATTTTTCAGAAGCACAAGCTTTGGAGGTCTAACTAAAACTGTTCAAAACAATGATTACCTTCAATATCCGCAAACTAACAATGAAATTTCTAGTGATAATTATTCCCAGCAAGCATTTGCACCTAACTATTTTCCAAATACTGGTTTAGATGATATCATTAATAATAGTGCATTGGTTGGATTAAATTTTGCTGATCCTTTTACAGAACTTTTGGAACGACAAGTCATGGGAAACACAAATTCTACTGATAATAGTCAATCCCAAAAATAAAGATTAACATGTATATTTTATGTATATAGTAATGCAAAATAAGTAGTTCTAATTACCTGATTTGGTTATTAAATGTTGGAATAATTGATAAACTGATTAATTGCTAGAGACACTCTCACATTTTTTTTTTTTCATATTATTATCTATTCAGTTGTGGTTGTTCTCGCTTTAATTTTTTTTTTGTTTTTTTTTACTTTCACTGTTGAACATCAAAAGAGAGAAAGATTACATTATTATTCAATAGCAAAAGCAAACTGAAGTCGAGGACGAATGTTGTGTTGACATATTTAAACTATTTCATAAATAAAAACTATATAAAATTAAAAAAAAAAATGTCTGGCAGACAAGATTACATTTATAAGATTAGATACAGTAACGATTTACCTGCTCCAGAATGTCCACCAAAGCTTTTAAAATATTCAAGTATACCTTCAAATCATGAATCATTGACTTCCTCTGGAGTTTTATCATCCTTATTCAGGAAGCAAAATTTTAAGAAGTATATTACTTTAAATAAAGATTCTAATTTAAACGATCCTTTATCGTTAAACTTGGATCTTATTGAGTTGCCTGGAATCTTTGATCAACAAGACAATACAGTATTACATTCACTCCCTTTTACTGATGAAGCACAAATTCAAGATCCTGACAGTAAAATTGTATTACATGAAAAAGATAAGCTTTTATTAAGAAATCCCGATTTTAGTTTAGATGCCAAAGGTAAAGAAAAGGCAAAAGGTTTGCAAAAAGCAGCCAGTGTATCTTTTCTTAGAAAAACAGAATATATCTCCAACAAATCAAATTTCCTTAGTACCAATAAGAGTAATACAATCCAGTTGCAAAAAAAATCTAAGAGCCAAAAATTGGATCCAGAATCACAATTACAAAATGTGGAGCTTGGATTTGCACAAGCCGCAGAAACTTTATCAGGTCCAGGTTTTCAAAAGTTAAGACATCCAACCAAGAAGAACCTAAAACCGGTGAAAGCGTGGTCGATTATTCCAGACATCGAAATGATGGATCAAGTGTATTTCTCCACGAAATTTTTGGGATCTGCATCATTATCTAGAAGTAAAAATAATAATAGTAACTTAGAAGAGTTAACTGATAAATCTAACAATTATGTCAACAATCATAATCCAATATATACAACATCTATTTTCAAACCAATCACTTTAACCGATGAAGAATGGATGTCCTTCTTCACAATAAATAATCTCAAAAGTGCCCGTGGTTTAAAAAGAAAAATTGATGCAGCTGAACTTGATGGGGAAGAGACTTTCAAATATAAATTTGCCAAAAATTACGATTTGAAGTATGAGAATTATGATCCAATTCAAATTAAGCAGATTTCTATGAGTTTGGCTGCCCAAAAAAGTGACGGTAGTTCATATCTTGAAGCCAAATACTTACCAATTCAAGGTAAACTTGAATTAAAAAAGAAATTGGCCACAGAACAGGCGATGGAAGAAGAAACAGATGTTTATTTTGATGTTATTAACTTGTCTATTAAACAGGCTACTTCTAAGGAAGAAGCTATAAGAGATGAAGAAAGAAGTAAATATGATCCTTATAACTATGTTGCACAATTTGAAGATGATGAAGAAGAAACCGATGGTGAAAAGGTTAATGATGACTGAGTAGAATAAAGGAATTAGTTATCTTATAAACTAGAAAGTGTATAAAAATAGGATTACTTCAATTAAAAAAAACAATCAACTTAATTAAATTATAATATATAAATGTGTAATTCTGCCACTAATTAGTTCATGAAACATTACACACTACAGTTAGTATACATTGTATTGTAAAAGAATTTATTTCTTGGCTTTCTTTTTTTTTCTCTATTTTTTATCGTTCTCTTCAAATATACATATCTTCTTGGGTCAAAACACCTAATTCATTCATGACAAAATTAGCTTCTCGCTTGCCGCTCAACCATGCACCATGGGCACAGCCAGCACCTTCAAAAATAGTGTGTTCACCGGCAAATCTTATATTGTCACCATATCCTTTGCTCAAACTAATAATTAAATCTGTTGGATCGTCACCTGGTGCACAACCAGCGTAAGATCCTCTTGAAAATGGATCTCTTGTCCATTTGGATGGAAATATATTTTTAGGAATTGGCAAACTATCTGCATCTTTGTAAACTTTTTTGCCCTTTGAATTATTAGCAAGCACATAAAGCGGACGTTTCAAAAATTCCCAGATTTCATCCAAAGAAGAGTTTTCAATAAAATTGGTCACAGGGGACTGAATAACACATACAAGACTAGGAACTTTCTTTGCTTTGTAATAATTTAACATTAATATTGGGTTTTCATAATATTTTGGAATATTCTCTGGATTTTCTTTAAAGTTAAAATAACTGTCATGTATATCTATTGGTAAGTTATGCAAATCAAAGTCTGGCTTAGACACCAGGCTGAAATCGTGATTCGCTCTACTCTTAGCAACGGCCGAAGCGAAATCACTGAATAATTTATCAGGTTTAGCTAAGACTAAAAATTTGTCTAAATCCGGATTCCAGAAAATATCTTCTTCACTCTTGAATTCTAAGACAACTTTACCCAAAGCACTAAAATGCATCTTTTGGAGAGGATCATGGATATACCTAGGAAGCTTAGGCGTGAATTTAATACTACACATATCAGTTTCGGGTAAGGCAAGAATTGACTGAGGAACTGTTACAATCACATAATCAGCAACGATTGATTCGTACGCAGCTGTGGTAATTTGAACTTTGGTATTATTCTCTATCTTGCTGATTTCCTTTACCTGGATACCTGTTTTTATAATATGTTCAGGCACACCTTTAAGTATATCTTGCAATATCTGAGAATAACCATCCAAGTTTATGGCATTTCGACCTTCATTTTCGCAAACAGAATACTTACTACTCATCATTTTCCAACTTATTCCATGATACATTTCAACGGATCTGATTAGTTCTGGCGCATATTTAATTTGATTAGGTGTCAAAACACGATGTCTGTTATACATATATTCTATTATTGTGTTGTACAAAGTAGTATCGTCGCTTCCAAAGTCAAATGAGTCTGAATCAGCATTTCCATTATGTGGACGATTTTCCAAGCTACTGCTACTACCGCCACTAAAATTTGCCATTTCGATATATTTTTCAATTTCTTTCTTAACAGGTTCTAAACCCCAATCTTCTGGAACTTCAAAACCTTTATCAAGGACGTTTTCCTCGTCGTTTGATACCTCATCATTGTAACAATAAAGGCCAGTGGTTACATCGTCATAATATACCTTAGTGGTACCTTGATTCAAAACATATTTTTCAAATAGAGGATTGGACAAACTGTCATGAAACCAACTGGCACCCAAGTCATACGAGTTACCTTCAGGTGTTCTAATGGTTAACAAACGACCACCTACTCTATTTCTTGCTTCTAGTACTAATATATCCTCAATTCCATGAGAATATAGGTCAGCAGCAGCTTTCAAGCCAGCGATCCCAGCACCTATAATAATAACTTTTTTCTTCTGTATATCGGTCATACTATTGTCAATAATAATTGTAAAATAAGCAAATAAAAAGCGATAGCTAAAAAGTTAGAAACTTCAAATTCCCTGTCTTTTCTTTCTAATGACAAAATTCTTTTTAGAGTATGATACTGCAAATTCCACAATATCAATACAAACTAGAATTTATACTAATAGTATTCCCTTAATCTTTAACTTTTTTTGGCTCAATTTCTAACCGTTTCGCTTGATCGTATAGTATTTTCCGGTTCTTCTTGCTGAACTTCCTTTTCCTCGTTATTCAAAGGGACACAAAAAATTAAAACTATAATTAAAAAAACAACTAATAAGAAAAATAAATAAGTATGCTTAAATAAAATTAATCTTTTGTTGCTCTTTGCTATTCTTAAATGCCTTAAATCTCTAAGCTTTCCAGATTACAGTTTTCTCTCCGTTCAACTATTATTATGTCAAATAATATTTATGTTTTTGAATAAGCAAAGATTAACTATAGTTTCGAAGAAAGTAAAAACACTTTAAAATCAGTTATTTTCTAAGATTGAGTAACTTCGATCATCTAATAAAGAAAATGACAGTTATCTATTTATGTACTATATATATTGTCTATTATTATAATTTTGACTGCCCTCGAAGTCTGAAAAACTTTTAATGTGAGAAATACTATTTTAAGAAGATACTACTGGCAACCTCCTGAAAAAATAAGAGATCTTATGGAGACCTTCACTTATTATTAATTATATGTTGTGTGCCCTGATACTATATGCACTTAGAAGAATTCACTTAAAAGCTAAAACTATGCGCGCGCCGCGCGCAGAATGCACCAACATTAGATGAGATCATCTCGCCTACAGGATCTCCTAATCCGGAAACCGTTGATGAATGCAACGACAATTCTATTAAAACTGTTAATTTTTCAAAAGTCAGGACTTTGTTTTGTATTCTACAACAGAATGTATTAATAATTTAATATCAAATTTCTCAAGCATAGTTTACTATATTATGATTGATCGACATTTATAGTATAGTTTTTAAGTATCTATTAACATATGATATGTGTAAAACCTCGTCTGTCTGCTCATCAGTGAACGCGCATCTTAAGACTCTGTAAACTTCACGTATTTTTTATTATACACCGATACAGAACAGATAGATTCGTATGTATATATATAGGTACAATTACTGTCATTGTAATGGCATATTTTGTTCTCAAAAGAAACGTAACCATTCCACTTGGATAATCTCAACAGTTTAGCTTTATTGAATAATCTAATTTCCTTTTATTTGTTTCTGTTTATTAAGTTCTTGTCCCTTTTTTTTTTGTTATCGCCTTTCTTGTTTCGTTTCACTGGATAATACATTTTTCCCTCTTATACTTTTCTTTTTTCAATTTCTTCTTTCTAGACTTTCTAGATATTACAGTATGCAAATGATGTTGTGCATCATTACTTAACCCGATACTACTATGATGTTTGTCGTTCTTTGGTTCCAGCGTACAGCCAGCTTTTATTGGTGGCGTAGAACCATCCAAGCTGATACGTGGCAGCTTGATTTTATTATCAGATAATTTTGTATCAGCCAATGTAGTAGTTATTCCTTCTGTATCAGATGAAGACGCAATATCCGACACATTCTCTAATGACGAAGCAATACTATGTCTTTTATTCAGAGAAAAAATAGAATATCGCTTAGAAGAACGTGTCTTCATTACTTCTAAATTTTCTTGCGTTAATTGGGAGTGCTGCTTTATTTTATACATCGGTGTTTCTTCTTCATATCCATATTGCGTTTTAAATTTCCAATAAAATTTATCTCTTATATCTATATATTCGTTTGAATTAGGGTAAGGATATGTGGAACTGTGTAGAAGCATCTTTGAAAACAAGTCGTGAGATTTTCTGCTAACATTATGAGGTGTTTCATCCATAGCATTGTGATTATTAATAGATGTTTCTAGACTATGGTTTTTACTATTGCTGGATTCGCTATTTTCACTTGACACTAATGAAACTTCACTTGACTTGAATTTTTTCAAAAAATCAACACCCATCGGTGGTACATCCAAGTAATTATCTTTATTTAAGTTGTTTGCACTATCATCATTATCAGTATCAATATTAGATTTTACTTCGTAAGGCGCCATTCTATAAAATAGAATATATGGCGCCTCTTCCGAAAATGCCTTCTTAAAAGTTATTGGTTTCACCCTTTGAGATACATTCAAATCATCAAACAAGAGCCATGTTTTTTCATCCTCTTCTCTCTCAGTTGTATTAATGTCAAAGCTTTCTTCTCTAACTAGCGCCACATAATGGCCACTATTAACATTGCTTCCCCTGTGGCAAACAGCACTTTCCAAAATTAATCTAAAACCATTGTACTCTGGCTTAGAAGAATTTCTTCCATTTTCTTCATTCCTGTTTTCCTTTTCACCTTCTTCTGTTTTTTGAGTTTGCCCTTCTATATTCTCATCTGCGATGAATCTTGGTAAATTGATAAATGAAGGAATTATAACTTTTTTATTATTTTTCATCGATCTCTTTTCGTTATATGAGTATCTCTTAAGACATATTGGCAAGATAGGTCTTTTGGCAGCAAACCCTTGTTCAGTTTTGGATCTAGGTTCCAAATCTGTATAGAATGGTAACAACTTTAAAAACATCCAAGCAGGTAAACTGACTTCACAGTTCTTATTATCAGAAAAAATTGACACATTGGAATCAGCTCTACCTCTAACTGACACTTTAACAGAATCTTTCTTTAAAGATGAGCTCCTTAGTAAGGAGGGATTTATATTTGAACTATTATTCTCTTTCAGTGTATTTGGTGTTGAAATTTCATTATCTGTATATGTCACAATACCTCTTTTGTCACCCTCATTTGTGATAATTGAGTCATCCGCATCATAGAGCAGTGGATCGTAGGTAGCGCTATCATCGTTATCATTTAGTTCTCTAACTTCTGTCTTGGTGTCATCATTAAAATTATTATTATCATTCTTCAAAATATCATGTCTGAACATGGCATTTTCGCTCAAACTCAGATCAATATTAGATTGCAAACCAGTTATTGTTGCTCTTCGTCTCTCTAACTGTCGTCTCACTTCTATCGAATTATTAAAATAATGTTCTAAACATTCTTCTAACAATACAAATTCCTCATCATCATCGCCGCTGTCACTATGATGAGAATGACTTTCATCGGGAATATCTAAATTTGATTTACGTAATGAAGCCATATCTTCTTTATTTTGGTCGCATTTTGCTTCTGATTTCTTAATTGAATATTCAGTAGTCTCTTTGGATTTAAGATCCTCAGAATTACTTTCTTTTCCTACCAAATGCTTCTGTTGATTTTCTGAGGATTTCTTGTTATTTTCTATATCTATCATTTCATCAATAGGTTTTAAATTTTGTGCATCCTTCTTGGGCAATATATCGGAAGTTTTAGTACTATTGCTACATTCCAACGATGTTACCGGCATGGATTTTTCTGTGTTCTCAACATTAATATGCTTATAAGTATTCGAGATTTCATTATCTTCTCCTGGAATAGATACATAAAGCATTCTTTCCTTTGTGAACTTATGATCATCTTCTTTGACCTCCTTACCGCCATGGGCAATATCAATTTTTAAGGTCAAAAGAGGTAGCTTTAATAAATCAGCAATATCTATAAATAATTGACTACTATCTTCTTGTTTTCTTGACATTGCTTCTTCTATTCCGTTTTCTTCCAACGACTTGCATAAGATCTTTGTAATATCTTGTGATATTAACTCTCCAGACCTAAGCAAACTAACATATAATCTTAAAATACCTCTTAGTCGAGATATCTTAATATTTTCTTCTTCTTTGTTGACACCCAGATATGAGTATAGCAAAGGTTCAAAGTTTTCAATCTTGGAAAACATGGCAAATAGTAACGCATCCAAATAGCACATGACATTTCCCCAATTTTCAGCTCCTTTAAGATGAATTTTATCATCAGCTGTCACTGAACGCTTATATTTGCCGTTGTTCGAAACCAAGTGACCCCTCTCGACAAGATCAAAATATCTAAGAAGTTCGTAAGCTTTAGTAATATCTTTTCCACCACAGTAGTCTGACATTAGCGCTGCTTGAAACTTATCTGAATTCAATGGACTGATAGGTGTCACTGTCTTGCTTTCATTTAGGTTAACAGATACCAACGGCGGTGAAGGTGATTCAAATGGATTATCTATAGGTATTTCAGAATTATCACTATCATCATCTTTATCATTTAGATTACTTGGTATATCATCATGCAAGTTCTCTGATAGTAGTAAACTCCTTAGATAAGAAGCTCTTGAGCTCAAGCTTTTCTTATCTATCCTAGCAGATGTGGATGATTGACCATTACTATTCTTTTGAATCAAGTCGTTATAGAACTCGGTCCAGAATTTATCATCAAACACTATTCTATCAGGCTTGTTCTGATTATTTAATTGCCTGATATTATTATTTTTTCCAGAAGAGGAATTCCATGAGTGGGATCCCAACTTGGTTGTATATTTCATCGGTAGGTATATCTCAATGACTATGGAAATCTACAGTAAATAGATATGTGATTCAATTATTTGAAATACCTAATTGAATATGTCATAAATAAACTAAAAATCAGAAGATATTACGAAAAATTATTCCAAATCTTGGAAGATTAGTTAATCTTAAAGTAGATGTTTCGTTATTTCTACTCATTCTGAATGATGCACTGTTTCTTGTGTTATAGATAATTATTGTATACCGTTATTCCGGAATCCTTCGTATTGCGCAGAAGAAAAAAAGGCTATATTTGATGTAACTTGTCCTGTAGCTGATACCAGTCTACTAGTCTACTGAGTGTTCTCATGAATGTCCTTTTTTTGTTCGTCTCCCCCTCCAAAAAAAACCATGGATCTCTACTAATTAAGATTATTCTCACCATTTACAATAATAATCCACAAGAGTTTATTATAAAATTACATAATATAGATAAATAAACCAAAAATATATAGAATTGTTGCGATATATATGGTTGCCGTAACGCCATACAAACATTTTTCTTTTTTTCTCTTATTATTTATGCTTTTAATATTGCTGTTCTGATTCGTAATTCATCGTTATTATAATTTTTGGATCTTCACGATTATTAATTCTTATCATTATCCATTGGGCAGTACATAACCTGTGTAACGAACTTTCCGCCATATCTATTGATACAGGCAACTGCCAAAACATTGTTCTTAATACTAGTAGTTATCAAGTGGTTCAAAATCACATGATTTGGAACGTTCAAAATATTCTTATCATTCGTAGGGTTTGTTCTTGGCGTATGTCTAGGAGAACTCAATATTCCCAGGTTTTCATAATTCCATGAACTTGCTGACCCAGATGCTCTATCATCCAATTCTGGCGGTACCATATTAGAATCAGTTCGATTAAGGGAACCTTTCTGATTGTTCGATTTCTCGTTTAAACCTTGTGTTCCTTCTTTTTTATTCAAAAGAACATTGTTAAGGTACGGTGGTAAACTTGGTGGTTGAGGTAATTTCTTAATTTTTAACATGGTAGTGCTATCCATTTGAGATTCATTGAAGTCATCAGTGTCAATATATATGTCTGGGATTTCTGAAGTATATTCTTGAAGAACCTTTGGAACTGGGGTTAGTATAGGTTGGGAAAAACTATTGCTATTATTGTAAAATGGCACTTTTCCAATTACATTTTCATCACCCATAACTTTACTATTCGAAACCGTATATGAATTTGTTGATCTTTGCTTCATTTCATTTAAGTTATTTTCATCATCGTCATTGATAATTCCAAAATAATCATCGTCATTATTATCTATCACTTTTCCAGAATAATGTTGCTGAGGTTTGGAGATAGACATTCTTCTATTAATGGTACTTGCCTCGGGAGTGGCAATACCGTTATCATTAGTATCTTCAAAAAAATAATTATTAATTTGATTTGCATCTTTAGATTCATTAGGCAGATATGTGTCTTCCTGAACAACCTCAAACCAGTTCACGAAATTTCCATTAGCTTCTGTTGCTTTCGGCAAATTGTTTGACCAGCGGGTTTCACCATCAACTATAAACTGAAATCTATAAAATCCAATTTTTAAAAATAATTGAATAGCAAATTCATTTCCTGATATCCTATTCAACCTTAGCTTTTGTATCCAATTCGAAAATGAACCAACTACAAAGACTTCGTTAGCTTGACCTTTCCATTTGATTGTCACTGGTACTTTTAGATTATCAAATGTATGATCGTTGTTAATGTAATCTAATAAAACATTTGCCTCAATCTCTTCGTCGTTTTTATTAATGATATCACCATGAATAGTATTGTTCACCAAATTTGGACCTGGTTGAGCAAAATTATCACTACCATACTTATTATTCTCAGCAATATTCATGGCAGAATCTTCGTCATCATCATCATCATCATCATAATCTTCTCCATAAATTCTGGTATCCGAAAACTTAAAACGAAAATCATTTGCAGTCTCTGATACAGTATTATTACTAGAATTTTTCTCCGTTGGTCGCTTAGTTCGATTTTGGTAAATAGAGTAAGCTGAAGTAGGACTGATATTTATCGGTTGATTATCATTCTTAAATTCACTATTATTATCAATCTTTTTCTCTACTGGGAAAACTTTGGAATTCTTGAATAATTCATTGACAGCACCCGAATCAACATTGCCATTAATTCTACCCGCTTTTATTTTATTTTCTCTTACACTTCCAATATATTTATCAATTAGATTTTTACTATAGCTGTCATCATTTTTATTTCTAGAGTTTCCTGAAGACTGAGGTATTGGTATAGGTTGAGATAATCTTCTTTCCTTCGCATAATTACCATTATTTCCATTATTCTTAATGGCATTGTTGGTGGAAGATTGTTCTTCTTGAAAATTGGATGGAGAAGTCTTTGTGGATCTATCACTATTATTCCTTGTAGTTTGGCCTGTGGCAGTTGCCAGAGAAATTGTAGGAGGAATCAAACTATTATGACGAGCTTTTTCCAGATAATTGGATGTAGTTATGTAGTTGTCATTACTTCCTGTAGAGCAAGGATCTTGATTGTCCTCTGTCGAACTATCATTTGAATCTTTCCTGAAAGAATTGAGTCTGAGTTGTTTGTTTTTATTAGGATATCCAATAAAATGGGATTGCCTTCTAGAATGACTTCTCTTATTTGTATCTGCTAGAATTTGAGATGATCCAGGGTTTACCTCTTGGTATGATAGGGGTGAAGAAGATGCGTGTCCCATGTTGAGCGGGCTTTCTATCTATTCTGAAAAATGACCAAGAAAACAGAAAATAAATAAATATAATTAATTAATGCCACAAACTAGGAAAAAATTACACATTAAATCAAATAAATGTTATCTGCTTGAACTGTCTTGTTGCTACTAAACCCTTTTATTATTATTTTTGTTTTACTCTTTTGCACTATTATGATACTTTTCTAAGAGATTTATACTTCTCCTATGACGTTCAGGGTATATTAATTCTAAACTATATACTGTACACGGATATATATCAAATAATGTGAAAGATCAATATAACCGGTAAATATATATAAGAGTGTAAGTAAACCTCTGAAAGTACTAGCTTCCATCCTTTTTTTTTCTTTTTTTTTTTTTTCTGTTTCTCTCAGGGTGTATGTGGGGATCGAAATTGAGAATTTGTTTGCTTTAAATTTTTTTTTTTTTTTGACAGATGCATAAGCAAAGAAGCTTACTTATAGACAACTTTTTTCAGGTGTGCAAAGAAACGATTTATTATGTCATCTACAGATTATTCTGGGGTTTACTGAGTTATGAAGATTGCAATGCTGTTACTATTATATCCAACACAATTAAAGCCTATTAATTATTACTATAAACCTATCTGAAACTTTAAAATAAACTTATCAAAAATAACAAACTGTAAATATTTATATTGTTTAAAGAAAAAAGTAAAGCATCTGAATAGAAATAAACAGCATGAGAAAACTTTGGCGCAACAATTTATGTATATATATATATAAAGAAAAACACAAATATAGATAGTTATGGAATCTGTAATTAACAAAAAGTAATCATATCAAAATAATAACTTAAAAACAATTTCATAAAATTCAAACATAAAACAGGAAAAAAAATGATAATAAAACAAGATAAAAAAAAAGATTTAAAAATAGAAAAAAAATAAAAAAGTATACATTTGAAGAATACAACCAGAAGATACTATTAATGATTTCTTATTCAAACTCTTTTTCAACCTCTGCAACAAGATCTCTCAAAGGCTTCTCCACACAACTTTTATAAATAATTCTGCCAAGAATATCACTTTTCATCTCTATCATTAACATTATGGCATATTTTTTAACTTCCAAATTACTGCAGTATCTTAAAGCATAACAAATAACACCAATCGCAGAGTTTCGTCCCCCAGAAGTATCGAAAAACTCATAAAGATTATTCTCGTTACTATTAAAGACATTAATATAATTTGGTAGTAAGTATGAGAAACTCAAGAAATTGACCACTGCATTTCTGTCTCCACTTTTAAAGTACATATATAGCTTCTTAAGACTCAATAAGAGTCTGTCTTCGGACATTGAATTATATGTGGTTTGCAATAATAATATTTGATATCCAATATCCACCGGTGTTTGCACACTGTTTGTAATCAGTTGAATCAGTTGAGATGGTTGAATTGTCCTATATGTATTCTCAAAATCTTCATTATTCTGGCTGTTGTTCATAGCTGCTTTACTCTGTGATATTTCCAATTTAGCCTCAAATTCAGGGTCAAAATAATATTTCAAAGAAGAAGTTTTTGGAGGAGGTACATAAGATAATGCTGTATGATTAGGCGAGCCTGATCCACTTGGTGTAGAACTTGATGTGGATGATGATGCTAATAATAAGCTGGAACTCTTATTTTTCTTGGATAGTCTGCCTGGCAATTTAATAGAAGTGCACATTCTTCCACCAATTTGCTCTATTTCTTTATATATAAAATAATAACATCTTAATTCTGAGATCTTAACTTCCTCATCCTGCCAGAAATAACCAAATTCACAATCCCCTGAGGGATAATATTGAGATGTCTTGAATTTTTTCAAAGGAGAATTGTAACAACTATTGAAACTAGATGGAGATTTCATTGATTGTTGAGTCGATGGAGATTTCATAGATGAGGTAGAAGAACCAGATGAAGAAGCAGACGAATTTTTCCGAGTCTGCAATTTTAAAATTGGATCATCATTCTTATTAGATGAATTTTTCTTGGTTGTTCTTAATTTAAACATTCCATCTTTATTATTTTGACTTTCATTATTATCATTGGTATTAGAAAGTGACTTTCCATACGATGATAAATTAAAAGATGTACTTGTTTTTCTAGTTGCGTTACTCATAATACTATTGGACCTGAACCTCAGAGATGTGGAACCCAGTATCAGAGATTGTTGCGATACTTCTTCTTGTAAACTTTCATATTTGTGTAATTCTGCAATTAGCCTGTTTCTATACTTTGGATACTGAAGTCTATGCAGAATTAAAATACGGAACAAACTGTCAAGGTGTTGTCTGAAACATAATAAAATAGTCTCATCATCATGTTTATTATTGATTAACCAATTTAGCTTCTGTATGAACTGTTCATCTTCAAATGTGAATTTATTATTTTCAAATATGAAATTGAAATCATCATTGCTTAACAGAACAACCTTAGCTAAGTTTGTAATATCATTCATATCAGTATCATCTTCTTCTAGATTATTTATTGTGAAGGGATTACTATCTCTTTTGGTTTTGTCTTTGAAAGAATATAGGATATTTGATATCGTTCCTGATTTCTTACTAGATCCATTACCATTTAAACTGGAACCATTACCATTCTTGGAATATAGCTTTAAATTTTTATGCACTGATTCAACCACTTCTCTAAGAGAATAAACACCCAAAACATGAAGATCAAAAATGTTGTACTTATTATTAAGATGTTGATCTTTAGCTGAAAGAATTATCTTATTTTCATCTAAATCATAGAGGACATCCCAAAGTTCTTCATGATCTCTAAAAGTTGGATTAGCAGTTCCAGCAAAAAACCAATCTTGAGAAGCGATTAAATCAAATTTACTTAAATCCACATAAGGAAATGTCTTCTCTAGTAATCCTTGAATTAAACCACCACTAGAAATTAAAGCAAGAGTAGCAAATACAGATTGAATAATTGTCAGGGCAGGTTGATGATAACTTAAAAAGAAGGTTCTTTTTCTGGTTAGAAATGTGTTTATCAATACAAAAACGATCGGAGTATATTTCCCATAAATTAGAAGCTCAGGAAATTGACCATTTCTTGTAACTAATGTAGCATTAATAAGTTTTCCTATGAAATCACTTACTGAGAAATCTCCTAATATATAAGGAGCTTGATTCAATGGTAATCTAACAGGGATACTCATGTTTAAGTATTTGACAAAGACTTCTAAATTACAATTTGAATCTATTGGTAAACCAGGTAAACCAGGAATTATTTTTGCAAGATTTGTGTTGAAGTAATCTTTCAAAGGGAGATCTGTTATCGAATTAAGAAGTAATTTTGCATTAAACAGAAGCATCGGGAATTGTTTTAATGGGATCAGTTTATTTATTGAATGATATAAATTTTCCAAGACACGATCTTTAGTGGAACATAAGCTTGTTTGTGGATTGGTTATTGTTTCGGTTTTAAATAATTGATCCAACGCAAGTAACATTAAAGGTTTGAAAGTATGGAAATATTCAAAATTAGTTGCAATTGCTATACCTTTAATGATTGTATTTCTATGTGCTTTGTCATCAAATTTGACATTGACAACATTTAATATGTATAGAGGAGTACTCTTTGGTGAAGCAGTATACTGGTATTTGCCAGTTGATCTATTTTTGTGAAGGATTACTGTGGTCCAATCTTCATCTCTGGTATGGATTTGATCAGGTAAGAGAAGTTCAGCAAAAAACGGCAAGTCACCCTGTATTGGTGACGGGTATTGCTGTTTGATGATCGGACCCTTATTAATATCGAACTCCGAATAAATCACGTATTTGATAACAGGCATCTATTGAAGCGGTGAAGGAAGAAGTGTAAGAAGAAAAGGTTATCAATGAAAAATAAATTACTTGCACCTTGGATAATTCATCAAAGGAAATTGAAAGGTACTGATTAAATAAAATTTAACTTTATTAATCGTAGGAAATTGAGTAGTAAATTAATCGAGGCAAATTTTGAGTAGTTTATCAATCGAGAAATATACATCAAAGGATTTTAAATATAGATAGAAGAAATTCAAATATTGATCAACTATGAATATATATATATTAGCTGGAAGCTTATCAGTATTAAAAAGATTATTGTGTCTTGATTGGGATATTAGTTTTTTTTTGCAAATCAAATGTACTGTACCTAAATTTCTCTTGAATAATGGATAAATATATATATATATATGTATATATATATATATATATATCAATATATACATATATATGTATATATATGAATATTTATTATGAATATTTATTATAAATATAATGGAAAGTCAAAGAATAATGATAATCGGTTAGTATTTGAGTTAACTTCAAATACTGGGACGTTATATACATATATATATATATATATATATATAATTTTTGTCGTTGTGTCTATCTATGTTTTTATGTGTCTATATGTTTTTATCTATCTGGCTAATCTTTGCATACTTAAGAGATTTGGCTTTTCTTTTTTTTTTTTTTATATATGTATGTAAGTATTTTTTTTTACATAATATTTTTCTAAAGGATCTATATATCTAGTGAAGTATGCCAAAAAAAATACACATATAGGTATAATTTAGAATTCAATTTTATTTTATTAGATCCAGCCCTTTTAATTTTTTTTTTGGTTGATTTAGTTGATCAGCTAGCCTAAACAGAAAGACCCGCAGTACCTCCTGCAGTAAACCACGTTACATAATATTAAATTTGAACGAACCACACCATCTCAATATTAAACTTTAAGATTTTTATTATTTATTACACCGTTTTAAAATTTTCAGTATATTAAATAAACTACTGAGAAACTAAAGTTTTGACAAAATATTTGAAGTAGCACACGGTACATATATATGCGGATAGATCGACTAACAAAATTCCGATGGACAAATCCCTAAACCTTAAATATCTTCTCGTCTTTCGTCTGTAAGGGTTTTGTATTTTCCAAAAAAAAAAAAAAGAAAAGTAGCTGCATTTAAAGTATTTTACAAAAGTTTTTTGATCCTATTCAGAATACAAAACCTTATGTTAAGCTTCTTTGGAAAGCTCTTTAAAGGAATGAATGATTTGTAAAGTTGTTAGAATGAATGATTTGTAAAGCTGTTAGAATAGATGATTTTTAGAGTTGTTAGAATAGATGATTTTTAGAGTTGTTAGAATGAATTTTGTAGTGTTGTTGGAACGAATAATTTGTAGAATTGTTAGAATGAATGACTTATGGATTGCAATTAAGTAAATGTTTATATAACCAAGATTCTAAAGAATCAAAAAACAATGAAAAAAATGTTTCATAAAAAAAACACTTTTTTTTCTATTACAGAAGTTTTGTACATTATGATTGACCATTAAAAATGTATAATATATTACCTGGCAAGACAAACCTCTCTACACTTTCAAAATGAAATTTTGATCTACATGTGTAGTCATCGTTGAATATATAACCTAAAAAAAAAAAAAAAAAAAAAAAAAAAAAAAGTAAAACGAAATCATACAAATGTAAAACACACATATAAAATAACACAGTTTGAAACATTTTTTATAGATTGGCTTTGCTTCTATTACTTTTTGCTACAAAAGATTTATTCCATCGAGATTCGTCTACACTTTTTGGTATCTTAAGTAGCAAAAATTTTAATTGTTGTTTTGTAGTCTTTTTGCAACTTATTTGCAGTACGTATCTTCGTACATACGGTTGTAACCTTTCCTTTTTTTTTTTTTTTGTTTTTCTTTCTTCATCTTCTTCTTCTTTATTGTTTTCGTATTTCTTTGCTTCGAACCTAAAAGACAACACATACTTCATGTACAAGAGAAAAATAGAAAACTAGTATATTATATGTATGCAAATATTATGAAAAGAGCTACGTGCATACTCGGTTGACGTGAAAAACAAAGATATATTCAATAATCCTCATGGATAGAAACCTTCATAGCATATTCATATAGTTTATCCGGATAGACGCTTAAAATAACAAATAGCTTATCTATAAGTACTAATATTCAAAGATGTTTGTAAATTATTTATAAGTATGGAAAGATGTATACGTACATTCTACACGTTCTTGAATTTATTTGATAGAAGTCAAACAAATACCTCCAAAGAAAAATTTTTGCATATACATATTGCATTGTTTTTTCATTTGATTATCTCTCTTAATTTTCCTAGTCACTGTTACTTTTTCCTCTCAATTTGTCATATTCATAATTGCACAATAGTTTGATCACAGTACGATAAAAGCTAATTATGAAAACTAATTTTCAATTATCTGAGATCTTCAAGTCATTTGACTTATTTGAATACACTATTTATCCTAGTTATTTCGATTTCGAATTTTTGTAAATTTCATTTCTTAATGTACCCTAAGACAGTTAATAATTAAATCAGAAATTGATTGTTATCGGTCGACTATTAGCTGCATTCGCTTTAATTTTCAGCATGCAACATTTCTAAAGAAAAGAAAGAAAGAAAACTGACGCGTATAAAAAATGACGCGTAAACGCGTCGGCTTTTGATGATTTTCTTTAGTAAATACCTTAAAGTTGAACAGTGATTATATTGGATGCTTATTATTCAACAAGTATTTTATTGGATACTTGGTATTCAACAACAGGTATATTAGATGCTTAAATAAAAGTTGTGTTATATGTTAGAAAGAGTTGTTTTATATGCTTAATAAAAGTTGTGTTATATGCTTAATAAGAGTTGTTTTATGCTTAATAAAAGTTCTATTAACCAGTCAATAATGTCATATATTCCTAATATTCGCATTCCATATGCCAATGCTAAAACTGTAAATCCGTTGAAATCAAATATTGATCCTCTATTTTAGTAGGAAAATAAATTGATATACCTTCTTCCAGAAAAGGTTAAACAGTCGCACGATCCAAATTTTATATTCGAATTATTTGGAAAATTGATTACCAACAAAAATGGTATACTGAAGAATGAAGAAGTTAATTTCTTATTTCAAGAAAAGTCAACATTAATATTCGACATTTAAATATATTCAAACTATTCTTCACTAGAAGTATATGTACAATATCGACTAGTTTTATAATGTGAATAATAAATATATTGCGTTTTAATGTGTATAATAAATATATTGTGTCTTAGTTTGTATAAATAAAAATTGAAATGGGATTCAAAAAACATAATCATATCATGTCATTTTAAACTTGCCCTTTTCGAAAACTATTTCTATAAGCCAAAATATGGAGTTATGAAATATTCTACAACATATCTTACGAAGACACTCGAGCAAATCATTGTACATTGTTCAGTTTAACAACAAGTGTTTGTCGTATGTTACTGCAAAAAAACAATTGTAATATTTGAATCTAAAATGAATTATTTTGTTACAGCCGTACAATTTATGAGTTACTAATGGATTGAACATTATCTACAAGAAGTTCATCATCGCCTATCATTAATAGCAAAATTACTATTTAAGTTTTAATTATATTTTTTTTGTGAACTTTAAATGAAATTTAGATGATACTTATCTTTTGTTTTTCTATCTGTTTTTGATGCTTTATCTCTTGGTATTACTTCAAATCTATATAGATTTTATTCTAGAATATTTATACGTGGAAATATAATATTTCCCACTTATTTATGTGAAAGTATAATTATACCTTTCTATAATAATTTCTTTTTATGTACTTGTATATTTTATACATTATTATTCGCATCTTTCTATATTCATTTTTTTTAATACATACATATATATATATATTACTAATTTTATTGGTAGAGACTCAACTCAAACGTTAAAAAATTAAGAAGCAAAAAGAATTTTGTTAAATTAGATTCTCTTTCTGGTATAATTCTTTTATTTTTAATGTTGAAAATATTATTTCAAAGTTAATTAAAGGCATGCGGTTTTTTATCTTCTACATGACATACCGACTGTTTGCTCTGCTTTGCAAAAATTATTCTAGATATAGGAGTAGCTTCCTTCAAAATGTTAGTCAAAATATACTTAGTTTCTGTAAATCTTAATCAAATGATATGTTGGTGGTAACTTTGTTAATGAAATTTTTAATATGAAGTGGAAATATAAAGGTCCTTATCAAAAAAAAAAAAGAATAATTAATGAAATCTAGTTTGTAATGTAGTAATACTTCCAGATTAATGAATTTTTAATATGACCTATCCTGGTAGTTACTACCAAGTAGATTAATATAATAAAGTAAGCTAAAAAGGATAACAACATCCATAATAATAATACAATTCTACAGTTAGAAAATTTTAAATGAAGAAGAGAAGAACCTTCGTAAAACTCATCCATCATTATATATTTTTTTTGGCTGAAAACAACGATTGCAAAAAATTCTTTAAAATAAAACAAATATCATTTAATAAAGCTACAAGATATTACTAAATGCTATATATGTTTTTTTGCAAACATGATACATTTTTTTTTGTTGTTGTTGGTCACTACAAATTACTTGGTTTTTGAAATAGAAGAAACTGTTAGGTGAAATAATATTATAATATTCAAGCTCACAGAAGTAAATTTTTGTGACAAACGAATAAGCTACGTGATAGGAAAATGATCAGAATATAAATAGAGGAACTTCCAGTATAAACAGCAAAAAATAGATTGTACATGAAATGTTTTTTAGATTTGCAAAAGCTTTTAGAAAACTATATATATATAATTATTTTATGTGCTTTTTATGAACAAGAAATTAACTTTGGGTATTTCAGTAAATAATTTTTAAATGATTCTTCTTTTAAGCCAATGTGCTCTTGTTGAAATGCATATATATACGTATTTCTCGGTTCAGTTAGTAGTATTCTTTAAATGACTTAAAAACTTTAATCATGCTTTGATCTCACTACTGAATTACAAAATTATTATATGAAGAACATGGTTAAAAATTTGTGGTAACCATGATTTTTACTTCGTCAGATGTATTTACTTCTTATAATTTAGATAATTATGAACACCGATACATAGTGATGTGTATTTAGCTGTGTTAGAATCCCTGTATTTTCATCTATTTTTTTTCTTCAATTTATGATTTTCTCACACACGACTACTTTTATGGTGGCGTCCAAAACGATGATGAAGAATTTTTTTTTTAGCCGTAAGATTTAAAATTTGTTCATAATAAGATCTGATTTGAGCAGACAAAAAAAAAAAATTCTTTTTTTGTTTGTCTGCGAAAACGACGAAAAGAAGAAAGATTTTTTTTTTTTTTTTTTAACTACTGTTTAAATCTTTTTAGAAAAATATTTAGCAGTTCTATCTTGCTTTTATATGTTCATTTTTATTTCTATATATATAATTTCCTTTTAGATATTCTATTTGATTCTGTTTTATTTTTTTTTTTTAATTTTTTTTTTTTTTATTTTTTTTTTTATATTTTATTTTTTTCAAAAAAAGAGAACAATTTCTACACTGACTAACTCAATAATCACCATCTGAAATGTCTGAAGAATTAGCAAACAAGGTTGAAGATTTAAACATTAAGAATACTGAAGCTGTTACTGTTTTATCTGATAGTCCACTTGGTAAGGAATTAACCCATTACCATCCGTTGAATGCTAAATGGACTTTATGGTATACTAAACCTGCTGTTGACTCTTCCGAAAGTTGGGCTGAATTATTGAAATCTGTTGTTACTTTCTCCACAGTTGAAGAATTTTGGGGAATTTACAATGGTATTCCTGCTGCGTTAGAATTACCAATGAAGTCTGATTATCATTTATTCAGAGAAGGTGTTAAGCCTGAGTGGGAAGATGAAGCTAATGCTAAAGGTGGTAAATGGTTCTGTACCATTAAAAAGAATCCAGAAATCAATGATTTATGGTTGAGAACTTTACTTTCCGCTATTGGTGAAACTCTTGAAGATGAAAATACCGACAATGAAGAAGTCAATGGGGTTGTTTTGGGTTGTAGAAAAGGTATCTTTAGATTTGGTGTGTGGACTAAGACTACCGATGAAACCGCCGTCAAAGCTATTGGTACGAAACTCAAGAAAATCTTAAACTTAAAAGAATCAGACAGATTGGAATTCAACTCTCACAATGTCACCAACAAGTCTGCTAAAGCCTTATATTCTGTTTAAGCTACATTCATTTATTTCCCTAAGAACATGAATGAAACAAAAAAAAAGAAACAAAAAAAAAGAAGAATAAAAATGTTTAAAAATAACATGCTGATAAATAACATGTTGATACATATAAATTTCTTTTGATCATGATAATGATAACTATAATTCCTTAATGATTTTGATTATGAATATTTAATTTCATGATGATTGATATAATTTCGTTATAATGAATCTAACATCATAACTAATTGGATATAAACCAATGTTAATTATTTTTTTATCCACCTTCTATATTTATAGATTGTCTCTTGTTATGAATCCGAACTATTGCTCAATAGTTAAACTCTTCTAACTTTTTTCATATTGCTATATCTGCTATTTTTTTTCCACTTTTGTTTCTTCCATTTTTAACACCGTTTCATTTATCTATTCCCAAAGAATAGTCGAAAAAAAAGAAGAATACAAAAACAATAAACATCCTCATCTGTGCTCTCATTTCCAACAACAATTACCTGTTGCACTACTTCATTGAAATTTCATTGCTACATTAATTATTTCAACCCTCTCTTTATATGTATATATCAATATATGTATACTTATTACTTATTTTCCCAATATATCGTAGATTTGTCGTTGATAATTGTATTAGCTTCGCTTTGCAGATTTTACTAATAAAATTTCTGAGCGGTTAACTTTAGAAGAAGTCATCCACCGCCATTTCAAATCTGATCTTAAAATAATTACCTAAAATCTTATGGTTATTTACTTGATGGAAACTATCTTCTTTATTATATTTAAATTATTTTTTCATGAATATTTCTTTCACATTATTGTGAGTTGAGTTTTTTGGTAATTTTTTATGCATAAAAAATATTATTGTTTGCTTTGCGGAAGAACCTCATCGGACTCTTTCGTAAGGTACATATAGCGACTAAATTCTATAGTGTGCATTTTTTAAGGATACTAATGAAATCAAGCCATTTATGAAGGTTTCATAATCGCTACAAAGCTACGCTGTTGCTTTAAATAGAAAAAATATAGAAAGGACCAATATGGACGAAGAGACTTTTGAATTGAAATATTTCACAGAATACCTTCCAAGAATCTCAACAATTATCGTCTTCTTTCAGCCTAACAATGACAATTGGAAACTACAAGATATAGGATTTAATAACATAAGAAACCAAGTATCATCATCCAGAAAACCTTCGTATTCATCATTGAAAGTAAAGTTTGAAACGTATTTGGAGCATCAAAATTCTAAACTTCAGAGATCTGGTGATATTCCGCTACCTGTCAAAGTCTCGCAGCTTTTAAGTGATCTTTCCTTATCTTCAGTGACTTTGGCTTCGAATGCTTCAGATAATGGTTCCGATATTCAGGGTTACAGTATAAGAATCAAGATACAAACAGATGATGAAAATTCATCTTTAACTTCACGATCAGAGAATTATCTAATGTCTTCAAATTCTCACTATAAATGGAATGCTCAATACCTTAACAAGCTTCGAAATTTTCCAGTTGAATCAAACAGTAATCCTCAAAAACGTAGAAAATTTTTTACTCTTAGGTGTTCTAATTGTAATTCGATAATAGTTCATTCAAATAGAATAAAATTCATTAAGGATCTTCCTTCTGAGATATGGTCAGAATTAATGGAATTCTGGCATTGTCATAAACCAGATAACAGTGACAAACAAGACATCTATTCAAATAAATATTCTGCCTCAGTATTGAAGCCAATGCCTTTTTCCGTAAATGTTGGTATTTATTATTTTTCGATAAACAATGAAGACTTCAATGCTTGTGATATTCTGGCAGCAGATGGTAAAAATTTGAGTAGGAACAAAGACGCATTTACTATTGATACAGATCGCTTAAATTTTAAGAGCTCAACTGCTCCCGTCAATTGTCTGAACTGTGACAAATCTTTGGGTGAATTAGATTTTAGGAATCACATGATTAAGTTGTTTAAATGGAATCTCAAACTACAATATGGTCAATCAATGGACATCAGTATCACAAATTCATATGAACAAAAAATCGCTAAATGCGACAATCAATGTAATAAAGCTTTGGAGGGCCCCGAGTTAGTAAACGAGCAATTGTTCCATGCTTACTGCTTTGCTTATAGTTTGATAATAGATCTGATTAATTCTATGGCGTCTCGCGTATTCAAAGTAGTAATAGATGAAAATTATTTTGAAGATAATGGTGAAGCAGATAGGTATAACAGCGAAAAGGAACTATACATATGGGTGTTTAATACTAGCATAACAACTACAATTACAAATTATGAAAATAAGTTAGAAAATTGTCTTAAATTATATTATGCACTAGTAGGTAATGAAAGGGAACTACCTGAAAACCTTGCCGATTTTGAAGAATTGGAACTTCCAAAAGATGTGTACGTAGATTTATTGCGTATTTTAGAAGATACAAATTCAAATTTACCATCTCATTCAAAAAACTTCGATGATTTTTGGAATCTAGGCTTGCTTCCTTTTGATGAATGATGACAAATCGCAGTTTAGCTTTCTATTTTTATATTTGTTTGCAATATATAAACCATAGAATAAATACTTCACTTTAATCAATTATTTAACTGAAAAATTTAGAAAGACTTTTTTTTGTATTTTCTTTTCTTTTTTCAAGTAACCGTTCAACAGTTTCGTAATCTTTACATATTAGTGGATCTTTATCCTCATTCAAATCTACAGCTTTCTTTAAAAATTGTTTAGATTTTTCCAACCTGTTGAGTTGCATGTAGCACTTACCGATTCTATAATAACATTTTACAAACTCAGATTTTTCAGCAATAAATTGTTTCTCATATTTAGGATAAAGTTCAAGCATGTCAATCATATAGTTACTATATTTAATGGCATCATGGTAATGTTCCAATTTCAATTCAGTTAAGGAAAGGTTTGAATAAATATTTTTTTTCAAATGGACAAAATCGATGTATACTTTATAGTTGCTATTGTTTTGTTCAGGCGTGTTCTGTGGTAAGATTAGCACATCTTTTTCAGGTTGTAATTCATTGATATACCTTAAAGTTTTTCTGTATTTAAACAATGCATTTTGGAAATCCTTATTTTTAAATAGTAAATTGCCTGAATGTTTGATTGTTTGACTGACTTTTAAAGCCATATGGAAGTCATCTTTATCAAAATTTTCATCATCGTCTGGATATTCTTCATATATATCACCTCCTATTTGGTCATAGGAAGCATTAAATATAGGAACTTTGTCAACATCGGGATTGAATTCTCCACAATTTGTGATGATTATTGGTTTTGTAGGGAAATAATTATCCTTGGAAATAATATCGACTTTTTCAATTTCTCTCACTACAGACTTTCCTTCAACTACTTTACCAAAAATGGTATGCTTATTGTTTAAGTGAGGAGATGGATAGGTATTGATGAAAAATTGAGATGTGTTCGAGTTTTCATCGTTATTTGACATCGCAACATTGAAAGTTTTTTCAAATGTTGAGTTTTCCAAATTTTCGTCCTTAAATTTATTATATAACTTTAATTCTTCAGTAATATCGCTTTCATTATTAAGATATATCGATGCACCACCAGTACCTATAACTTTTAAAGCTTCTTCAGATGGTGGATATTTAATTTCTTTTTTCAAAGATGAACAATAAACAAGATCACCTGCTTGCACTATAAAATTTTTTATTACTCTATGGAAATAATTGCCCTTGAATGTCAATTTTAGGCCTTCTTTGTTCTCCTTAACTTCCCCAGTACAAAGTTCTAGGAAATTTTGACATGCTAAAGGTGCTGCATCAAAAAAAAGTTCAATTACAATTCTTCCAACGGGTTTGCCTTCTATTTCAATATCAAGAAATACTTGTCTTCTTATCTCCTCAATTTTCATTATTTACCAAAAATTATTTGTTCCACAGGTTTGATTTTTTTGAAAAATGTGATGATCATTTAATGGATATTCTTAACTGTTGTCTGTTTGAAATATTCTCATCGTTTTTATTTTCTTGAAAATATTCACATTGAGTCTATATGTGCGTAAAGATAAATAGACCCGTTCCCATATTTTTTTTTTTTTTTTTTTTTTAATGAAAGAAAAAGATTTGTGGCGAAGGTATGAGATCTCTCAGACTACGGAGACGAAAAAAGACAGAAAATACAATCATGAAAACTTATATAATATATATACTTTATCATTTTAACATTTCTCAATATGAATGTAGTTAACAAAAATAGAAATACTGGATAACCATTCGATAATTTGATAGCAATTTTTAAATTTGAATAAGACGCTAAAGTATATAATAATAGCTAGTTTATTTATATAGGATTGTGAAGCATTTATTTCGTCTATTTTTTTTATTTTGAAGGTTTGCTTCTATATTATCTAATAGATAATGTCCGCTCATGGAATTTCCATTTCCATGGACCCAGTCACTCTTGTATCTCAAGAATGTATTAAAATTATTTCTGAAGTCCGTAAAAATTCAAGATTTTTCCAATCTGGTGTAGCTGCCATTTTATCATCATCAGATACGATCAATTTGTTTAATGAAGAATTTCTTCATAATTTCAAATCATTAAAATTTACTGATGAATCAAAGAAAAACAATATTAATTTACAAAAAGAGATTCAGAATCTTCAAACCTCAAGTACTACTACCAATTTTATCAATAATTTTACGAATGGGATTAATAGTACTAGTGCATCTTCGTTTGGAAACTCTAATAATGATCCTATCTTAGGTGGATTTCTCCAATTAAAAGCTTTGTTATCTGAAATAGATCATTTAAATGAAATTGATACTCTTACTATCTTGCAGCCATACTTTATGTTAATAACTTCTCCAAATACTTCTGGGTTGATTACTTCGATTACTATTGGATCTCTAATCAAGCTTTTTGAGTATAATGTCTTGTTGACAGAAAGTAGTACAAAAAAAGGAACTGACATTCTGCTAAATGTTAATCAACTTGTGTATTCCTTAGTCCACACTCAGTTTGAATCATCTGACGCAACTTTGGATGATTCTGTTATCTTAAAGGTATTGGATTTAATACTACGTGTCATAATCAATGAAAATTTCAATAAGTACTTGACAAATGAAATTTTATTTGAAACTATTCATGTGAACTTAGCCTTAGCTTGTAATAAAAAAAGATCCGAGGTTTTACGAAGATATGCAGAACAATCTTTGAATTCCATCACAATTATCTTATTCAACAAATTAGCTTCTGATTTAGAAAATTCAAATAATGAATTGACTATTGATTTCTTTTATAAGTATCTTTTAAAACTTACCTCTATAATTCTGATAGAAAATCAATATTATCATACTGAGTCAACCAAAATTTTTGTTCTAGGTTTGATATCGACAGTTCTTGAAGTGTCTGGTAAGAGTTTTCCTAAATATCCTATACTTTTAAGATTAGTTCAAAATAACTTATTCAAAAGTTTGTTAACTATAATCTTGAAAAACGATAATTTAAATTTATTGCAAGCTGCGTTACAGTGCTTTATAAGTTTAAACTTGATCTTAAGTCAGCATTTAACATTACAATTAGAATTTGCATATGAGAATATTTTTAAAAGTATCTTGCCATCAGATGAATTCAATAGCTTAGATGAGAGCATCGATGAAGAAGCAAACAAGCAATCATTAAAAACCGAGAACCTGCAAGCTATTACTCAGCAGTCAGTGTCTGCGATTGCTAATAGAAATGCTCATGCAAAAGAATTAATTATTGAATCACTAAGCCTACTATGGTCTCACAGTTCCGAGCTATTGATTGAATTATTTATTAATTTTGATTGCAAATTTGATTCTAAAAACATTGGTTTAATTTTCATTAAGTTTTTGAATAAACTTGCTGAATCATCGAGCGCGGAGGTAACAACAAATAATGTTCCTCCAATATGCTTGGAAGGGTTGTTGCAATTTGTTAATGGATTGAATGCTAGAGTTAAATCATTGAAAAAGAATAATATTCAATTTAGTATGGATAAATTTTATGAAAATAAGATATTGAAAGTCAAAGCACGTAAAGAAGAATTTTTGAAAATTTTACATGTCTTGAATACTATCGATTTCCGCAAAGGTTTAAAAGAATTACAAGAGAAAAATTTCTTATGCCCAACCTATGATAATGATGATACATATAACAGGGATTTGGCAGAATTCTTTTATTTCAAATCTGATTTGATTAATAAAAAAAGCGTTGGTGAATTTATTGCAAAACCAAAAAACTTGCCAATTCTTGTTAACTTCCTTTCTAATTTCAGATTTAAAGGAAAACGCGTAGACGAAGCTTTACGTTTGTTATTGCAAAAATTTAGAATTCCTGGTGAATCCCAACAAATTGAAAGAGTTGTTGAAAATTTTGCTGATAAGTATGTCAATGATCAAAATTTTGAAGATGTTATCAAAAGCTATGAATCCAAATTGGAATTATTTAAGAAAGGAGAATTGAAAGAAGAGCCAATTGAGCCAGTTACTCCAGAAAAAGACGGTGTTTTTATTTTAAGTTATGCCATCATTATGTTAAACACTGATCTTCATAATCCAAAGATTAAAAATCATATGAGTTTTGTGGACTTTAAGAAGAATTTGAAGGGGGTTTACAAGAATGGTACTGATTATCCTGAGTGGTACTTGAATAACATTTATAATTCAATTAAAAATAAAGAAATTATCATTCCTGAAGAACATTATGGTACAGATAAATGGTTTGAAGGTAGTTGGGATTTATTAATTAACAATGTCTACAGAAAAGATAAGAGAAATTTTTTGTTTGCTTTTGAAAAAAATATTGATGAACCACATAATAATGAGCGTGATTTTAACAAGATTAAAGATGGAAGTATTCGAATTATAGACTTTGATACAGTGGTTGTTTCACAGTTTGATAGAGTTTTATTTGAAAATAGTTTTAACATGTTGTTGAAAACATTCATCCATGTTTTTGAAGAGACCAGCGATGATCATAGAATTGCTAAGTTAATGAGTACTATTGATAAGTGTGCTAATATTGCTAGCTATTTTAAGTTGGAACATATCTTGGATGCTATTTTAAGTAAATTAGCTATAATGACTACACTTACTAATGAAAAACTAATTGAAAAGGTTATCAATGACGATGAAAATATTAGAACTAATATACCAACAACACAAATTACGCTTCTTAGGGAGAAAGAGGAAAAACCAGAAGCACTGACTGAATCAGCAATTTACAGTAACAGAAGGCGGTCAAAAGATAAAGATGTTACTGTTACAGTTAGTTCTTTCACAATTACTGTCAGCGATTTGTCGACTTGGTTTGGAAGAGATTTCAAAGCGCAAATTTCTTTTGTCGCTTTGTTCAATATAATTCGCAAAAACAATATCAACAGCTTTTCAAAGAGTTGGACCAAAATTACTCGAATTATTTTGAAATTATTTGAAAATTCTTTAATTGATGGTAATTTCTTTAGTGAATTTCAAGAGCGTCACTATTTGGAACCATTGCCTAAAGTCCATCCTCGTTTTATTATTGATAAAACAAAGGAAAAGAAAGAACCTAACAATGACTCGGGCGTTTTTAGTGCCTTTACTTCTTTCTTAAAGATTAGTAATGACGATCCTCCTGAGCCATCTATTGAAGAAATTGATGCAACCTTACTGACCGTAAGTTGTATTAAGACCGCAAAAGTAGAATCTTTATTTGAGTCTCTAAAACAAAATTCTAATAGATCTAGTAAATTGCACGATGTTATTTCAAACTTTATTAAGGCAATTCCATCATTTAATAAAGAAACAAAGGATGCATATGAAATGGAAGTTCTTTTTGTTTTTGAAAGTATTGTTGCTTTGTTATTAGATCATAAGAATTCTAACTCTTCAGCAATCATTAAAGATATAGACAAATTGGTTACTGTTAATGAGAAAAATAATAGAAAATTGTTAGATGAATATGCTTTAACTAGATTATTATGCTACTTTTTGATTTTAGTTAACACCACACAAAGTATAGATGAAGAAATTGATTTGATCCTAATGAAGAATATAAAATTATTGAATTCTTTAGACAAAAAGTTCCTTGATAGATATGGTAGATGTATCTTGCATGAATTATCAAAACTTTTGACTCAAACTGAGAGGGAATCCTCCATTTTTAATTCTAATCAATTCTGGAATTTATTGCGCAGTATTGGTGGAATTATGAAGTTTTCGGAAAATGTGTTGAAATTACTTGATGCTTTGATTCATAAATATCCATATAGAATTACACCACAAAACTACATGTTTGTTTTGGGATTATTCGATGAAATTTCATCTCTTGGTGCAATTGGAAGTAAGTTTGAACAGGATATGGATTTAAGACGGTCTGAAGGGCAAGATGTAGCAAGTGAAAGTCCCGATCAAGCAATCATAAACATTTCAATGAATTGTATAGATTTGACAGTTGATTTAAAGAATGTGATCTTAAGAGAAGATTTCATGCAAGATGATATTAAATCAAAGACATCCAGCTGGTATGCATTAGCTCAGGCGTTGGGCCACCAAACATTTAATCCTTGCAGACAAATTAGAAATCATGCAATGAAAGTATTAACTAGTAACATTTTAGCTTTAGAAATTAGAAAACATCCTCTAGTAACTGCGAGAGGTGTTTTTGAATTTGATATCTTCCCTCTAGTTACCGAATTATTAAAAGATGAAGTATTGTACTGTGATTTCTACGGTTTAAGGAAGACAAAATTTGATATATTATCGAATATTACAAAGATCTACTTGCAGTACTTGAATAATTCTTATATAGTCAAAGAAAAGAATTATAATGCAGATTCTGAGTTGAATTATATTTGGTTGACTTTATTAGATGTGTTCAAGAACTTGATCAATGATGAAAAAAAACAAATTAATATCCAAAAGACAAACAAAAAAAAATTTCCGATTAAAAAGGATGAATTTGTCATTCGAGAATCTTCCAAAGAATTAATCAAAAACTCTTTATTATATATGCAAGATCATGGATATTTGGAGCATGATAATGCTGAGCATAAACACTTATGGGATGAAACTTGGAAAAAAATCAATGATATCTATCCAAATTTACAAGTCGAGTTTTTTAATGAATTAAAAGAAATCGAAAATCAGGAGACAAAAGAAAAAAGTGTCAAAACGGAGTCACCTTCAAAGACTGCAGACGAGTTTATACACACGGAATCTGATGAAAAATAAGTTTAGTGTTATTAAAAGATGTAGCTATATATGAAATCTAAATATAATTTTTCATTTAATCTAAAAGAAGAATTTCTTATTTAATATTCAAAGTTAGTGTTTAAAACCTTGTACATTTCAGTAATTACTATGTATATAGAAATATTTAATTTTTAATAACAGCATCATAAACTTTATCGAAAGGAGCATTCAAGCCAGTCCAAATTTTGAATTGTTCAACACCTTGGTGTACCAACATTTCTTTTCCTGGAATGACAGCTATACCAAAGCCTTTAGCTAATTCCATTATTGGAGTAACTTCAGGCTTATATGCAGCCTCAAGTAAAAATGTACCCTTTGGCTTAGAAGATACCTTTGATTTCAAAATGGTTTCCAATCTGCTCTTTAAAGATGGGTCAAGTGGAATATTTGCCGGAACACAGCTTACGATTAAGCTGAATAAACCACTTAAAGAATCCATCAGGATATTGTCGGTAAATGGAAAGACATTGAATTCAGACGGAAAAGATTTGGCTACATCCACTGACTTTGAGGTTGTTCTATTAAGAATATAAATCTTATTGCATCCTAATTTATGCAAAGCAAAGACAGCAGCCCTCGAAGTACCGCCAGCGCCAATAATGAGACCGTTACCCAGTTTACCAATCAGACCACCAACACTCTCAAAAGAATTTGTAATTCCTTGCCAGTCAGTATTATCACCGCATAATTCTCCATTTGCATTTTTGTAGACAGTGTTAACCGAACCGATAATTTTTGCGTTGTCAGAAATGTGTTTTAACTCATTCATGATATCTAACTTTAAAGGAATAGTAACAGAAGCACCTCCAAAATGTTCATGCAGAAAAATTTTTGCAGCAACTTCTTTCGCATCAGAAGATTCAAAAGACAAATATTCATGAGGTAATCCTAATACTTTGAAACCAGTGTTGTGCAAAACTGGAGACCTTGAGTGTGAGATTGGGCTTCCAACAATAAAAAATTGTTTAGCTTTAATAATACCTAAATCATGAGCAATTTCATTAATTTGAGGCAATGTTAATTGAGATGGAGCAGAAGAGCATGGTAAGAAGGATGAAGTTATTGGCGTCATGACAGTGTTCAAAACACGAGACAATTTGGCATATTCGCCCATATTGACACAAATTAGAGGCTTATCTTTAGTATGTTTATCTCTAAAATACTCAAGAGCTAAATTATCATGAACAGATGTAGCGGTTCCAACGAATTTGATAACATCAACATTAAGTTGATTTGCTAAATTATACATATTTTCCCATTCCTCGCTATCCCATTTGACATTACCAGAGAAATCATGATGGGAACCTATGATCTTAGTAAAGTCTTTCTTTTTTTGCAAGATTTTAAATTTCAAATTATCTGGATAAGTTAATTCCATATCAATGAATTCTACACCAAATTTCAATGCCAACTCAATTAGTTCATCAATATCAGTAGTATTTTTGTTAGGGAATTTTCCACCTTGATCAATAGTTCTAATGGTGAAAATTATCGGAATGTTATCATTATATTCCTTCAAAATAGCCAACTGCTCAGAGACAAAAGTAGTATCCCATGATTTTAATAAATCAATTCTCAATTCAACATATTTGGCACCATATAAAGCCTTTGGAATAAGTTCAACATGTTCTGATAAATCATCAAAAGTTAAACAAACAAAATGTGATCGCTCAGTTTTCGAAACATCGTTGGTAACTTTATTACCTTTAATAACATTGAGATAATTAATGAAGGACTTTCTTAATCTTGAAAACTGATCTGGCGTATCACAGTGATTTGAGTACCAATAAAAGTTAGAACATTCTTTGTAATAGGCAGATCTTCTATTCCAGACTTCAAGGATTTCCTCAGAATATTGAGGTCTTTCGGTTTCTTTTTGCAAATACGCAATGACTTCCTTAATGTCTCTATGGCAATGAATAATTTTGCCTTTATTTTGATTTCCAAATTTTTTTAATAGTTCACGAGCTTCAGGGATTTCAACAATACCACCGCCAGTTGAAATGATATGCCCCTTACCAAACAATTTTAATGCCATTTGGAAAACCTTCAATTCTTCTTGTCTAAAAACTTCCCATCCTTTTTCGAGAATAAATTCTCTAATGTTGCATTTCAAGACTTCTTCAAAATAATGATCAAGATCAATTTTCTTATAACCTAAAGCTTCTGCTGCCCAATCTGTCAAAAAAGTTTTCCCTGCGCCTCTCATACCAACGATGATGACACTACTTTCGTCACCAATGTTTTTTGGAACACATTTTTCATCCGTATGGCTTAGCGGATCATAACCCTTTAAATTAGCATGAAATTTGGAATGTAAAATATCCCACCAGCCTGGCCAAGTTTTACCAGTAGTCGATCTTTCCAAAATTCTTGTTGGCTGTGCACTAGTAGATGCTAAACCAGCCAATAAACTTAAAGACATCGCAACTCTATGATCATCATATGTGTGGATTGGAGTAGTCGGCGCCTTTAAGTCAGCTGTACCATAAATTTCAATGCCGTCATCAAAGCCAGTAGCTTTAATGCCAAATTTAGCAAGTTGATCCACCATTGCTTGTATACGATCACATTCCTTGACATGCTGATTGGCAATTCCAATGATTCTGGTCTTTCCTTTTGCCACAGCGGCAACCACAGAAGCGGTTAAGAAAGCATCCGTCATTGGTTCCATATCAACCTCTTCAAGAGCAATTAATTCATTCTTGCCTTGCAATATAGTTGTTGATGTTGCTGTTTGAGAAACATTAGCACCCATTGCTTTTAAGACATCGACTGCAAATCTAGCATCACCCTGCAAAGAGGAAGAACCAATATTAGGGATTGTAACCTGAGAACCAGTCAAGGCAGCAAATGCCAAGGGATAAGTGGCAGAGGAAGCATCAGATTCAATAGTATATTCTGGTGGATTAATATAATTTCCTTGTGGAATATGATAAGTATGTTCTTGTACTGAATCCTTTATGACAGAGATACCAAAAGATTTCATCATGGTAGTAGTCATGTTTATGTATAATTGCGAAATCGGTTTACCACCAACAAGTTTCAAAGTCACAGGTTTCTCAGCATATGGAGCACACATTAAAATAGACGAAACATATTGAGAGGAAACCGTAGCCTCAAGTTCAATAATACCACCCTTGAAACCATTAGATTTGATATTTAGTGGTAGAGAACCAGAGCGATTCAAATACGAGATCTCCGAACCATTACTTACCAAAGCATCCACTAATGGACCAATAGGACGTTCTTGCATTCTAGCATTACCAGTAAGAATAACATACGAATCTTTCGATTTACCTTTAGCCAAAGTAACCAATGTGGTCAAAAATCTAGAAGCTGTACCAGCATTGCCCAAGAATAATTGATTTTCATTAGTAGAAACAAAATTACCACCATTACCATTAACAATCAAAGTTTGACCATCTATTTGATCAATCTGGAAGGAGGCACCACGCAATTCCGTGATAGCATTTAACATTACAGCAGTATCATCACTATGGAGTAAATTTTTCAATTTACATTCACCTGAACCTAAAGAGGCCAATATCAAAGCTCTATTGCTAATAGACTTTGATCCCGGTGGAGTAATTGTAAATTTCTCATCTTGAAGTTTTGGAATATTGTGGAACGGATAAACTAAGACTTCATCAGTCAAAACAACACTGAGATCATCATCATTGACATAAGAAGCTTTAGGTTCGTAGTATTGGCCAATAGCTTTAATAAGGACCACTTTTTTCTTGGAACCATCATTCTTTTTATCGATTGCCATTTTCTGCAATAAGATATTAAGTGGACATTTTTTGTAATTTGTGATTTTGGCAAAATCTTTATCATAGATGGAAGTTGGTAAACCATAAGCCTTAAAAATTTTCTGAATTCTTGAAACTGCAACAGGAGATAAAAGGCCCAAATATCTACTTAATTCAGCCTCTTTTATACATCCAATGGAAACGCATTCACCATGTAGAGCTTGAGGGGTTAGAATTGCTTCATAAGCATGGCCAATAGAATGACCAAAATTTAATAAGTTTCTTAGACCACCTTCTTTTTCATCAGCAGTGACAACTTCAGTTTTACAGCCGATTGATCCCATTACAGATAATAAGAGATGCTCTCTGATTGAGGACAAATCGACCCTCTCAATACCATTGCCAGAATCGTTTCTGTTAGTTTTAATAGCTTTCAAAAAAGAATCTGCGTTGTCTTCCAATCTTTTAAATTCCTCGGCATCCCAGAAACAAGCTGTTTTGATAACTTCTGCCATACCATTGATTAGTTGTCTTTCTGGTAAAGTTTCTAAGAATTTGATATCTACAAAAACATATCTAGGCTGGTGAAAAGCTCCAATAAAGTTTTTACCCATTTGCGTATCAACAGCAGTTTTTCCACCAATACTGGAATCAACCATTGCTAAAAGAGTAGTTGGTATTTGGATAACTCTGACACCACGCATATAGGTAGCAGCGACAAATCCTACCATATCACCAATGACACCACCTCCAAGGGCGATTATGACTGTATCCCTAGTACATCCTTGTAATAACAAATAATCTTCAATAGCAGCTTTGGTTTCACGAGTCTTATTGTTCTCGCCTGGAGGTACTGAATAGGTTAAGACTCTAGCATCGGAAATTTTATGAGAGCGGAGATAGTCTTGAAATTTTGATGTGTAAGAGCTCAAATGTCCGGATTTTTCTATATTTGTGTCAGTGACAAAAACATAGGTAGATGATTTTTCATTTTGGATAAGAGTTTCTATAATATGATGGTCAATATTGTAACCAACATGGACTGACTCTCTATGTAAGATAGAAAATTTATGGATTTTCTCCATATTATTAGACAATGACATTTTGCGATATTCGATTTGCAAAAAAATAAGTTTGAATAAACAAACAATGACCAAGTAAAAAAGCGAGTTAAATAAATTAAACAAAGGTTCCAAAATAAGGTAAAAAGGAAACCAATTGTTTAATTCATACGTGAAGGATCAAGTGGAGAATTGCATTTCAGTTTTCAGCCAGGGATTAGGTGTTTTGGTGTGATTTCTAGTGAAATTTATATCTAATATTTCCTGCCATTGGCCGCAGGTCATTAAAAAAAAAAAAAAAAAAAGATGACTCAACATCAAAGAGCCCAAAAGGTAAAGGTTAACCAATGCATTATTTTGTAAATTTTACGTACAGAATGTATACTATATGTAAGGATATAAAATGTAATAATGTAACAAGTTTAAGAGTTAGTGTGTAGGTTTAATAATTAATCAAAGTTGAGATTTCATGGAAATATGTTTTAGTTATGTTAAGGTTTCATAGCAATGTTTAAAAGACTGAGACTTTAATTTTGTATACAAAACGAAACAACCAAGAAGAAGAGATTCGTAGTCCAAGATAAACAAAATAGCAACAAAACGGGAAGTTGGTTCTATCTTTCATCTTTTCATGCAAATAAGAAGATTTGATTGCTTTTTGACAGAATTCTTACTACAGCTAATAAGAATATTAGTCAACAAACGTATCCAATTGTTTTCTTTACCTTCAAACATTAGCTGGCTGTGGTTTGCATAATGTCATAGTTGTTTTTTTTCTTTCTTTTTTTTCCCTCTATCTAGATAAATAATATTAATTAGAGTGTGGAACATTTGTTAAACTACTTATGATAATAAATTACAAAAACGGATTAGAACGCTTTTTTCATTTTTCCTACGAATACAATATTAATTAATTGTCTATAAGATGTATCTTTTTTTCCTTGTAAATTAGTGTGTATATACATATATATATCTATAGATATCTATAATTTTTAACTTCATATTGTTTAATCGTTTAGGAGTAAATGATTATGTTCTCATTCATTTGATTTATGTTCGTAAACTTTGATTGTCATTATTCTTTTTTTTCTATTAATTTTATCAAAATCTTCTAATATCCTAATTGATTTGTGGTGATATCATTTTTTTAATACAGATCCACATATATATCGAAATATTACCACTGATAATCTTTTTTTTAATATTTTTTTTTGTCTTGATTAGCATCAACTTTTCAATTCAATTTGTTGTGATACATAATTTCAACATCATGTGCAAAATAGACAAACATAATAAAAAAAGACACAGATCAAGACACTTGAGTCCAAACTGTTCAAGCGCCTTATATTTTGATATGATTCAGTTGAATGCTGTACATGACAATTCAAACAAAAAGCATACAAAAACGCTTTCCGATCCTGTTGAAATCAAGAAAAATATCATGGACAACGGTGACTCACAATATTTAAATTCTAAAAACGCCTATAATGATGAATTTGAGAAAAATTGTGGAGAAATCAATAGTACTGATGAAAGTAATAAATATTATAACTACAACTGGGTCCAGGATCATACATCAAAGACGCCTTGTGGATTTCATACTATAAAGTCAAGTTCGCTATCAGTTGGAAAATTCAGCTATAATGACCTGTGTTATCACCATAATATATCGAAGGGAAATAACATAGCTAAGATTTTGAAAAAACCAATCCTAGAGCAAAATGATGATATATATATAATGAATACTGTATTTGGTTCTCCTATAGAGTTAGATTTGAGGTATTCTTCGGAGTCTGATATTGATTCAGACAATCAAAAATTTAATAATAGCAACAATGATAAACAGATCAGGAATTTGTTATTTTGAGCCAAATAATAATATTGGGAGTATTATGTTGCATATATGTTCTGGAGGTTAGATCAGTTATATCATTTTCTTTTTTTTCTTCTTCATATCAACTTTCGACTGTATTTAAATCTTTTAGTTTCTTAATAGATTTGAGTTGAAAAAAGGAAGATTATTGTGTAAGCAGCAAGGAGTAAATGTTGAACTTTTTTAAAAAAGGTTAATCTTTCCATGTCTTGATAGATTGATGCTTAATTTTTAAAATAAGTAATTTATGTTTAATTTCTATCATTGAGCTTATTGACACCTTGTTATGTGACTTGTTATTTTGCTTTCTATTATGATAAGCTTAAAATTTGATAAGCTAGATACTTATATATTGGCGCTTGATAAGGCCAATTGATATAATACAATCAAAAGGAGATTCTTAGAAGAATTACATATGATTACATTCAAATTATGAATCAAATAATTTTTTTTATGGACCTATCTTGCAAAGGGAAGAGTTTACTTCACTACATCGTATTCAAAACCCCAAATTCATTTCACCTTCCTTTTAAAGAAGATTGATTCTTGTTTTTAGGCTCTAATTGGTGTTTAAAGTTTGAATGTATATAATATCCAAATAAACCTAGTGTATTTTTTAATTAAAAAAATTATCAAATGCTGTCCGGTTAGATGCATATGTTGTCAAAGATACTCTAGGCTTCGATGGGGACCATAATGTATATATACGTGTAGACACATACATACATTTTTTAGTATCTGCAATTTTTTTTCCATTGATAACCAGAATTTGGCACATTATTGCCGAATGTTGCCGAACAATAGAAAATGTTCAAAAACGGCATCGCAGCCTAAATAAATGTTTGAAACCTTATTTTTGGCTTTATGGTTTACCGATAGTTTCCATTCGGGGTTCTAAGATAAACCTTGAATGATATAATACCTATTGAATCTGGATAAATATCTAAAGGTTACAACTCCCAGATAAATGCACCAAGGTAGTTCAAAATTCAATATTTAAACGGCATGAGTCCCCTATTTATTTTTTGCTTTATGTTCATTTGGTTTTTTTATATAATTTTACTAGTATAAATTTTTATCAATTTCCATAAAGTATATTTTATAATTTAATTACTTGTCTATTTTTTGCGAAGTGTTTATATTTTTCTGAATTACTTAAATTTTATTAAGAAATACATTAATATATATATATATATATATATATAAAGAAACTATCATGGCACCAGTTCCTTCTCTTTATACCTCTAGCAACTCTAGCATTACTATCGCTACTCCAGAAAACAATGTGATTCCATTCGGTGAATATATATTCAGAAGATTGCGTCAACTTTCTGTTAAATCCATTTTTGGTGTCCCTGGTGATTTCAATCTTCATCTCTTGGATCATGTCAAGCCTGTTGATGACATGAAATGGATTGGTTGTTGTAACGAATTAAACGCCGCATATGCCAGTGATGGTTATGCCAGATTTAGTAGAACCATTGGTTGTTTAGTGACGACTTTTGGTGTCGGTGAATTATCTGCTATTAATGGTATTGGTGGTGCTTTTGCAGAATATGTTCCAGTCTTGCATATTGTTGGTACATCTCCAACTTCAAAGAAACATGCTCCAGGTCAAGTGCATCATCTTGTCCCAACTCGTGACCCATATGACGTTGTTCCTGATCATAAAGTTTATGAAAAGATGGTTGATGGTGTCTGTATTGGTAAAGAATCTATTAGTGATGTTGTTAAAGGCATGGAACAAGTAGACCGTCTTTTGGAACAAATTGTTATTAAAGCAAGACCAGGTTACTTGTTCTTGCCTTTGGATTTACAGAATACTATGGTGGATACTAAAGGCCGTTTAGCTACACCATTGCAAACAACAATAGTTGATGAATTTCCAGAAATCACGTCAGTTGTCGCTAATCAAATTTTAGAGAAATTATATGATTCTTCTAATCCGGTTATTATCGGTGACATTTTGACCGACAGATTTCATTTTGCTTCTTTGTTAAGAGAATTTGTTGATAAGACAAAAATTAATAATTATTCAACTCCAATGGGGAAGTCTCTTTTGGATGAAAGCAATGAGAGTTACATTGCTGATTATAATGCCAAATTGTCAAATCCAGGTGTTCAAAAGGCAGTTGAAAGTTCTGATTGTGTCTTACATTTTGGTGCTTATTTGGCTGAAACTAACACTGGTACTTACTCTTCTGAATTTAATGAAGATGACTTGATTTTATTGACTCCTGATTACACTAAGATTGGTAAAAAAGTTTACAAAGATGTCAACTTTGGTAATGTCTTAAAACAATTGTTAACTAAATTGGATATTTCAAAGATTCCAACCCCAGTTCGTCCAACTAACGTCAATCAACTTATTTGGAAAGATTCTAAAGCTGACATATCCCAATCTTTCTTGACTCAACAACTTCAAAAATATTTAAGAGAAGAAGATGTTATTGTTTCTGAAACTTGTTCTTTCCAATTCGCTTTCGGTGATATTAGATTACCAAAGAATAGTCTTTTCTTAAGTCAATCCTTTTACTTAAGTATCGGTTACGCTGTTCCAGCTACTTTAGGTGTTGGTTTAGCTATGAAGGATGCTGGATATAATGGACGTTTAATATTGTTTGAAGGTGATGGTTCCGCTCAAATGACTGTGCAAGAATTTGCTACTTACATGAGAAATGGTATCAAACCAACTATTTTCTTATTGAATAATAATGGTTATACTGTAGAAAGAATCATTCACGGTTTAGATGAAGAATATAATGATATTCAGCCAAACTGGGATTGGTGTGGCATCTTCAAGACTTTTGGGGACAAAAAATGTAGCAGACACATGAGCAGGCAACTTGTTACTAAAGATGACTTAGTCAACACTTTAAATGATCCAAAATTAGCTGCTCAACAGCAAATTCAAATGTTTGAAGTCATCTTAGACAAATATGACGTTCCATGGAGATTTTCTTCTTTGTGTGAATCCATGTGTAAAACCAAATAATTTAATCTGTTTTCATAGTTACTATTTTTATTCTATATTACCAGATTTCCTCATATATCTATACTATTTACTTTTTTTTTTAGCATCAGCATACAATCATATAGAAGCTTTTCAACTATAATTTATAATAAAAAAAATCATCTATTTTATAAATATTTTAATTTGTTTTGATCTATTTAATGATTTATTTTTCTTCAAAATGTACTACCTACGATAGTAGACCAATTTTACAGCTAATATATTAATAAAATCTATTTTCAAATCCAAAAAATTTAGTTGCAATCAGTGATCTTGTCTTTAAGAACCTTTCTTTAAAAATAATATATTATGCATAGTTTTGTATAATTTATTGCGATCCATAGATAGATGGCACAACTATTTCTCAGTATGTTAGATATTTTTTAAAATCAGTATCATGGTATTAACTTATACAAAGGTTCGTTATAGTATTATTTACCACATACTGGATAGATCATTGACTAGATACAACGAATTATCTATTTAGAATTATAATTTACCACTTTGTCAATCTATCTCCACTTTTTCTGCTCACGTAACTATTCCCAGAGCCTTCATATTCACTCTTTCGAACCGCATCACTGGGACCTATTGGCAAACCAGGCTTTACAGTGGCCATATTGACATATTGCTCATTACGCGAAGTACTCAGTTGAGAATCAGAATTGTATCTTATGTTCTTCTTGTCATTAATAAAGTACTTAATGGCGATTAAAATTGACACACCAAAAATCATAATTTTCACAATAGCTTTGAAAGGGGCCGGAGCAGCCTTGAAGCCGATGTCTGCATTTCTTAACTGCTCATCTCTATCGAGTTCCTCTTTGTTTGGTAGATCTGGTCTCTTATTAATCTTGGCCAAAATTTCTGGATCAATTTCCTGAGATTCTTTTTTAAAGAAGATCCCACGGGATATAATAGTCAGTGACATCCATCTAACAGGAAGACAATTACTAGTCTTTAACAATGGTAGTTGTTGGTGTTTTGCAAATACTATTCTTGGAACAGATGGAGCAGACAACAACGATCTTTTAAACATTTTCTCTCCTCTTTTTGATTTTCTTGATTTTTCCTACAAATAATGATTCAATATATAAAGATACTCCTTTAAATATAAACTTGATTGTATGGTTAGAAGCAATCTATATCACAAAGAAAAATAAATTTATTGAAACTTCTATATGTATGTAAGTATGTTCTGTTCATAAATCAATCAATGACATACTTGCAAATTTTTCTAAAGGTAACTTTTCTTAGGAGACAAAAAAAAAAAAGAAAAAAAGAAAAAAAAGAGAAGTACAAGATCCGTACTACCGTATATGAATATTTAATACTTTTTTTTGTTCGACTTAAGACACAAGAAATCATCGTGTATATCATTTTCTGTATCTGAGTCATTGATAAAATCTGTAACAATATTGTATCAGAATTATCATAGAAAAGAGAGTGATTTGTTGAATTAATTAATAATTCTATGATATACTGGTTATAAAAGAGTTACAGGCTTAATCAGATAGTATCGCATGTAATTAACTATTTTCATTCATAGAAATTACCGCAAAAAAAAAAAACAACAACAAGAAAAGCAAAAATAGCCATACAACAAATCAGTAAGCAATCAAAGTTCAGTATCCTTTATATTAATATTGCACAACCAATTTCAAATTATCTATCTAGGTTCTGTTATTAAGACATATACAGAAATACTATATGATTTTTTTTTGTTTTTGGATTATAACAGGTTATTTCAATAGTGTAATAACCAGATAACCAGAAATATACAACAATGGCCGATTCAGATCGATTAGTTCACGCTTTAAGCGGTGGGATTGGTGGTGCTGCTGCTTTGGCATTGACGTATCCATTGGTGACATTATCGTGCCATCAACAAACGAATTCTCAAAAGCTTGGCAAAGACAAGAAAGCTAAACAAAACGATGTGCAAATTTCGGAGAAAGATGAAAGGAAGGCTATGACTCTGATAGAGACTCGTAAGGCCATGACGATGACAGATACGATCAAAGAAATTTTATTAAAAGATGGTATTAAGGGCTTTTATGCGGGTCTTGATTCTGCAGTTTATGGTATGGTGTTGACAAATTTTATCTATTACTATTTCTATGAGACTACAGGAAGAGCATTGATAAAGAATAGAAAATTGAGAAATATTTTCAAATTGGATCTTTCAAACTTGAAAAATATTAAATTGGAAGGATTGACTACCTTGGAAAGTATATCTACGGGTCTAATATCTGGATGTGTAACTGCGATTTTGACAAATCCTATTTGGGTTGTAAATACCAGAAGCACAGTAAAAGTTGTTACTGATGAAAAAGATAAACCAAAATCTAGAAAAGGTTTTTTACTGGTGGCCAAAGAAATATATTTGAAAGAAGGATTTTCTCCATTCCTAAATGGTTTAGTGCCAGCTTTAATTTTAGTAATAAACCCAGTTATTCAATATACCATTTTTGAGCAATGCAAGAATTGGATTGTAATGAAACACAAAAAGAATTTCAAACCAATTTACGCTTTTTTTATTGGTGCTCTAGCTAAATTGATAGCCACAGGATCCACTTACCCATATATAACTTTAAAATCGAGAATGCATTTGAACAAGGGTAACAACGGTAGTACGTCAGTCACACGTTTGTTGTTCAGAGTACTTAAAGAAGAAGGACTTGTTGGATTGTATAATGGCATTTTTGTTAAATTGAGTCAATCTATTTTTACTGCAGCCTTTTTATTTTATTTTAAAGAAAAGTTAGTACTTTTGACAACTTCTATTTTGAAGTTATTTAAAAAATTAAAATCTATCAAAAGAACTTAAGGATGATACACCTTGATACAGACTTTTCAATAGATTGAAAATTTATTTATCACCCTAGTTGGTGAATATGTGTTTGAGGAAGTGATATATTGCTACATATATGATGATTTTATGAGGTAGAAATCACTGGGTTGTGCATTATTTAATAGATTCATGACTAACGAATTTGTTGCCGAAATTCATAGAAAATTTGATAAATGATGCGCGTAAATATGTTGTGAAAATTATGTACGAGAAAAATCAGTGATAATGTGGAACATATTACCAGATCCCATCTTTACCGAGGATAACAGTTTACGCCAACCAGATTGATTTTGGTAGTTAGAGTAATAGCGTTTGATGAAACTTGATAAAGTGCTCCAGGAAGCACCTGTATTCACGACATAAGAAATATAGCAGATCTAGATCTTTGAAGGATCTTACTAATTTTTTATGTTGAAGATCCCTTTTTCGAAAATGTATTTTCAACTTCTATAAATTAATTGTTATTTTGCCATCAACATAACTTCTATCTACAGTTTGAAACTTTAGTTTAGTTTTGAATAAATGATAATTATAAAAGCAATAAAAATGAGTAATTTTCCTAAAAACAATTGATAGATGCGAATGTGTATAAATGATTAAAAAAAAGTACATAAATAATCGTTTTTAATTTTAAACTTTCTCATCATCTTCAGAAGAAGTAGAAAATGAGTGCTTTAAATCATCATCTGTATCAGCGATTTGTAAAGTAACGTTACTGTTTTCTGGTCCAAGTAAGGTGATGATAATTAGGTAACCGAAAACACAACCGACAAAGATTGCCATAACTTTAGAATAATTATATACCCCTTTTTTAGGCATACCAGTTGTAGGGTCTATAATTGGAAATCTTTCGCCAATTGTTGTTTCAATGGTACTGCTTGCAGAGGAAGCCAAATTACCTAATTGGTAAGCTAAACCTGAGACAAAAGCTCTAAATTTTGGAGGAGATACCTCAGCCAAATAAATAGGAACAACGCCCCAGGCGCCCAGAACCATGAATTGTAAAAAGAAAACAGAGGCATTGATGCCGGAATTTCTGACAAAAGCCCATGGATAAATGAGGGCTCCACCAATGATACATGCGGCTATGATCATAAAACGTCTTCCGAAGAAAGAGGATAGATGGCCAATGACAATACCACCGGCAATAGCACCTAAATTGGCAACACTATTTGTGACAGTAGAACGATCAGCACCGAAACCTAATTCCTTGGTGAGCATCGTTGGATACAAATCTTGTGAACCATGCGATGCAAAATTGAAACCTGCCATTAGGAAAATAAGATAGATACAGGTTAACCAATATTGTTTTAATGCAGATTTGGCTTGATCAACGAATAGTTTTGTTTTATTTGCAGAAGATCCATTTGAAGCTTCTTTAATTGATTCTTGGTGCTTATTGAATGCATCAGTCTCACCAAGAAGAGCAACCCAAATAATAAAGATTACGCTAGGACCAGCAGAGAACCAGAACAAAGCTCTCCAACCATGAGACGAATTATATGTGATTGCTCTTTGGAAACACACCACAAGTAAATAACCAAAAGGATAACCTTGCTCAAAAATCCCACTTAGAATACCATGAGCTTGTGGAGGAGCGTCTTCCAAACTGATAGCACATGCAGGACCAAAAAGACCACCCATAAAGATACCGAACAATGCACGAACTGCCAAGAATTGTTTAAAAGTTTTGACAAAACCAAGCCCGATTTGAAGCGCTGTCAAGCATACTAACACTATGATAATAGGCAATCTTCTTCCGTAACGATCAGACATAATACCAAAACCAAAAGCACCAACAGAACGAAGCATTAAAACTAATGTAATACCCCAAGTTACGTCTTTGACTGAGACATTAAAAGATTCTGCAAGGTCGCTAACATTGAGTGACACCGAAAAATAATCAAAAGCATCCCAAGTCCAACACCAAAAACCCGCAAAGAAAAAGTTCCACTGTCTTAATGTGAGTTGTCCGAGAGGTTTAAATGGATTTATAAGAGCATTATATTCTATAGGAGTCGCGGCATTGTGTCTAGGAAGAAGTTCTGTGAAACGAGTCCTAAGATATTTAGAAATCGCTTGTTTAGTGAATACAGGCTTATTTATACCTGCTTTTTGAGACATATTAGATGTTAGTTATGTTTGCAATAATATATTGTGATGTAATAACAATAATGTACAGTGATTGAATTAAAGAAATATTATACAAAGTTGAACATGCAAATTGAAAAAAAAAAAAAAAGAAAAACAAGGAATTGACCAAGTTTATATAATAATAATAATAGTGTAAAACCTTGAAAGAGTCCTAAAACTAGAAGAGTGCAGATCAGTGGGGTGAAAATTGGAGATGGACTAATGACTGAAAATAAAGAAAATAAAGTTTTTTCTTTTTTTTTCCTTTAATTAGAAAAAAAAACGAATTTCCCCTTTGGAATAATATGAAGAATGGAAGATCACCTGAAATTTGGAAACACAGGGAAAATAAATATAAATGAGTAATATATAACGAAGAATTGAAAAATTTCATAAAGATTTCAAGTAAATTCTTGTATACAATCAGTAGAGTTTTAATAACTAGTCATTCATTTTTAGAATTAGGCCGCCCGAGTAAAAAAGGGAATGTAACAGCAGAAAAACCGTTTCTACAACTGTATGAGGAAGTACAGAGAGAACAAGGCTACCCTTGAATCGTTTTTAATTTCTGTTTTGGGTGAGAGCTTCAAAAAAAAAAAAGTGATGCGATCAGCCACATGAGAGATTCCATTTTGGTTATGAAAAATTCAAAAAATTTATGTCATTTATCAAAACTAAAACCTTTAAAATGTCAAATTTGAATCAATATCTTATACAAGCAGCTTCGGGATCTTAATTTTATCTGTTATTGAATATTTTGAATAGATTCAAACAATGTTGCAAAGTAATATATTTTCCTGCAATTTGGGGATCAGCTTTGACAGCCTCGAATTTTTTATGCGTATCCATTTTTGCTTACTTTCTTTTTTCTTTGTCATCAAACAATTTTTTGAATACTAAGTATCCCTTGGGTATTCATGTGCAAAATTTCGTGTTCTAGGCTTCCATGTATCAATTGTTGAAAAATTACAGAGCTGATGAAAAGAGCTTTGTTAATCAGAAATTTTTTTGCATGAGCGTAAAAATATAGACTAGTAAACTATATGTATTAAAATCCTGAATAGAATGTATACCTTAAAGAAATTAAAAGACAACTTATAATGAAAGAAAGCTTATAGTATTATTGATATTAATATTGCTTTTAAAGTTTAGTAAATTATAACGTCCTATGAAACTTAGACATTAGCATGACTGTCTTAAGTTTTGTGTTTTTTGCAACTTTTGATTTGATGCCCTGAAAACCAATTTGTGCGCACAACATTTATATAGTAAGAACTGTGCACAAAAAACCAAAAGGAAAAATAATAAAAACGAGCAGAAATCATATGATAAATCCAAAGAATTTTCATTGAAACCATTTCAGTAGTAATAGGTTTCCTACAGACAGTAAAATATAATATCATTTTACTTAGACTGATTATTGAAAAGAAAGAACAAAAAGTTCTTTTTACGTATTATTGCGAGTCCACCTAATATTCGGTTGTTCAGATCATTATTTTGCCTTTTTACATCTCGTTTATTTATAAACAAAAAAGACTCAAAAATGGGTAACATGTTGTCAACGAACTTTGCTCCTGAATGTACAGAACTTAAGGATAATTATGATGCTTGTTTCAATAAATGGTATACAGAAAAATTTCTTACTGGAAAAAGTGTTACAAATGAATGTTCTGACATTTGGTATGAATATAAAGCTTGTGTGGATGCCGCATTGATAAAGCAAGGAGTAATTCCGAAGCTTGAAGATAAGGAAATAACAGATAATAGTAAAGATAAAAAATAGAAACTGTGGTAAATCATTTTTTTAGTAATAGATAGAACATATTGTCTTGGTATTTTGTTTCTTTCGGTATGCAAAGCTTAATGATGTTTTTGATTGAGTCTTTATTTTGGTTGTTCCACTATATATGTGTCTTGATGATAAGAATGACATTTTGCTTTCTCTTTATTTATTTTGAACATGTATAATATTAGACGTGTAAATAGTTTTTTTTTCATAATAGCATTTATGTAATTCTACTTGTAAGAAAACCTTTAGTAGATCCGAAGAAAAACATAGACTCTTTTCTGAACAATGAATTGATCTATACATTACCTATTTATATACCCAAATTTATGAATAAATCGAGCTTCGGATCAATTTCAATGCTATTGTTTATGTCTATACTGTCCTCTTTCAACTATTTCCACAATGCACATAACCACGTTTGAAGATGTAAAAGAAAAGATGATTAATTAATGATCTCGCAAAACGCCAATGAATTGAAGATAATTAAATCATCATTGTTAGCTAGTTGAATTTCTCCTTGATTACTTTCGCTTCCAAAGTTTTTAAAAAGATTATTGTTGTTTAATAATGTCAAAAAGTTTTGCATCTGAATGTACAGAGCTTAAACAGAATTATGATTCCTGTTTTAATAATTGGTATACGGAGACATTTTTAGCTAGAAAAAAGATCACAAATGAATGCTCTGAAGAATGGAAACAGTATAAGACTTGTGTAGATGCAGCTTTAATCAAGAATGGTATGATGTCGATGCTCAATGAGGCTAGAGAAGAAGCTTCTTTTGAAGATGGAGGAATTCCTAAAACGGAGAGGAAATAGAAATGTACAATTACAATGTTTCAAACGAAATCTATACATGTTTAATATTTGAATTCAATATATATAATAATGTCCATGTAAATAATCTGAATATGCAATAAATTATGATTAATTGTCTATGTGTCTTCTGAAAAACAATTTCAGCGTAAAAATCATAACAGCAGAAGAATTTTTTGATAAACGAGTAACATGACACTACTTTGAACGCCACACCACACAACCCTTGGCCTATACCCGCTAAATAGGCTTGCAAAACCTTCATTTTGATAGATTTTCCAAACACCCTTAATCACAGATGGACCTTCTAATATTGTTTTTCTTTCAAAATAATGACTAGGATCTTTTTGTTTTTCGAGACCCGGAGTTACCTCATTCGCCTGAGTTTGAATTCTGGTCTTGAAGACATCCAATGGAGTTGTTACGAAACCAGTAATGGCACCTGCTGCACCTCCCGTTAAAATTTCCATAAACGTCGATAGCTCGTGATTGTTATCCACCGAATAGTATCTTTTTTCTAACAAGATAGCCAAATTTCGAAACTCCTCATATAATGCAAACTGTATAGCACTAAATGGTAAGTCTCTACACAAAGTAGCTCTATAGCCCGAATAAAAAGGCTTTACCCCACCTTCTTTCAAATAGATACTGGATATACCATCTCTTAGATTCTTATAGTTATATTCACATTGAAAATATGGATTATTATATCTTCCTTGAAGTTGAAATCTTGTCTTTAACACTTCACTAGGCACAAACAAGACACTGGTGGTCAAATCACCCATAAATCCTGATACAAGATACAGTAATGTTGGATTCCATTTATAATCATGTATCAAGATTTTTTTGAAGGTTTCATAAGTTCCAAAGAAAGTAACTCCTCGAGGAATGGATCCTAACATGGCCGCGCAATAACCACTATACAAGCCACGACAAAAACCTTCTTCTTTCATGATTATCATATATGCCCGAAGAGTATTATTATATTTGGTTGCATTGTTTGTAGGACTAGAACCACCTGATTGTTGTCTAGTCTTGATGACATCAAGGGAATGCATCACAGAGTCACTGATCACACTACCGAAAATACCTGCAGTAATGTATTTTGAAATTGGAATATTTTCCAGATCAGCTGTACTCATGATTAGAAAATTGGATCCACTATAATGACAAAGACATGCATATGAACTGAATTTAGATTGATCCAAATACACATAGATAACTTGAATGATCTTTAAAGTTATTTAAGATTAATTTGTGAATATAGAAAATTTCTTGGTACAATTTTTAAATTTAGTCACTATTGCAAGAAATATGATTTATGGACGCACGGGTTTTGAATGACTTATATAATTTTAATGCTAAAATGCATTATTACATTTAAATCGGAGTGTATGTATGCTTGAACACAGGTTATAGTGAAATACAGTAGTTTCAATGTATTTATAAGGCAAGACATTTGAATGTGTAGAACAATTAAGAAAGCTGCTTACAGTGATACGTTTTTAATAATATTCTTTTTTTCTTTTTCAAAAAAAAAAAAAAACGTATACAAGCTGGCTATAATATGATCAAAAACATTACAAAATGAGAGAATAATACAACCAACAAAATTTAAATACAAACATATATATACATATACATATACGTGCTTGATGAATAATTTATCTAAGTGGCATGAATTTGGTCATGGCACCCATACCTGGTCTACCATGTCTAACTGGAGTGTAAGAAAGGGAGAATTCACCTAAGTAGTGACCAACCATTTCTGGTCTGATTTCAACAGTGTTGAAAACTTTACCGGAGTAAACACCAACAACGGAACCAATCATTTCTGGAACAACAATCATATTTCTTAAGTGAGTCTTAACAACGGCTGGCTTTTCGTTTTCTTCGGCAGCTAATTTGGCAGCTCTTAATTTCTTAATTAAACCCATTGGTTTAGAGTCTAAACCTCTACCGAATCTTCTTCTAACTCTGGCATGAGTTAATTTAGCAAAATCTTCAGTAGACAATTCTAATAATTGTTCAAGAGGAATACCTCTGTAAGAAAAAGTCTTGAATGTTCTCTTCTTTCTGTCTATACATACAAGTTAGTAAATTTGTCAATAGCTTCTGAATAAAAATAAATGATATTGAAAATAATAAGATAATATTTTTCAACTAGATTGGAACATTCTAAAAATTTATTTCCGCTTATTTAATCTATATTGAAATTTCTACACTTGTTTCATATTGTTAAATGAAGCTCAAAACTTTAGTCTTTTATCAAAACGACTGAATATTAACTATGATATCATTTTTGAAACACATTGTTTTATTTTTATGGAATAACTCTAAAATCTAATAACTTTTTGAAATAACTTTATGTTGTAAGTTACTCTTCACCAATAATCAAATTGAAAGATTAGTTTCCGCCTAAAATCAAATTTGTCAGCGGCTCATCAAGGAAACACAATATTTCCAACTGTATATCCAACTTTGGAGAAGGTAAACCTGGCACATTTGTTAATTATTTTTAATTAAACTAAAATTCGTACAAATCAATGCTGAAAATAATTGGTTGGTTCTCACATTAGTTTTTATTTGATATCAAGCGGAATTCACATTTCTTGAACAACCTTTTCATATTATATAATATCGTTCTCAATTTTCATTTATTAATTTTCCCATAATATATATTCAAAACATACCAGTAGGTGCGGACATTTTTGCTCTGATTAGTTTATGCTGATATTCTTGGTATCTTCTTTAACCTAAAAGTATGTGAATAAAAAGAAAGGATTAATATTGTTAATAAAGAAAATTTTTTTTTGGTTTTTTTTTTTTTTTTTTTTTTTTTCTAGTTTATTGGAGGTAGTTTATGTGAGGCAGCAAAGTGAAAAAAAAAATGAGAAAAAAAGAAAATGATGCGGATCCCAAATATTGTGCGACTCTCTGGCCTATTTAGATTTTCATATCCTTTACTGGTTGGTAGCCCACGGATAGGTTTTAGCCTGAGTAATTTTTTTTCCCGCTGACCATGGGCTGCGCTGCTTGGGTCTACTCTAGCTCCTTGGTTTTATGATTAGCTATTCATCTTAACTAACCGGCGACGCGTGAATTGTTTTCAGTTTCTGCTTTTTTTTCATAGGACCTGCCTTTTATCTCTACCAGACCTCCTATTAATAAGCTACCTCTTTTAGTGAGACTTTACATTCTCTTTCAGTTAGTAAGCTGCCCATATTCAAGCAAATGAAAATTTACTCTAGTAGGATGATAATGTATGGATGTAAATTACTTTGTACATAAAAACATAATCAAGACTTTTTTTTTAAATTTTGTTTGTTTTTCACAAAATGTCAATTTCTTACAATTTTTTATTTTTTTACAGTTTTTAATTTTTGTATTTTACCTCGTTTTTTAAGCATATATGAATACGTATAAATATATTATTTTGGTGATTCTTCCAAAAAAAAAACTAACTCTATAACCCAAAAAATCAATACACGTGATTTAAATACCCTCTTATTATGCACGTGTTTATTTTTTTACTTTGATAAATCTTTTATTTCTTTCAGCATACATAATTTTTTGTCCATCGCTCTATCGGTACACTGAAATTTCTTTTACTAGAGAATAGAAAAAAAATCAATATTTTTTTTTCAATAAAAACAAGAAAAAAAAAAAAAAACTATTTCGAAAATTCTATTTTTCTGAACTTTCTAGTTCTTTTATTTTATTTTTTTCTTTGAAAAAAGAATTTATTTCATTTTAGTTTTCTTCATCAAAAGAATAGTCTGCGATTATATAGCTTAAAAGTGATTATTCTCTTAAAATATTTTAATCATCAAAATTCATATTAGATTCCTTAAAAAATGAGATACTTGGCTGCTTACTTATTATTAGTTGAAGGTGGTAACGCTACCCCATCTGTTTCCGATTTGAAGAACCTCATCGAATCTGTTGGTGTTGAATTCGACCAAACCAAGGCTGAAAACATCATTGCTGCCTTCGAAGGTAAATCTGTTGAAGAATTAATTGCTGAAGGTTCCGCCAAATTTGCTTCTATGCCATCAGGTGGTGCTGCTGTTGCTGGTTCCGGTGCTGCTGCTGGTGGTGCTGGTGAAGCTGCTGCTGAAGAAGCTAAGGAAGAAGAAGAAGAAGAAGAATCCGATGATGACATGGGTTTCGGTTTATTTGACTAAACCTGTCTTTAGTAAATTTTTTATTGTATATTTGATTTTTACAAATGTCTAATTTAATGAAGGATTATCTGAAAAAATGAAAATAATATGCGTTGGGATATTTGATTTTTGATTGACTGAATAATTTTAGTCGGAAAATACTGTTTTGAAATTCCTAATATTATGATTTTAATATCTGTCTTCTTAATGAGAATTGTTCTACTTTTCTGTTCTGCACATGTTGAATTCCTTATCAATCAGTTAAAAAAACCAAAAAGTATCCTGTTTCGTATATTTGTAGGCTTGTAATAAATTTCTTGCTGATCATTTAAAAAAGATATAGGTTCCATTAAACAAAGAATAAGAAAATGGTACCGTTAACACTGTTCTCTTTGCTAACAAGAATTTTAATAACCTGATGTACATCTTGTCTCGCGGTGGATAGTCGAACATGCTAGTCCGCAAAATCTCGAACCACATTTCACACATACATTGACTGCACTACTCCCGCAGATAGAACAGAGCTTTTTACCAGGAATCAGGGCATGATCATCATCAATTACTCCGTAGTATTTCTCTCCTTTGATTACATTTGTCGTTTGTACATCTTCGTCATAATAATTGTTTAAAGTCTTTCGAGATGCCAAGATTTTCCTTGTATGTACTGTTTTACCGAGTTTATATGTTCTTGCATTCACATTCTTATTTATACCTTGTGAATAACTTACCAAATCAAAAATAGGATAATCTGAACTGCTAAATCCCTTAAAGTCAACATTGTAGCCACTTTTGGGAAGTTCAATTTTATTTCCTGGAGCTGATGAGGAGCCACTGCCTGCAGCATTTGTCCCATTCACACCACTTCCAGTTACACCATTATCTGCATAATTCTCTTTATCAAGTTCTTGGAGACGCTTCACTGATTTTTTAGACTGTATTAAATATTCGTTTATCTGCGAATCTGTAACGTTGGCTTGTAACTGCGTAATATTATAAGCACCTGCTGCCAATCTTTTTCTAGACAGCATATTGCTGGAACTACTATACATTGATCTCTTTGAAGATGACGCTTTTAAGTTTATAGAGGATGAAAAGTATACATTTGGATCAGAACCCTTACTTATTTCTTGTACCAACTTCATAATTCCAAAAGTAGGAAAATTAGTAATTTTATTTTATATAATTCTTTATTATTTGAATCACTTTCTGTAAAGGTCAATTTAATGGCAAGAAAGACGGTTCTTCCTAATGGATTTAGTTACGAAGAAATGCATTACAGGGAAGATGGGTTTTTTTTTGTTTTTATGTTTTTGCTGATTTATTTTTTTTTTTTTTTCAGGCAGTTTCGATAGCATATAGTTAGTCACATTTTGCAGATGAAGATACGCTTAATTCATCTATATAGAACATTAATAATATACATGTTTTATTTGTAGTAATTGTACAACCAATTTCTCATTCAGTTATTATAATAATTTGCAGTATATATAGAAAGTTATGCTTCTTAAACCACACATATTCCCTTTTTTATTGAGAAATTTCAGAAGGTATTCTCTGACTCTTAGTTCAGTTACCAAGAATCCTATCAACATAGCGGTCATAGGATCAGGACCTTCTGCATTTTATACCGTTTTACATATCTTACAAAAACAGAATCCCTCGGATATTTTAAATATAGATATTTTTGAGAAGTTTCCTGTACCATTTGGACTTTCTAGATATGGTGTTGCCCCAGATCATCCAGAAGTGAAGAATTGTGAAGAGAAATTCCATGAAATTATGGAACAGACAAATCAACTAAACACGAGCAGCAACGACACTACTAGGAGACCATTAATTAAAAGCAAAGTTCAGTTTTTTGGGAATTTAGAAGTTGGTAGTAAAAATTTGCCATTAGAAAATATTGTTAATAACTATAATTCTATTATTTTTGCATATGGATCTAGTCACGATAATCAATTGAACATTAAAGGAGCAGATTTGCCTGGTGTTATATCTTCCAGAAACTTTGTCGGATGGTACAATGGTAATCCAGACTTTGAGAATTTAAACATCCCCTTAGATAGATCTGAAGATATCATTATTATAGGAAATGGAAATGTGGCTTTAGATGTTGCTAGAGTTCTTTTGAAACCAGTAGAAGATTGGAAAAAAACTGACTTGAGCGATAAAGCTTTGAAGGTTCTTAAAACTAGTAAAGTCAAGAAAGTAACTATTGTAGCAAGAAGGGGATTTTTGCAAAGTGCATTCACTAACAAGGAGTTCAGAGAGTTATTGGATTTGTCATCAAACGGAATTGAATTAGAAAGATTGGATGAATCAGTATTAGAGCAAATATCATTTATGAAACCAAACTTGAAAAGGATTGAAAAGAGAAGAGTTGAACTATTGGAAAAGTATTTCCGCAAATTGGACAAACAAATTGAACAAGGAGAGAAACCATATGTTCAAAAGAGTTGGTCTTTACAATATTTGAAATCTCCTGTTGAAATTTTTGGAAATTCAAGAGATCCAGCTTTGCTATCATCTATCAAATTTTCCATAAATAAGCTAGTAGAAAATGTGGGTGAACCAGCTCAAGTTGTGTCAACAAATGACTATGTGAGTATGAAATCTGACTTATTGATTACAAGTATTGGATATAAAGGAAAACCTATAAAAGGAATGGAAAACTGCTCATTGAAAATCAAATTTAATCATAATAAAGGAGTTATCGAAAACAAACATAGTAAAGTGTTGAATAATAGAGATGAAGTAATACCTGGAATTTATGTATCTGGATGGATCAATCATGGTCCAAAAGGGGTAATTGCCAGCACTATGATGAATTCATTCTCTACTGGTGCAGAGGTCTTAGAAGATATTAAGAATGGTATTGTGAATAATGGTGAAGGTAAAACAGGGTTTGATGCTATTCAAAGGGAACTAGTTGATAGACATGTTCGATACACTACTTGGAATGACTGGAAACAAATAGATCAGGCTGAAAAAGATAATGGCGAAAAATTAGGGAAACCAAGATTAAAGCTCACCAATGTTAATGATATTTTAAATATTTTGAAACTTCCTGTATAATTCAATATCGAATACTATATACATATATTGATGATAAATAGTTATTTGTTATGTACTTGTAAATATATAAATTCAGTATATTCATAATTGACTTCACGTCACATAATCAGTTATAAAAAAAACCTATATCTTTTACTATCCCATGTGAAACGACAAAATAGAATAAATGTATAGACATGGAGACGTGACAAAATTATTTTGCAAGCTACTGACAAAACAGAAAAAAAAACCTCGTCATCGTAATTTTATGCAGGTACCAATTAAATCTGTTAAAAAAATAGAAATGACAAAATCTACTTATTGTTGATATTATTAGAAAGACATATATATATACAAGAATCTTATACTTTTTTTTTCTAAGTATGTGTAAAGAAGCTATAAAAAAAAACATCTTAAATAGAATTTGCCAAACAAGTTTTATTATGAGGGAATATTTATTATGATGGTATGATATGTCTCAATATATTGAAATTTAGAGTTTGCTGACAACTCCATCATTTTTCTCAGCAGATATGTCCTCAATCTTTCTTTTTTAAATGTTTCAATTTCTGGCAAATACCTTTCATTTGTTCTAGTGAACGTCCTTCACTTCTTTTAAAGAAAACATCTCAAATTTTCTGAAACCTGTACGAAGCAAATGTTCTATTGTGACAAAATCTCTTTTTGGGAGATGCTGGAACCGTTGGAATTCTCCTCTTATAAAAATTCTAAAATTTTTCTGGTTCTCGACAGGTTTAGTGTAGATTGCTCTAATACATTTTCTGTAGAAATGGATCACTATAAACGTATAAAGGTAATATTGAAATGTCGTGAATAATTTAGTTCAGACAAAGAAATATGTCCGTTTCAAATTTTCACATTAAGAGGAATAATTAAGTAATATTAGTACTACTGCGAGAGAAAAAAAAAACTTGATAGCAGAAAGGGATTTCTGCAAAAAAGTGAATCTACTATTCGAAGAACGTGTAGCTTTAAGTGAGAACAAAACACCAATTATAACACATACCCTCCTTTTGAAGTCCTGAAAGCCTGGCCATGTTTTCAAACTATTTTAATTTGTATGAAGTTTTTTAATATAACCATGTAAACTTATTATCATTTCAGTATCTAGACAACCATTTGACTGTTCTGGTTCATCTATCAGTATTAGTGGTGATCAAAAATCTATTGTGTATATAGCGTGAAGAAGCAGCAGAAGAAAAAAAAAAGACAAAAAAAAAGGATTGTATCGTAGTCCACAAACATTATTACACCAACATAAGCAACATCCAGACATTCATATCTGTATAATTTATTGTTATCGCTAACAAAAATTTTCACATACTAAACAGATTGATCAAGATTTCAATATGAAGCATTCATGTCTACATTGGCCAATGATCTAATAGGTGTATTGTAATTTCTTTTATTCTATTGACTTGCCTTGCCTTGAATTTTAGATCAATGAACACTATCAATTTATTTTAGATTACCACATTTTACATCTCACATTAATTGTAAGAGCAGTTTATTTTACCTTAGATAGATGGTTGTTATCTATCTCGAATTATTGAATCACTACTTATTTCTTGACGCTGATTTTTTTTCTCTATTTGTACTTTCCATTTTGCAATTGTTGGTGCGTCACTTTTGGTATTGGCGCATCTGAAAATACATAGCTAAATTTTGCAAAAGAGATATCCTTAGTTTATAAAATAGATGGTTTTTTTTCTTGTTTGAATATATTCTATCAATTTTGGATGGATCTTTTTGGAATCCAAACTTTCTTGCAACCTAAATTTCCTGTAAAAATGTGGTTTATTCTACGGATTCTGCCTATCTATTTTATTAAGTTCTTTCTTTCAGAAAACTATACAAGTTAACGCGGTGTAAATTAACTGCAATAGATATGCTTTTTCCTGTGCTTTGAACTTTGAATTAAAAAAAAACAAAGCTTCTTCATAGATATGTGCAGAGTAGAAAAAAATAATGTTAATGAAATTAACATAGATCTTATAAAAGGAAAATGAAAAAGCATTTATCTCATACAAAATGCAAAAGAAAAAGGGAAAAAGAGGATTACATTTAGGCGGCTTCTTCTGCTTTAATTTGTATTGACACCCTCTGATATAGGCTAACCGATTAGGTTGGAAAGTAAGAATTCAAAAGGGATTTTTTCTTACTTTAAAACATCGATTGATGTCTATAAGGAATCTAATAGGAAACCTATCAGTTCCTTAATGAATGTTGTTTTGAGTTTTTAGAGGTAAATGTCAAAAAATAACATTTAATAGAATGTGAATTGCAGTGAGATTCAATATTCTATTTTTATTACTACTTTTAGATGTCAGCAAACACTGATATATATATATATATATATGTATTTGTATTTGAAAAGAATTTCTTTTATCGCCACACAAATCTGATGGCATATATACTGGTTGGATTATTAGTACCTTCACCTACTGAGACTGATTGTTATTTCTTGTAGTATCCAATATATAAACTTATCGTCTCACAAAAAATTGCTCATTAATGATCTTCTTACAACTTCGTAGCTAGTTCTCTGTGTCCTTTTGAAAACTCTTCTTAAAGGTCACATAAAAAAAAAATCGCAATACAAAGCAACCATAAAAAATGTATATAAAATAACAAACAGACTGCATACTGAATAAAAAAGTAAGCTAGACTATGTATATAGAATTTGAAAATTAGGATAGAAGATTTGTTATACATAGAATCTGCATGTAGAACCAAAAAGAAAACATCTGTACCTATTGCGCCCAAGAAAACGTTAAATGTGATATTGCAGTTTATAACAACAATAACACTACCTGGATTCACAAAAACGATAACGATAAAAATATTATAGAAATTATTTTATTTTTTAAAACCAAAAAAAAAGAAGAATAATCAACATTATGAGGACCCAACCATATCTGAGAATAACTCAAATTAGGTTAATTTTTGGTAAAAAAATATATATATATATCATTTTTATCGATCTTTTGATGACGATAATCGTTGGAACTTTTTATTTTCTTTTGTCCCGTGTTGAATAGATTATAAATAATAAAAGCAGCAATTATATATAATGTTGACGCAAGACGAAATAACACTAATAGTATACTCTTTTCGTTGAATAAAAAACTAGAAAAAAACACCATCAAAGATATACCTCAGATTGCGTTGCAAACCTATTACAAAATCGAATATTATACTCTCTGGATATCTGGAAGTCTTTTTTGAATTTCTGTTCCGTAATATTACCTAGTTATTTGTCTTATCCTTTGAATCAACAACTAAGCAGGTATTTTTATCTGTGTACAAGCTCAGATTCTGCGTACTTCTGAAACTGAACTGTTCGCCACAAATATATCACTATTATATTAAATAATACATAATGTATTTTTCTTTAGTTCTCTAACTACTGAGTAAATAATATCTGGAGAAGTCGTAGACCCTAAAAACCATGCATAGAAATGTTTAAAGTTTATACAAATAATATGCAAGGTAGGTGTTTGTAAGATGCTTGTATCTGAATCCTGGGCACTTTTGTAACGCATAACAGAAATCTAAGTTAATTTATGCATATCTACAGAAATTAACACATTTTTCAATGTGGATTGGATTGATTTGACATTAAATACTAATCTGAAAAAAAAAGGACTATTGAACTAGGAGAACCCACGCAGGCTTGCTTAGATACAAATTCCGATTAGATAGATAACTATTCTGAAATAGTTGGATCTGTTATGAAGTATGAAGTATATATATAAAGGCAGTCGAACCACAATTCGAAAAGTTTTTCTACTTTATTGTGTTAAACAGAAGACAAAAAGATCTATTAGTTTCTTAACAATTTTTTTTTCTTTTTTTTTAACAATCTTAATTTCTTCCTATCCAGATAGAGTGTAAAACTCATCTTCTCCAAATACAAAATATACCACAAAATGAGTATACCTGACGAGTTAATTGAATTTCCCTCAGATCACCTCAAGGGCTATGAATTGGAAAACATAAATATCTTTGAACAAGAATCTGTAAAAGATCCGTTTGTTCTTGACACGTCTCTGAAAGAAGAAGAAGTTGCAAGGGCTGCTACATACTTCAAAGTGGATTCTAAAAGAATCCTTCAAAAGATTGACTTATTTTTGCTACTTCCTCTTTGTTTGCTTTACTTCATTTCAAATTTACACAAAAACATTTTTGGATTTATTTTGCAGAGTGGCTTGGTGGGCTTAGATTACACTTTTACATCTTATGGTTTTGCATACTTAGCTTTCTTTTTACCCTATGCTTTTTTGCAGTCTTTCAGCAATGTCTTATTAAGATATGTTAGACCACATTTTTGGATTGCAATCACTGTTCTTTTCTATGGTGCCATTTCTATTGGAACTGCCTATTGTAAAAATTTTGGCGCCTATATTGGATGCAATTTTGTTCATGGTATTTGTCAAGCAGCAACAGAAACAGCAATTTTCTACATTATCTCCAGTTACTACGTTGCTTCTGAAGCACAACCTAGATATAGTATCATTTATGGATCCTCTTGTTTTAGTGGAATTATTTTATCTTTTATGTTTGATGGTGTGACTAAAAATATGGATGGTCAGAATGGTTTACAAATCTGGCAATGGATGTATATCATTATTGGTATTATCACTATGTGTTCTTCTGTTATCTTATTTTTTGTGCTACCTGATTTTCCAGAAGGTGCTAGGTTTTTCAACGATAATGAAGCTATGTTTTTGATAAAAAAATTACAAATCTATAATGGTAAATCCGGTTATACATTGAAGGCTTCATTTAAAACAATTATTGCTACGGTTTTCGATCCAATGATTTTACTTCCTACATTAATTTCATTCTTCATGCAAGTTAGTGTCAGTTGGGCAATGTTAATTCAGCCAATCATTAATCGTTTCTTATTTGGATTCGCAAGTTCTCAAGCTTATGTCAGAGATTTCTTGATTTTTCTTCCATCTTTCATTTTTGTTCCTCTTTTAGGTTTTATGGCTAATTACTGTAAGTATAAGTCTCCATTTGTTCTTGTTTCTAATCTAGTTGTTGGTATTTTATTAATTTATATCTCCAAGGTTAATATTTGGCATATGAACGAATCTGCTTATGCCGCCACTCTTATAGATTACATGTTTTCTCACGCTTGTATGCCAATTCTATTTTGTTGGGCTTCGATGAACGTCCATGGTCATCTCAGAAAGAGTATAATCATTTCCATGATGATTGCTGCAGGTACCATTGGTTCCACGGTTAACTACTGGGACTTCTTGAATAATAATCTTAATTTTAACGAAATGCATCTCACAAAGGGTTTTATTGTCCTTTATGTTTTCTGTTTCACTGGATACGCTTTGGCTTTCTTGTACACCTATTATATATACTACATCAATGGTGTCAAAGAGACTAGTCTGTATAGAAAGAAGTGGGAAAATTATACTGCAGAAGAGCAAATCTTGCTAGGTGATAAGAATCCGTACTTCAAATACCAAATTTAAGTCTAAAATTTTCTTATTTAAAGCCTTTCAAGACTTATATACATTTACATTTTTGTCATTCTTGGAATTTTGTTATATTATGTTATTTTTTTTTTTTGCTTTTAGTTTCTTTTACTTCTAGTTTCTTTTACTTCGCTTTTTCTTAGTTTTTTTTGTTATTATTGTTAATTTTCTAATGAATTTTTTTTTTTGATTTTACGCAAAAAGTTTCATTTCATTTGGGAAATCCTTTTGTAAAACGAAAATTAGTTATTTTTTATTTTCTAAACAAAAAAAAATTATACTGTAGATTTAAACAACCTCAATTTAAGTTTTATTCAGATCTCATTAGATTATTCAGCAATGTAGCTCTTCTGAAATTCGTTAACTAGAAAGTAACCTTTAATTGTTTTTGATTGTTGGTATCTGCTCAATATCCTGCATGCAGCACAGAAATATTCTTGAATTACGCCAGAAAAAAAAAAAGAAAAAAAAAAGAAAAAGAATTAGGAAAATAGTAATAAAAAGCCCATCGATAAACATCTAGCAAAATCTAGTCACTTTAAACACCTTTAATCATAATATTTTCAGAAGAGAATTCTTATACAACATCTTTCAATAATTAATAGAATCATTCTGAAAATGAATAAAAACCATAAGAAAGCTAAATTTGGTGATGACAAAGACGACAATGGAGGCAATATATCTTTACTACCACCACCACCACCACCACCATCTGGTTTTGATGATCCATTGCCGCCGCCACCGCCTGGTTTCGATGAATCTTTACCATTGGGATCTTCACAATTTGATGTTTCTATGAATGTTGGCGTGCAAAATGGGTTAATTTACCCTCCTGGATTAGATAGTGACAAATTTCCATTACCTCCACCACCTCCAGGGCTCGATGATAGTTCATTACATACTGATCAACCTCCTCCTCCTCCTCCTCCAGAATTTAATAATATTCTTTCTATACCTCCTCCTCCTCCAGGATTTGATGAAGAAACAATAAAAGTTGATAAAATAAAAGTTCTAGAACAAAGAAAATTAAATTGGCTTAAGTTACAAAAGAAAAGATATCAAAAAGATTATAAGTCAGCAAAAACATCAGGTGGTATTAGTAGAGTAAATAATGCCCAAATGCCACCAGAACATCTTCGAAAGGTAATTACAGATCACGGAGACATGTCTTCAAAAGTTTTCGATGCTGACAAAAGATCGTTCCTCGGTTCTTTGAAATACATGCCACATGCAATTTTGAAATTACTAGAAAATATGCCTCAGCCATGGGAACAAGTCAAAGAGGTGAGAGTGTTATATCATAATACTGGAGCCATCACCTTTGTTAACGAAATACCAAGAGTTATAGAGCCTGTTTATATAGCTCAATGGGCATCTATGTGGCTAATGATGAGACGCGAAAAAAGAGATCGTAAGCATTTCAAAAGAATGAAATTTCCACCTTTTGATGATGAAGAACCACCATTAAATTATACGGAAAATATTTTAGATCTTGAGCCTTCAGATCCAATTCAGTTGGAATTGGATGAAGATGAGGATAGTGCAATTTACGAATGGTTCTATGATGAGAAGCCTTTAGCTGATAACCAGGATTTTGTAAATGGTGAATCATATAGAAAATGGAATTTGAATTTGAGACAAATGGCAGATTTATATAGATTGTCTACTCCTTTGATTCCACAAATCATTGATTCAAATTACTTTTACTTGTTTGATAGAAATGCTTTTTTCACTGCAAAAGCATTGAATGTGTCAGTACCTGGTGGTCCAAAATTTGAACCATTATACAAAGATTTAGATCCTGAATTAGAAGATTTTGACGAATTTAATTCGATAGATCGTGTGATTTTTAGGAATTTTTTGAGGACAGAATATAGAATAGCCTTTCCATTTTTGTATAATCCATCAAGTAGGTCGGTGGTAAACACATGGTATTATGATCCTTACACACTATACATAAATGATGATGACCCAGATGTTCCAACGTTTAATTTCGACTCAACTTACACTCCAATTTCGTTGCGAAATTTTAAAAATAGAATTAATAATTCTTATGAGAAAGAGATGTTTGATCAGGAGATAGGTGATGATTTAGATTCGGAATTTGTGTTGCCAGAGAATTTTCAACCATTTTTGAATGATTTTCAGATAGATGATGAGCAAATCAAGCCAGGAATAGAATTATGGTGGTCTCCTTATCCTTTCAATTGTCGCTGTGAGAAGACTATTAGAGCAGAAGATGTAGCGCTAGTAAAAGGATGGTATAAAGAGCATCCTCCTCGTGAGTATCCGGTGAAAGTAAAGATTTCTTACCAAAAATTACTTAAGTCTTACGTATTGAATGAATTGCATGAAAAGAATCCAAGAATTACCAGATCAAACAAAAAGATAAAATTATTAAAATCATTAAAGAATACAAAATTCTTTCAAGAAACTACCATAGATTGGGTTGAAGCAGGCTTACAGGTAGTTAAACAAGGTCATAATATGTTAAATCTATTGATTCATAAGAAAGGGTTGACTTATTTACATTTGGATTACAATTTTAATCTAAAACCTACAAAAACATTGACTACGAAGGAAAGAAAAAGATCAAGATTTGGTCATGCATTTCATCTAATAAGAGAAATCTTAAAGGTAATAAAATTAATAGTAGATTCACATGTTCAATATCGTTTGGGTAATGTTGATGCATTTCAACTAGCAGATGGTCTTTACTATATTTTAAATCATTTGGGTCAGTTAACAGGTATTTACAGACATAAATATAAGGTGATGCATCAAATCAGAATGTGCAAAGATTTAAAACATGTTGTTTATTATAAATTTAACAAAACTATAGGTAAGGGTCCAGGATGTGGCTTTTGGCAACCGGCCTGGAGAGTATGGATATTCTTTTTAAGAGGTACAATTCCGTTGCTAGAGAGATGGTTGGGTAACTTACTAGCAAGACAGTTTGAAGGCAGACATTCAAAAGAATCAGCTAAAACTATAACCAAACAAAGGGTTGATTCTTATTATGATTTGGAATTACGGGACTCTGTTATGCATGATATCTTAGATATGATACCAGAAGGAATTAGGCAGAGCAAAGCTAAAACTATTTTGCAGCATCTTAGTGAAGCGTGGAGATGTTGGAAAGCAAATATTCCTTGGAAGGTTCCTGGCTTACCTGAACCTATTGAAAAGATCATTCAAAGATATATCAAGGCAAAGGCTGATGGTTGGATTTCTGTGGCTTATTATAATAGAGAGAGAATAAAGAATGATAGTCATATTGAGAAAACCATTGCGAAGAAGAATCTAGGTAGATTAACTAGGTTGTGGCTAAAAAACGAACAGCAACGTCAAGATAATTTCCAAAAAGATGGTCCTTATGTTTCTACTGATGAAGCTGTAGGTATTTATTCTAATGTAGTCCATTGGCTTGAAAGCAGAAACTTTCAGCCGATTGCTTTTCCACCGTTAAGTTACAAACATGATACAAAAATTTTAATATTAGCATTAGATAATTTAAAAGAACAGTATTCTGGAAGTGCAAGATTATCATCAACAGAGCGTGAAGAGCTAAACCTTATAGAACAAGCATATGATAATCCACAAGCAGCTCTAATGCGAATAAAAAAATTTATACTTACTCAGAGAGTTTTCAAAGAAGTACAAGTTGAAATGATGGATTATTATGATTATATTGTACCAACTTATGAAATTGATCCATTAGAAAAAGTTACTGACGCATATTTGGACCAATATCTCTGGTTTGAGGCTGACCGAAGACAGCTATTCCCTAACTGGATAAAACCAAGTGATAACGAAATTCCTCAATTATTAGCTTATAAATGGTGTCAAGGAATTAATAATCTTGAAAATGTTTGGGAAACTGGCAACGGTGAATGTAATGTATTGTTGCAGAGTACATTAGACAAGCTAGCTGAAAAGATTGATTTTACTTTGCTAAATAGATTATTAAGATTAATAATGGATTCTAATATAGCTGACTACTTAACCGCAAAAAACAATGTTACATTGAGTTACAAAGATATGAGCCATGTTAATAGTTATGGTTTAATCAAGGGCTTAAGATTTGCATCTTTCATATTTCAATTTTACGGCTTAGTCAATGATCTATTGCTTTTAGGATTGGAACGAGCTACAGACATAGCAGGTCCTCCTGAATCACCTAATGATTTCATGCAGTTTAAATCTTTGGAAATACAAAAGAAGAGCCCATTACGCTATTATTTTCGTTATATTGATAAAATATATATGTTTTTTAGATTTACAGAAAAAGAATCTAACGATCTCATTCATGAATATTTACTGGAAAATCCAGATCCCAATTACGAGAATGTTATTGGTTACAACAATCGTCGCTGTTGGCCAAGAGACGAGCGAATGAAGCTTATCAGGCATGATGTTAATTTAGGTAGAGCTGTTTTTTGGGAGGTGGAAGGGAGAATTCCAAGATCTATTGCCGATATCAAATGGGAAAATACATTATCTTCTATTTATAGTAAAGATAATCCGAATTTGCTCTGTACTATTGCAGGATTTGAAATTAGAATTTTACCAAAAATAAGAATGGATGAAAAAGTTGTGGACAAAGAAGGCTCTTGGAATTTGATAAATCAACAGACGAAAGAACGTACTGCAAGAGCATATCTTCAAGTTGCAGAAGAAGATATCAGAAAATTCAATAATAGGATTCGTCAAATTTTAATGTCATCTGGTTCAACTACATTTGTAAAAATTGCAAATAAATGGAATACTGCGTTGATTGCGTTATTCGCTTATTATAGAGAAGCAATTATTAATACAGAAAAATTATTGGATATTTTAGTCAAAAGTGAAACCAAAATTCAGACTAGGGTAAAAATGGGTCTTAACTCCAAGATGCCTAATCGTTTTCCACCTGCTGTTTTCTATACTCCAAAAGAGTTGGGTGGTTTAGGTATGCTTAGTGCCTCGCATATTTTAATTCCAGCATCAGATTTGAGATACTCGCAACAGACAGATACAGGTATTACTCACTTCCGTGCAGGTATGAACAATGCTGACAAGATAATACCAACAATATACCAATACATTACATCATGGGAGGCAGAATTTTTAGAGTCTAAGAAAGTTTGGACAGATTTTTTCTTGAAGAAAAAATTGGCCATGCAACAGAATAGACGTTTGGCATTTGAAGACATGGAGGATAACTGGGATAAGGGTATTCCTCGTATAAGCACATTATTTCAGAAAGAAAGACATACATTGGCGTATGATAAAGGTCATAGAATTCGTAAACTCTTCAAAGAGTTCTCCATTCCGCGCCATAATCCTTTTTGGTGGAGTAGCTCATCTCATGATGGTAAACTTTGGAATTTAAATTCATATAGAACAGACATGATTCAGGCGTTGGGAGGTATTGAAACAATTTTGGAACATACATTGTTTAAAGGTACAGGTTTTGATTCCTGGGAAGGTTTGTTCTGGGAAAAGGCATCTGGTTTTGAAGATTCTTTAAAGTTCAAAAAGTTAACAAATGCGCAAAGATCTGGTTTAAGTCAAATTCCAAATCGTCGTTTTACGCTATGGTGGTCACCAACTATTAATCGAGCAGATGTCTATGTCGGTTTTCAAGTTCAATTGGACTTAACAGGTATTTTCCTTCATGGTAAGATACCTACCTTGAAGATTTCTTTAATTCAAACTTTCAGAGCACACTTGTGGCAGAAAATTCACGAATCGCTTGTTTTCGATATTGCACAAGTTTTTGATAAAGAAGCCAATACCCTAGGTATCGATGTTGTGCAAAAAGAAGCCATTCATCCACGTAAATCGTATAAAATGAACTCCTCATCAGCAGATATCACTTTGACAAGTTCGGGAAAATGGAAAGTTAGCAAGCCTTCATTTTTGTTCAACAAAAATGATGAATTTGATTCGTTTGAGACTGATAAATTTTGGATTGACATTCAATTAAGGTATGGTGATTATGACTCTCATGATATTTCACGTTATGTCCGTTCAAAGTATTTGGACTATACTACTGATGCAGCTAATTTATATCCTTCTGAGACTGGATTAATGATTGCAATTGATTTAGCGTACAATATGTATGATGCCTACGGTAACTGGTTTCCTGGAGCTAAAGTTTTGGTCCAGAATGCAATGAAAACTATTATGAAGCTTAATCCCGCATTGTTTGTTTTACGAGAACGTATACGAAAGGGTCTTCATCTTTACCAGGCGCAAGCTAAGGAAGCATTTTTAAATTCTAATAATTATGCTGAGTTATTTGGTAATGAGAACCAACTTTTCATCGATGATACAAATGTATATCGTGTTGTTGTCCATAAAACATTTGAGGGAAATGTTGCTACTAAAGCTATTAATGGTTCAGTATTTATGCTAAACCCAAGAACAGGTCAGTTATTCTTGAAAATTATTCACACATCTGTTTGGGCTGGTCAAAAACGTTTGGGTCAGCTAGCCAAATGGAAAGCAGCGGAGGAAGTTGCTGCCTTGATTCGCTCATTACCAAAAGAGGAACAACCTAAACAATTAATTGTCACAAGAAAAGGAATGCTAGATCCATTAGAGGTTCATATGTTTGATTTTGTTAATATTAGAATAAGGCAGTCCGAACTTAGATTACCTTTCCTGGCAGCTATGAAAATTGATAAATTGAATGATATTGTATTAAAAGCAAAAGAACCACAAATGGTTTTGTTCAATTTATTTGATGATTGGTTAAAATCTATTTCCTCATACACAGCATTTTCTCGCTTGGTTTTGTTGTTGAGAGCCTTAAACATAAACCAAGAAAAGGCCAAATTAATCTTGCGGCCTGATAACTCTGTTGTTACGGAAGACCATCATATTTGGCCTTCTTTTACCGATCAGCAATGGAGTGAAGTTGAAATCCAAATGCGTGACATGATTCTTGATGATTATGCATCTCGAAACAATATTAATGTTGCTTCTCTTACACAAGCAGAAATTCGTGATTTAATTTTAGGTCAAGAAATTAAAGCACCATCTCTTAAAAGACAAGAAATTGCAGAAATCGAGAATGAACCTGCTACAAATAGTGAACAAACATCACGACAACTCACAGCAGTTACAACTAAAACCACGAATGTACATGGTGAGGAGATCGTGGCGGTTACCACTAGTAATTACGGACAAAAGCAATTTTCATCTAAGACCGAATGGAGAAGCAGTGCTATTGAATCATCTACTTTAGGTCTTAGATCTAATAATATATACATGCAAGGTACAGAAGATTTCAATGAAGATAATTACACATATATTGTTCCGCAGAACATATTGAAGAAATTTATTGAAATATCTGATGTCAGAACTCAAGTTGGCGGTTTAATTTTTGGTAAATCACCAAGGGACAATTTACAAGTTAAAGAAATTAGATGCATAATTATGCTCCCACAATTAGGAAATACTAGGATTATTGAATTTGCAAATTTATTACCAGAAAATAAATATTTGAATGATCTTGAACCCTTAGGTTGGATTCACACGCAAGCAGTTGATTCGAATGTTATTTCCCCTTCAGATGTTACTGTTCATAGTCAATTGATCAAGAAGTTCGATTGGAATTTATCTACTGCCATTGACTTGGTCGTCTCTTTTACACCTGGTTCTGTCTCTCTCTCAGGTTATTCTATTACGGAACAAGGTAATACTTGGGGATTAAGTAACAAAGATTTGATATCCAACGTCCCACAAGGTTATTCAACAGAGTTTGGTACAAATGCCCAAATGCTTTTAACCAATAAGATCATGGGATTTTTCTTGGTTCCTGAGACTGATATTTGGAATTATTCATTTTTAGGAGTCTCGTGGGATAAGACAATTGATTACGACCTAAAACTTGACATCCCATATCCATTTTATCATGAAATTCATCGACCAGTGCATTTTATTACTTTCAATGAGTTAGAAATGTCTGAACTAGAGCCTGAAAAGGAAGACGTTTTTGCATAATTTTCTTACCATATATATTAAGTCAAATTATTGTTTTCGTTTATTAAAAAGAATATATTTTAATGTAGCTCAAAGAGTTAAAATGACAGCTGAAATTCATCATAATATATATTTACATTGTTTTATTTTTTTTTCTTTTTTTTTTTTTTGTTGGCAACGTGCTTCTGACCAAAAAAATACTAAAAAAAATATTAAAAAAGATAGTAAGTTATCGTTACTTAAACTAGCCTAATCACTTAATCAAATTGAATCAGGTTGTAACGTAATTAAGTTAAAAAATAAGCTTTATATTATAGAGATGGCGTCACCTATCAGAAGAAAGAAGGGTACTTCTGCAAAAGCTAAGGATGCAGATGAGACAGTTAGCAACAACAACTCAATCGTAAAAACTCTGAAGCAACTGCTGAGAAAAAGAAGACATTCTGAAGTTGAGGCAGCAGACAAATTATCAGCAACAGAATTAAATGAAAGAATGAAAAAGGAAGCAGAAGAATGTGATAAAGATATTCCAAAACAGTACAGAAAATACCGTCCAAATGGTTATCCGTTGTATTTACCTAAAGACGTTGAAAAGAAAAACCTTAGAATTTATTGTGACGGTATATATGATTTGTTCCATTTAGGACATATGAACCAATTAAAGCAATGCAAGCAGATGTTTCCCAATGTTACTTTGGTAGTTGGTGTTCCTTCAGATAAAGTAACTTGGAAAAATAAAGGTTTGACTGTTCTTACAGATACCCAGCGTTGTGAATCTTTGCAGCATTGTAGATGGGTCGATGAAGTTATTTCTAATGCACCGTGGTCTGTTACTCCTGAATTCCTCGAAAAGCATAAGATCGACTATGTTGCTCACGATGATATCCCCTATGCTTCTGCTGACTCAGATGATGTTTATGCGCCAGTAAAGAGGCTAGGAAAATTCTTAGTCACCCAAAGAACTCCGGGTATTTCTACTTCCGATATTATCACTAAGATTATTAGAGATTACGATAAATATTTGCTTCGAAACTTTGCTAGAGGTGCATCAAGACAAGAATTAAATGTTTCCTGGTTCAAGAAGAATGAACTAGATGTAAAAAAACGTTTAAGCGAATTTAAAGAGTATTGGAAAAAGACCAATACACAATTTAACAACGTTTCAAAAGAATTATATTGTGAAGTGCTCAAATCGTTAAGACTGAGTTCCACAGCATTAAGAAGAATAAATTCAAGTCCAAACATTAACACATTTGCTCAACAAATCAACGATTTAGCAAATAATGATGATATTGCGTTTGAATTGCTTTCTCCGGCTGCCGATTTTGCTATGAAGCACACAAGTAATAAAAACTTTAACTCAAAAAATATATTAGATGATTTCAAGAAGTGGATGTTCAGGAACAAAAGTGATAGCGGTTCACGTGAAGAGCTGGAGACTTCGGAGGATGAGGAATCAAATGATAATGATTCGCCAATTATTAGAAAAAAGCAAAAGGTTGATTCTAAATAGAAAAGTTGTCTAAAGTCATTGTTATAGCTTTTTATTTAAGAATTTTGGAGTTTACTTTGACCTAAAAAAAACTTTGTCTTTAAAAATCAGACTAGGTAAATAGAGAATCCATGTGACTTATCAAAATTTTTTTTGAAAAAGAAAAAAAAATAGTAAATAGTTAAGAATGAAATATATAAATATAGTTCAAGAAATCATGATCATAAGATATATTGGAAGATCTTCGAAAGATGGTGGATTCAAGCTATTGTTTCACAAGCCTGAAAGGTGAAATATTAGATCTGTTATTAACAAAAGTGATCTGTTCTTTTTTATCGTGTGATTTGTATGAATGCCTGGTTATTATATTACTTCTTTTGCCTGTACATTAAAAATAAAGCTAATTCTATTTTTTTTATCATATATAGGTTACATATTCTATTATTTTTATGCAAATATATCCCGATATAAATTCATTTTTTTTGAAGTATATTCTTTAATATTCTCTCAAAGGTTGGATGTCTGCTATTCCGTATTCCAGTGAACAAACAATAATCAAACTTAATGAGTCTCTGTTAAATTTATTCATTTACTGAACATGAATCAATTGACATCAAGGTTTCTGAATCGTCTAGTTTTGCGTCTTCTTGGTGTTGAACTTACGGTTGTTTTTCGGAAGCTAGCATCACCCTCATTATTTGAATCATCGCGATATGTGCATTCTCGTCTGACGGATACAATTTGTGGACTGTTATTCGAATTTGCGTTAATAGTGTTAATAGTTCCATAAGCATATTTCTTGTAATATCGACCACCATAACCGCCTCTGTAATAGTATTCGTCTTCATGAAAAGATTGTACTTCTTGATCTCTGTTCAAAGGATTATTATCAATAATATAAGGATTTTCATATCTCTCCTCCAAGTATAATTTAATTACAAGAAATGTCAATTTTCTATTTTGGTTTTCGATGACTTCTTCTAACGATGGATTCTTAGAATACTCGATATCTTCATAGTCCTCATCAAGACAAGCAGGAAAACATTTATTGGAATAAGTCGTGTCAGTAAGCTTTAGTGGAATCTTATCTATCCAAGCTGGAACTTTTTCTTTATGAGACATGTTAGGAGTATTTCTGGGGTCAAACACATCAGACGTTAGTAAATGTCTATCAAAATCTTGTCCCATTACATCTTCATCGTCATCTTCATCATCCTCATCCTCATCATCATCGTACTTCTCTATATTTATTTCATTTTGTTTTATATAACTATCCTTGGTTCTGTTAGTTCTGCGGATTATATTACTGATATTATTAGAGTACATAAAATCACTGCTTGCAAAAGCCTGATTACTTTGGTTTGCAAACATTTTGTTAAGATTCTCATTCAAATATATATATATATATATATATCTTTTTTGCCCTATCTTTATTCTCTCTTTTATTATTATTGTTACTATTTAAATAAAAAATAAAAAAAATGTATATTAACCTAATAAACGAGGAAACAAATAGTGAATGAACAATAATTATAGAATGGAAATTATTCGTATAATAACAACCAATACAAAATAATTAAAAATACAAGTAGAATCTAATATATTATTGAAAATAAATATTATGAGGTTTATTTCATAATTTTGGATAACTGCCTTCAAAGTAAAACAGCAATATAAAAGAAAAAAAAATATGTTAAAAAATAAAGAAAATAACAATCAAGTCAATAGAGAAAAGAAATTCTACAAGCTCATTAGACAAGATACCATTAATTTTAAAATCTTTTTTTTTTTTTTTTTGTAATTTACTTTCTATTAACCGCTGATACTAAGTGTATAATTGGAATGATTTGATACTTATATAACGAATAAAGATTGATATCGTAGGTATAGTTGAATTACGTAGTTTAATATTTTACATGTAGCAGGGCGTGCCTAGAGTATTCTCAAAAAAAAAAAGAAATTTAATGCACGAAAAGTTCCAAAATCTTCAAATAAAAAGATTTGAATATATACATATATATGAATATTGTGCAAAGCATATTTTATGGACTTTAACAAAATAATCTTTTAATAAATACACAAAGATTTTTGTAATATATATGTATACATATAATGGGACGTCTTCTGTTGGTGGCGCAGATAGTTGGGAAAAGATTCGTATCACAAACCCGGAAGATTAAAACAAAACCCTTCTATGTGACAACTCCAATATTTTATGTGAATGCAGCACCACATTTAGGTCATTTATATTCAATGTTACTTTGTGATGTTAGAAATAGATGGGAGACCTTGAATAACAGAGAATCATTATTTACTACAGGGACTGATGAGCATGGTTTGAAAGTGCAGGCTGCTGCGGAAAAGAACAAAAAACCTCCAAAGGATTTTGTCGATTCGCTAGCGCTGATATTTAAAAACTTAGCAGTAGTTGCAGATATAAAATATGATAGGTTCATTAGGACTACAGATCCAGATCATGTTGCTGCTGTTAATGAATTCTGGAAAATAGTCAATGAAAAAGGATATATTTATCAAGGTGAACATGCTGGTTGGTATTCAGTATCGGATGAGACTTTTTATCCAGAGACACAAATAGAAGAAAGAATTGATGAAAAATCAGGGAAAAAGAAAATGTTTTCAAAAGAGACCAACACAGTGGTAACATATCAGAAAGAGATAAATTATTTCTTTAAACTTTCATTGTTTTATGATAATTTATTGAATTTGTTAAAAGAGAAGGACGATTTCATCATACCAAGGTCCAAACAGGTAAAATTAATTAAAGAATTAGAATCCCAGGGAAAATTGGAAGATCTAAGTATTTCTAGACCAGAGTCGCGTCTTAAATGGGGAATTCCTGTTCCTGGAGATTCTACTCAAACAATTTATGTTTGGTTTGATGCATTAGTCAACTACTTGACTAGTACAGGTTTTCCCCATAGACCATCATCTTCGAGCACTGTATATTCAGATGAAAATAATAACAAGTTCTGGCCAGCTACACATGTTATAGGTAAAGATATTACAAAATTTCATGGTGTTTACTGGCCTTGTTTCTTACTCGCTGCTGGCCTTTCCGTTCCCGAACAATTGGTAGTACATGGTCACTGGCTTAGTCGGGGAGTAAAAATGAGCAAGTCAATAGGTAATGTAGTCGATCCCATTGAAATGGCTGAATATTATGGAACTGACCCATTGAGATTTTTCTTGTGTGAATCATCTGTATTGGATGGCGATGGTGATTTCACTGAAGAGAGATTATTTTTTTGTAGAAATAACATCATGGCAAAGTTTGCTAATTTGATAATGAGAAGTTGCGGTTCTAAATTCAATATTGAAAGAGCTCTTCAAAATTATCAAAATGATGAGTTCTCACATATTGAGCAGCTTTTTAAAGATGTGGAAAATAGAGATGAAATAGTCAAAAAATACAATGAGCTAGTCATAAATGTCAATTCCTTAAAAGAAAGGGTTGGAAAATCGTATGAAAGATTTGAGACTATGAAGGTTATTGAATTCATCTGGGACGTTATTATTCAAGCCAACCAATTATTTCAATTGGCAGAGCCATGGGGTTTGAAAAATAATGAAAAAGCTCAAGACTCTATAATATTTATTTCTTTAGAAACTGCTAGGGTTAGCTCCATTTTATTGTTACCTATTATGCCTAGTCTTTGTGTAACTTTTTTGGATAGATTTGCAGTGAATTCTAAAATGAGAAGTATTGAGTATACAAGAGTTGGTGCTGACTTAACGTATGGTGCAGGAGCCAATAGAAATGGTGATGCTCCGATGTCGAAATTGAAGCAAAGAGCCAGTAAGTTGAGTAAATAATTCTTGTCCTTCAAGTAATACTATCCTCTTTTTCTCTTTGTCATGTATTTAGCCTTTTATATACTTTTATAATTATTGATATATATATATATATATATATGTATGTAAATATTTACAGTTTACTACTTTAGTTCTAGCGAATTTCTTTAATATGTAAATATTTCCTAGAATTACCTAAATCAAAAATTTATGAAAAAGCTAGTAATAGTACAAAGGTGATAATTACAAAGTAGCTGGAATTTCTGTTTGGCTTTTCTATGGTCAACTTACTTATGGTCAAGCATAATATCTGATATTTATCCACAGTTTTCCTGTATCTATTATATATACCTTTAGAATATGTATGAATTCACGTTTCATAGGCTTTATTGAAGAAAAAATAATCTTCAAACCTTTTTCCTACTTCTCTATTTTTTTCCTTTTTTTTTCATTTTATTTATCTGAAATCTCTAGCTTGCAAATTTCTTGTCATAGCAGGTAAAGCTACTCTAATTCCGTCTATCTCCTTTGACATTTTTACCTGACAACCAAGCCTCGAGGTCTCTGTTAAGCCAAAAGCCAAATCTAGCATATCGTTTTCATCATCTTCTGGTTCTGGAATCAAATCATAAAAAGCTGGATCCACAATGATGTGACAAGTTGAACATGCACAAGAGCCACCACAAGCACCCTCGACATCAAGATTATGTGCTTGTGCTATATCCATTAGATTATCGCCTTCGGCAGCTTCGCATGTGATCTGCTGGCCATCTTTGGTAATAAAAGTGACATGCAATTCTTCACCTGGCTTTGGTTTATGAACATGGCCATGGAAAGTTATTGGTGTAGTAGAAAAATGTCTTGTATTGAGTTTTCTCAAGTTAACGGCTTGTGCATCTGCGCTTATCACGTTAATAAGTTTTGCATTTCCTGAGTTGGTGGATTTTAAATTTGTCAATATAGCTCTTTTAGAGGCTGTCACAATATTAGATTTAAGTATGCTGAATAGTGGCATCGTGTAATATATATAAATTAAGTCCAATAACAATGAAAAAGAATAGTTTTATTTTTTAAAAAAAAATTAAAAACTGTATATATCACTTGATGAGGTTTGCTAATATCTTTAACGAAAAGCTTCTCTTCAAAAAATATATATATATATATATATATGACCTCTGACCTCTTTGTGTCACTGAATTTTCTTTTCTTTGACGGTAAGGTTCAATCTTGTTGTTTCCATCAGAACTAACACCAAATGTATGAAAGTACAAACAGATTATATATATAGTCGAAAACTATATCCATTATGAATTAGTTTTTCGTTCGTTATATTTTTTTTTTCGGTAATTCATCTTGGCTCATTATAACTATAAGCAGTAGTTCGCAGAATTTTTCAGATATTTAATTTTTCAAAATAACTTTCAGCGGACATAAAAAAAATAACCGAAATCCCTGCATGCCGTACTGGAATTGAGTGTATTTTGTAATAATTCTATACATCCTTTTATATGAAGTAAATATATGTCTCAATTTTTCAACATGTTTATATATTCTTCAATCTTCAAACTTTATAAAATAATTTGAATAACAAATTGACTAAAAAACAGTTTCACGAATCCTTTTAATTACACAAAACAAAAACCAAGCCAAATCTTAAAATTTAATTTGTAAAAGAATTTAAAAAAAAAAAAAAAATACAGCTAATGATAAAAGTCTGCTTAATATAATACTATTTATTGACACATAAATAGGTACATCACAAAAAATTTTTACGAATGTGTGGTTTCGTTTCCTAAATTTCCTTGCAGCATTTCATAATTTAATTTAATATCACCTGTCAAACTAGGAAAAAGAAAGAAAAAGCATTCTGTGAATGTCATGTCATAAATATGCTTCTCCGAATAATCCAGCAAAGGATGTCAAAAGAAGAATAAAGAATAAAAAAGAATAAAAGATAATTCACCCCCTAATTTCCTAACTTAGTAATTACATTTTTATTTTGCTTTGAAATTTTTCTTTTTGCTTCTAGAAGATTCTGGCATTAAGTCATATTTTTCGGGGGGGGGGTCTCTGGCATTCGTTTTTCTTTTCTTTTTTCGTTTTGCTCCACATATAAATAGACAGGTATTTTGCAATGTTCCACTAAATTAGAATTCAATTATTCATTTTTAATAGTGTAAGATATTTTTACTGATAAGTATATATATATACATCTAGAAATTATATTTATTTTTTATACCAAGAATATGTTGAAAGCTAGAAATACTATAGCCAGAACAAATGGATTGTTTTTAACTCGAAGTAAGTTACCTTTACTGGTTACTTCTTTGGTACAATCAACAAGATTTTCATCAACAGCCAATGTGAATCAAAATAATAATGACTTTGGTAACAGGGGAAAGAATCAATTTAAATTTAATAAGAGACCTACAGTGACTACTCGTTCTTCAACAAATCTATTTCATTTTCAGAATAAATTGAATTTTTCATCTTTTCCACCAAATAGACTCCAGATGAAAATGAACCAACAACAAGCCGAGAAACCTGCATTGGAAGAATATGGTACAGATTTAACTAAGCTTGCAAAGGAAGGTGCTTTGGATCCAGTTATTGGTAGAGATGAAGAAATTAGAAGAACTATTGAAATTTTGTCGAGAAGAACAAAAAATAATCCAATCTTAATTGGTCCTGCTGGTACGGGTAAAACCGCAATTCTAGAAGGACTTGCTCAAAGAATAGTTAATAAACAAGTCCCCGAAAGTATGCAACATAAAAGAATTATCTCTTTGGATTTATCTAAAATTATGGCTGGTTCCAAAATGAGAGGTGATATTGAAGAAAGATTAAATAAATTATTAACAGAGATTCATAATGAAGCTGGAAACATCATATTGTTTATTGATGAAATGCATATGTTGATGGGTTTGGGTAAAGCTGAAGGTTCTCTCGATGTTTCTAATTTATTAAAGCCAGATTTGGCTAGAGGTAAATTGCATTGTGTAGGTGCAACTACTATCGATGAATATAGAAAATTCATTGAAAAGGATGTAGCGTTGGCAAGAAGATTTCAAAAGGTTTTAATTAATGAACCAACAGTTACTGATTCTATTTCAATTTTGAGAGGTTTGAAAGAAAAATATGAAGTGCATCATGGTGTCAAAATTAATGATGATGCTTTAGTCGCTGCTGTTAACTTATCTCATAGATACATTACTGATAGATTTTTACCTGACAAAGCTATTGATTTAATTGATGAGGCATGCTCCTCTATCAGATTGCAACATGAATCTAAACCCGATCCTATTCAAAAATTGGAATACAAAATTATGACAATTAGAATTGAATTGGAATCTCTAAAGAAAGAAGATTCTACATCATCAATCGAAAATAAAAAGAAAAGTTTAAATGATGCTTTAGAAGAATTGAATTCGGAGTTGGAGTCTCTTAATTCTAGATGGAGAGAAGAGAAAGATAAAATTGAACAAATTAATGAAGAAAAGAAAAAATTAGAAAAGTACAAACAAGATTTGGAAACTTATCAATTTGAAGGAAATTATACTAAAGCATCTGAAGTCAAGTATGCCTTAATTCCGGAAACCGAAGAAAAAATTCAAAAATTTAACGATGATTACGTTAAGGCAAATTCTGGTAAAGAAGGCGAGCAATTACTTCGTGACTCTATCAATTCAGAAGAAATCGCTAAAGTTATATCTAGAACTACGGGTGTCCCACTAGACTCATTATTGAAACCTGATAAACAAAAATTGCTACACATGGAAGAGATTTTGAAAAAGGATATTGTTGGCCAAGATGAAGCTATTAGGGAAATATGCGGTGCTGTCAGATTGCAAAGAGCTGGTCTTACTAATAGTAAAAAGCCAATTGCTAGTTTTATGTTCTTAGGTCCAACCGGTACAGGTAAGACTCAGTTAACTAAAAAGCTTGCATCTTTCCTTTTTAATGATGAATCTGCTATTATCAGATTTGACATGAGTGAATTTCAAGAGAAGTTCTCAATTTCTAGATTAATTGGTGCTCCTCCAGGCTATGTTGGTTATGATGATTTAGGTGGAAGTGGCGAATTGACACAACAAGTCAAAACCAAACCATATTCTATTGTGTTGTTTGACGAATTTGAAAAGGCACATCCAGATATAAACAAATTATTGTTACAAGTTTTAGATGAGGGTCAGTTGACAGATTCACACGGTAACAAAATTGATTTCAAGAATACTATTATCATCTTAACATCTAATCTTGGTCATGAATATTTTAATGAAGATGTCACTGTTGAGAGTAACCTGGACGATGAAAACATTCCTGTTTCAGATGCTGTTAAGCAAAATGTGTTAAATACAGTTAAAGCAACATATCCACCTGAATTCATAAATAGATTGAACGATTTGATTATTTTCAATAGGTTATCCAAGAAGGCAATGTTGAAAATTGTGGATATTGCTCTTGAGCAAATTGAAAAGGATATGATTGCAAATAACAAGCATTTCAAGTTAGAGATATCCGAAGATATTAAAAAATGGATAGTGAATAATGGTGGTTATGATATCAACTATGGTGCTAGACCGTTAAACAGATTTTTAACTAAGAGAGTATTGAATCCATTATCTTTGATGCTAATTAAAGGTGAAATTAAGAATACAGATGAAGTAATTAAGTTTGTGGTTGAAAACAATGAGCTCAAGATAGTTCCAAACCATGAATCTCTCTAAACGTTTATGGTTTTTGATAAATAGGGATACCACGATTTTACGAACAATTATGATTTTTTTTTTAAATAGGCTACAACGACATATGTATATATAAAAGAATATTGTATTATTTTATTATCAAGTACGTAGAATTGGACTCATATAATTTAACATATTTGAACAATTTCAGCTTCTAAGGTGGCAAGATCAAGTAGTACAATTTGGCCAGTTACTTTGAATTTAGGAATGCAAATCAACGATATATCGATGTTTTTTTTAGTGGATGTATTTTCATTTATATTGACTGTCAATTTTTTAAAATCAAACTTTCTCTGATTACCGGCGAAGTATACATGCGGAGTTTCGTCCAAGGTAAACGGATCTTTCTCTTGAAATGGATAAGTCCATAGAGTATCTGGGCAATTAGGAACTATATTCTGCCAGAGCAAAGTAGCCTCTAGTACATTAAGAGGCAAATTATCAAATTCTTTTTGTTGTTCAACTGAATCTGCGTCGTAGTTACCAGTTTGAAGTTTAAAATTTGGGACTAAATATTTACAAAGGTCATTGATATTCTGGCCACTAGTACATAGAATACGAGTATCATCCACCTGTATCCATGACGGATTGGTGATTGAACGAAAGTTATAGGAATCATCATTTGAGTCTGTGATATTGGAATATGTTGTTAAATATTGTTTTGAATTTTGTAATAAGTTGCCACTAATTGGCTGCTGAGGAAAAATAGATTCTGCAGGATCCAGACTACCTGGCATTAAATCTACTGGAATAGAAGGCAATATTTCACATATAAAATGGTCCAATATTTTAACTGCCGAAGAATTGTATTTTGACTTTGATTTTGTACCATAAATTTTTTTTCCAGAGATAGAGTTGCCACTAATAGCCAAAGTTTTCGTTGAATTTCCTGCAATAATCAATCTAGTTATATTATTACAAAAAGAGGGATCCAACTCTCCTAAAAGAAATTCTTTCAAAACTTGCAATCTCAAAGGATTGTAATCTTGTGGATCGATTTCTAGACCAGATACTATAGCAACCTTTGATGATGGATTTTTAAATTTCAAGGGCCTTTCAATTTGTGGAGACATGAACGGATATGCTATATCTAAAATTCTAAATTTTCCTGCAATAATTTCTACTCCTAGACAACCAATTACGTTTCCAGTCACAAAAATTGAATCTTTTAGAAAATCTCCTTCTAATTCAACACGACCACTCTCATCTTCAAGCATCATTGTATCTGAGTCTGGATCACTGTAACTCGGTTTACCTGGGGGCGGAGTTCCATAAGAGCCTATGGCAACATCATCCAATATATTAGGTTTACAAGTCATGTCACAGTATGTTAATCCAATGACCCAACATGGATCATTCGTCTTAATATCAAGAACCTTTTCACAATAATGGTATTGTTTACCATCTGCCAATTCGTTAACATGTTTTTTCCCCCATTTCTCTAATGCATTTTTTTGAACTCTTGGACGTAAATCTTGAAGTCTTTTATAATACATTTTGAAAAATTGACTACCATATTTTCGATCACTATATGGCAAATAAAAATCATCATATCGAGGATATTTCAAGGAGGCCTTTGATGCACTTCTTTTTAGTAGAGGTTCCGTGGTCATTTCGATAGAATTAATCAGGTGCTTTATTTTACTGGCCGGATAATTATAAGGCTCTTATCAAAAATTGTTGATAAAAATTGTCAAAAATGAATTAATATATATATATATATATTAACATATGAAATGTTTAAAAAATAATAAAAATCCTAAGCGCGTCGCGTCATGAAAATTAGGGAAAAAAAAATCAGAACAAATGAAATAAAAAAAAAAAGAAAATCTCGTGAGTTAAAGTTTTTTTTTTTTTTTTTCTTTGCTTTTTTTTTCTTCTATCATATGCGCTTCACCCTAAAAATAGACATAACGGATAATTCCTGAATGTATGAAATTCAATTATGAGAGAAATAATCATTTAAATAATAAGTAGTATCATAATTTGATAGTCACAATGTTTTTTTATTTGAAAATCATTTCTAGAATAATGCTGTAAGCATATGTAATTTTTGAACAAAGTCTTTGAATTATATAACTATTAGATGTATGGTAGAAATAATCCGACGTCGCTTATACATTAACATTTTTTTTATATTTTTTTAAAGAGAAAAAGAAAAAAGAAACGAGGCTTTACTTAACTCTAAACTAAAGTGGGAAACTTAATCCTAAACGTATTGATTGCGCAACCAACTATATTGCAGAGTATTTTATTGAAAAAGATAGAGACAGTCATCAAATATTTTGCGACGAAGACTATCGCAACTAATTGTCAATAATAATAGAACGTCAAAATTTTGTACGTCTTTTTTTATTTATTTAATTTTCATATATAAAATTCTCTGCATTGCCGATATCAAGCTTTGTCATAATTGATTATGGCACCACCGATCACATCAACAGCGAACGACCGCGGAGGTAATTCTTCTTCAAGAAATTCTGGCGCAACAGCAGCAACAGAAATATCATCTGCCGCGCCATCACATAATGAACTCCAGATTAATGGCCATATGATACCCGACTATGACCTAGATGTCCCAAATGAGCCACCACCATCGTATGAGGAAGTAATGGCATCAAATAATACTTCATTATATAGTTTACTGAACAGAATACGTAATACCGCAAGACACAATCAACGTTTCGAAAGATTAGAACGATTCGATCCAATCCTGTTACACAGTACTTCTGCTAGATATGAACGTGGTAGGTTGCAGCTGCTGTTGATGCTGCCTCGATCATTTGCTCAAAGTCCACCATTAGCTGAACAGGGAAATTTTGGTAATAATAGTGTGGCTCTGCCGTATTCTGTGAATCCGAATGCTCCATGGAAATATCCATCAACATATCATTGCTATAAATGTTTAAACACGGGAATCAAATTGAAAAATGGGTTGTTATGTAAAGATTGTTGGCAATTATTTGGTCCTAGATCGAGACATATCAAACCAATCAGATATCTTCCTGAGGGAGTAATGCATAATCCTAGCATACAAGCTGGAGATCCTGCGTTGGGTGGTGTACTATGTGGGGCTTGTAGAGGTGCTGGTAATATCGATTTTTTGCTATTCAATGCAGAATGTCCAGTATGCCGTGGAGTTGGTCGAGTCTTGATGGTCTGACATTCTAATTGATTTTATTAAGCCAAACATTTAGAAAAGCTATTCAAATGTCGACATCGTCTTGAATTAGGATTTTCTTTATATGGGTTTCTTTTTCTTTTCTTTTTGTCTATTTTTTTCGTCTTATTTATTCTACTATTTATTACTTTATGCTTATTCTTAACTAAGAAATATCGGTTATGTCTTGTATTGGTTTAATTATTAAAATCTGATGTAAGTCTGGAAACGTATGCTACTATAACATATCAGTTTTTCTTTAGATATTCAACTACTAGAATTTTACAGATTTAGTCATCAATTTATCCACTCACATCCAACATTGTCCCAAAATAAGTCTTCTTCAAGGAATCGGTTGAAAAAAAATTTTTCCAAAATGATTTCAATTTATATTCTACGTATCACATATAAAAGTATGACCTTGAATATTTTAGTATAAGAAGATATTATATTATATATTATTTCTGTTTTACTGGCGAATTGCATAACAATGATTCACGAAAATATCAATTAAGTCTTTATAAGAAAAAAAAAAAGACCAGCACGCGGTTAAGACAACAATTACGGTACAAATTTTTCTTGGGGAAAAAAATTTTAAACAAAAATTAAAAAGCGAGAAAATTCAGAAAACCTTGTTGAAATAATAATAAGTTAGAATTCTTAAACAAAAGAAACGTTTCTTTCTGTATCTATTTGCGAAGAAACAATTCTACCTCCTTCATTGGTGTAACATATGAGCAGCAGAATCTTCAAGTTCAGATAACATATTAGGAAAGTTTGAATAGAAGATATAATACGAAGAAAATAAAGAAAGAGAAATAAACAAACATTCAAAAATAAGAAAGAGAATATAAAGGAAATGTCAAATTATGAAAAGATAGTCAAGGGAGCTACAAAGATAAAAGTTGCTGTTCCTAAAGCTAAATATATGGAACCACTTCTTATGTCGACATCTAGAAAACATGAGTTCAACAATGTTATGAGACTACTTTCAATTAGATTGAAAGATTCTGCTTGGTCTGTCGTTTATAAATCATTGATAGTGATCCATGAATTAATTAAAGAAGGTGAACCAACTGTTACTTTGGAATATTTGGCCGATCATCAAGAAATATTAAAGATCTCAAAGAATGCTTCGTCAACGCTTGATGCAGGTTCTATCAACAGATATTCGAAATACCTTCTTGTTAGAGTAAGAGAGTACGATTTGACTGGAGTAGATTATATTAGAGATGAACAGCTACATAATAACGCCTTGAGAAAAAGAAGTGATGATGGGGGAAGGTTGAAATCTTTATCTGTGGAAAAGGGCTTACTTATAGAAGTGGAAAGTGTGGAAAGACAAATTCAAGGATTATTGAAGTGTAAAATGAAAGAGTCTGAAGTAAATAACGAAATTGTATTACAAGTATTTCGTTTATTGGTTAATGATTTATTAATCCTTTATCAATGCTTAAATGAGGGTGTCATTAATATCTTAGAACATTATTTCGAGATGAGTAAAGATGACGCAACTTTGGCGTTACTGATCTATAAATCTTTTGTCAAATTAACCGTCGAAGTTGTTGATTATTTGCGTACTGCAAAACATTTAGAATATATGACAAAGCTTCATGTTCCTACTATCAGACATGCTCCAACTGCATTAGCCTCAAGTTTGGAGGAATATTTGAATGATTCCAATTTTGAAGCTAATAGAAAACAGTATTTATCTGAAAAAGTTGGTGGATCTTCCCTGTCAAGCAAATTATCCGACATGAATTCTAAATCCAAAGATTTAATATCTACAACTGAAACTAATGGTGGAAACCCTACAAATAATAAAAATTCTTTGACAACAGTTAACAAATTGGAAACGGCGCCAGAAATGATAGCAAACAGTAAAACGAATGTCATAACTACGGAAAAATCGCTTGCCGCTGCTGGCAATGCTCCACATAACCCTTTTGCAAATTTGGTTCAGCAACACACAGTTATTCAACCAATTATGATTCCACAAGTAACAGCAACTATACCGGTTCAACTTCCTCAAATGACTACGGGTCAACAAATTTTTGGTGTCGTTCCACAGCAAACACAGCAACAACAACAACAACAGCAACAGCAATTACAGCAGCAACAAATCCAACAACAGCAGCAATTACAGCAACAACAGATTCAACAACAAATGCAGCAGCAACAGCAATTAATGAGATCAGCAAGTATGATTCAATACACTGGAACAAATCCGTTTTCTTCTATGACTCAGCAACAGCCAATACAATCCATGAACACTGTGGCTACAGGTTTTGGTTTTGGTAATGTTCCTACAAGTACCCCTCTTCAACAGATACCAGAACTGCAATCAATAAGTTCAACTGTCACAGGAAATCCATTCTCACAAGCCAATTACTCAACTGGAATCTCATCTATTAGTGGAAGTCACAATCCTTTTCATATGAATAATGGGTTATCAAGAACTACATCTATGCTGGCTGTCCCTAATTCTCACTCAACAGGTTCTATGAACCCATTCAGTAATAGCAACATGGTTATGAGTCCAGTTTCAATCAATAGTGATATTAGTAGTTTTTCAGCTAGCGTCAATAATGCATCAGCATATACTCCCTCTGGATCGATGAACCCTTTCGCATCACCACAAATACAACTGGAAACGCAACAACAACAGCCTATTAAGATGCAACCTACTTTTGGAGGATTAGAAAATTTACCTACTGTTCCTGTATTCCCAGAGACACAGAAACAACATCATCAAGATATGTTGATGAATAACGCACAGGCTCAATTGCATCTGGCAAAGAATCAAATTGCTTTCCAACATCAATACACTGGTGGTTTTCAACTGCAGAATCATCAACAATTGGCAGGTCTGTACAATCCGAACTCGGCTAGCTTGATTTAAGCAAATATTTGCTATTAGTTACATATACTAAAATAATAGTTATAAGATCAAGATATAAATATATATATATATAAATCTAGATCATTTTATCACACATATTTTAGAAAACGTATATATATATATAAACTTTCGGGAAAAATACACAAATAAATAAATAAATATAAAACTTCAAATGTGGTTATAAATTTCTAATATTTCACGCGTAAATTACATTGAACACCTCAACTTCCAATATTGTCAAATATATTTATGAAAAATATACAATTAAAACGCATTACAAGATATTAGAAAATAAAGAAATTGAGCCCAAATAAAAAACAATTCAAATAATCAGAAAACAAAAAAAAAAAAAGTAGTTAGCTTTCTATATAACATGGAAACTTGAAAGATGACATATGTCTTTCACTCATATCTACAATTGAAACATGACATTGGACCATACTCACCATTGAAACAACATAATCCACATAAAATTTTCTTGCATCTAGAACACAGGTGTTCCTCGATTTCGAAATTTCTACTATGGCATCTCAGATTTTGCCTAAGTGGATGGCTGATCAATTCATTACACACCTGACATCTCAATTTATCTATATATGACCCCGTCGTAAGAATGTCAATTTGAGATACACCTTTCAGAGTATTATGGTAGCTTGTCGAACTATGCAGATCCATATTGTTTACTAACTCATTATATCCATCGCTATTTTCATGCATTTTAACATCTGCAGATGCAGAGACAGGTACTGAAGAAGACCGTCTTCTTGGAAAAGAGACTGCCCAGAATGGTTTCTGATGGTAATTCATATTCATTTTTCTAATTTCGGCTTCTTGTTCATCAATATTTAAGTCGTCGTCATCATCATCATCCTCTTCATATACCAAATCAGTGATCTCTTTACTAAATTTCTGAAAATACTCACGCTGTCCCCGGATCAACATCTCTGATGTTTTTTCTAAAAAAAAATACATATTAGTAATCAGTATGCTTGCACTAAAAGAACTAAAACAAAACTTACCATGATAAGGTGACAGGATCACTTTCATTCTTCTTCTCTTGATTTTTGTTTGTCCCAGTTGGCCATTATCATTTCTATTATGTTGACTAATCGAACTTGCATGTTTCATCAGCAAAGTATTATTGCCACATAGGGGAAAGTCTTCGTTTTGTTCTTGTTCAAAAGATCTTTTATTGCCATTACTACTACGAATAAAATTAAACATTATTCCAAGATTCTCCTCTTGCTGTTCGAATAAGAATGTGTTAGGTGAGCTTTGGGTAAAATTCTCGACTGTGTTACTGGATTTGTTGCTAATATTGTTGCTATGTATGATATCAAAACTATTCCATGGAACATTCGGCATTTTGTTTCAAATAATTGCGATTGATCTGCTGATAATGATGATAAGCGATAATAATTATAAGTTCTTGTTAAACAATCATTAGTTTTAGTTGTTGTACTTTGCAAAAAATCTTAGTGACTTTTAGTTGAATTTTTCATCCTTACTGCCTTTTTTTCCAACTTTCTTTCTCATTTTTTTTTCATTATTGGGCGCACAAAAAGAGTCTAGTTTAGCACAAGTTAAGCTTATTTGGCAGTGATCACCATGTTTTTACGCGTCAGTAACAAAATCAATTTTCATTGTTGTTATGGCAATTCAGAAAAAACTAAACAATATGTTACATATATATAGCATAAAGTACAAAACAGTAAATACATAACCTAAAAGTTGCTTGGATACTTAAAATCAGTTAATTCTTGGAAATTCTCTTTGATATTTCTAACAGAAACGAATCTTGACAAAATATTACCTGAACCCGATTTATCATTTGTACCACTAGCTCTAGAACCACCAAACCACTGCTGGCCAACAACAGCACCTGTACACTTATCATTAATATAAAAGTTTCCTGCGCTGTATCTCAAACTTTCTTGAGCGAGATTGATTGCAGCGCGATCTTTAGCAAAAATTGAGCCTGTCAATCCATATTCATTCGCAGTATCAACTTTAGTCAATATGTTATTGAAATCTGTACTATCATACTTATGAACTGTTACAATAGGACCAAAGAATTCTTTCTTAAAAAATTGATGATCAATGTTGGTTGTCTCTATGATGGTAGGCTCAACAAAATAGCCTTCTGATTTATCATAATTACCACCATATATGATTTGTAATTCAGGATCAGATTTAGCTTCCTCAATAACTTTGACCAATTTATTAAAACTTGTTTCATTAATAACAGGTCCCATAAAATCTTTAAAACCGTCATGTGTAGAAGTATTACCTTGTGTGATAGTGGCAACATTTCTAATCAAAATGTCCATGAATTCATCGTAACATTTATCCGAGATATACACCCTTGAGGTAGCAGAGCACTTTTGACCTTGATACTCAAATGATCCTCTTAAAGTTGAAAGAGCCGCATGGACCAAGTTGGCAGATTCATGAATGACATGGAAATTTTTACCACCAGTTTCACCAACTACACGTGGATAATCCTTGTATCTTCCGTCAGCAATACCAGCACCAATTTTTCCATATAATTGTCTGAAAACTGCTGTTGAACCTGTGAAATGCAAAGCTGCAAAATCTTTATGGTTAAGAGCAACATCAGTGACTTCTATCGGATCTCCAGGAATAAAATTGATAACACCTTGAGGTAATCCTGCTTCTTCCAAAATATTTAAAAATAAATAGTTGGATAAAAGAGCCATGTTACTTGGTTTCCAAATAACTGTGTTTCCCATCAAAGCTGGAGCACAAACCAAGTTAGAAGCAATTGCCGTAAAGTTGAAGGGAGTAACGGCATATACAAAACCTTCCAAAGGTCTGTATTCAGCACGATTCCATACACCTTTACTTGCCTTGATTGGTTGTTGCTGATATAAATTTTCGGCGTATTTAACATTGAATCTTAAAAAGTCATTAAGTTCACCAATAGAGTCTATTTCAGCTTGGAACACGTTTTTCCCTTGGCCAAGCATAGTAGCAGCTAATAAATCATAACGATATTTAGTTTCAATCAATTCAGCAGCTTTAAGAAAAATGGCTGCTCTGTCATCCCATGAGTAATTCTCAACCCAGTTTTGTTTAGCAGCTAAAGCAGCATCAATTGCTTGTTGAACACCGGCAGCTGTAACACTATTTGCAGAAGCTAATTCTTGTGTGTGCTTTGCAGGATTGACTTGACTAATTAAGGAATCGCTGACAGATTCATGATTAGCATAAAGTCGTTCACCATTTATCACGAGTGGAATCTTTAAAGATTGGTTATTATCAGTTAGCTTATTGATAGAATTTCTTAATAAATCCCATTGGATAGAGTCTTTAGCAAACAAATTGTTTGGTTGATTTTCGGTGGCATACGCTGGAATTTTTGAGACAGATAACTGACTCAAATGTCTTGCACGACTAACAAGAGCATAACTCTTTCGAGATGCAAAGCTTGATTGTCTTAAGGAAAACATAATCTATATATTTTTCTTTTTGATATAAAAAATTTTTTGTACAAATAGCAATAAATAAAAAAGTTAATGTCACAAAATAACACTCAAACTAGATAACCCAAAAAATTCTGATAAAAATGTAACAAGAAATCAAAGTGATTCAAAAAATAAGAAACGAAGCCTAATAACTTTTCTAATTAAATTATAACCACGATAAAACAGCGGTGTTTTGTTTCCTAAAAGGAAGATAATAATAATAATACAATTAAAAAAACGAAGGAAATCAAGGTAAATTTATATTGTCATTAATACATTGATTCTCTAGGATAACTTTTCGCTTATTATTGCTGTGAAAAAGTCCATGTACTGGAACACAAATTCCGCACATTTTGGCTTAATTTATTTGTGGAGAAAACATATTAAAAAAAATGAAAAAAGAAAATAGCTTATCGGTTATGCCGTATGAATTTATACTATGAGCTCTGTTTAAAATACGGTTATGTGCGCATGTTCTTGTTTATGGTTATGAGACATTGCTTTTATCATCTGTCTACATGTTTTACTTTTTTGATGTCTTAAAAACTGAATCTCTTTTTTTTTTTTTTTTGCAATTTAAAAACGAAGTCACTTTAGTCAATTCGTCTCATATCTGTTTTCGTACTATCACAAAAGGAAGGCAAGCATTTCCCGATCCAATATGCAGAATGCATAGAAAAAAGAAACGTAACCCACGAAATCTATTAAGCTGAAAACAAAAAGAAAAAATTTTAATGCATGGACACGAGCAAGATACTTGATTAAAGCATCATCGCTAAATCCATCATTTGAACAGCTCGGTCTTTCAAATTCATAAAACAGTTCACACATGTTTTACAGAATAATATTATACAGTACATAATATAACACAGATCAAACATTTTGTTTCTCAAATATCATTCATCAGATTCTGCAACTAGCGTCAAATACTATGAATCACCACCTTACCATTGGTTTATTGGCTATCTTGGCTTCCACAGCTATCGCTGATTCTCCACCTGCTTGCTTGTTGGCTTGTGTTTCTAAAGAAACTAAAAATAGTGATCAATATACCTTGAACCAAAAGTCACAAATTTGTTCTAACTTGGGATCCAAAATCGTAGATTGTTTGAATTCTGCTTGTTCCGATGCAGACTCTGCTATTTCCTATTTCAAGAATACCTGCGGCAATGACTTCAGTAGTGAAGACTCCTCATCTTCTAGTTCATCTTCATCGGCTTCCAGTTCTTCTTCCAGTTCTGTAGTTACCATTTCCTCTTCTTCTTCTTCTTCTTCTTCTTCTTCTTCTTCCTCTTCTTCTACTTCTTCTACTTCCTCTTCTTCTACTTCTTCTACTTCCTCTTCTTCTACTTCCTCTTCTTCTATTTCTTCCTCTTCTTCTATTTCTTCCTCTTCTTCTACTTCCTCTTCTTCTACTTCCTCTTCTTCTACTTCCTCTTCTTCTACTTCCTCTTCTTCTACTTCCTCTTCTTCTACATCTTCAAATTCTGATGGTGATAGCTCCAAGTCAACATTGAAATCCATCACCTCGACTTCAGTAAAATCTTCATCAAATGAACCAACCACTACACTGGCAGTTATCCAAACAAGCACCATTGAATCACAAGCTACTAGTTCGTCTAGTACCAGTGAAGCCAATGGAGCTGTCTCACAATCCATTAACAGTGTTGGTAGCTTAGTCTTACTTGCTGCCGCATTTCTTTGCTAAATTGACTATTTATTTAGTTTAGTAATTGCTGTTTAAAATTTTTTCTCTGTCCTCGTGTTTGTCTTCTGTTTTTTATTCTTTCCGCTGTTTTTTAGTTTAATTTTTATTCTTTCATTTTTTTATACTTTATGCGATCAAAATTAATACCAAGCTTTATACATTCTTCAACTGAGAAAAATTAATAAAAGACAAATACTGAACTTCCCTAAATTAAATGGCCCTTGTGTGTATGTGAAATTATGCTGAAGCTAGCATCTAGAAATATTAAATATACTTTTCTTGAAGTTGTGTAATTATGCAAAATAATACTAGCAGTTAGTTTCATTCGTTATTTAGGTATGTAAACATGAGTAATAATTTGACCGAAATAATACTATATAGTAAAATAATAACTAATAAATAATCATTCTATAGAATACATTTAAACAATACTCGTTCTTCTTCTTTAATTTATTTGTTATCTTATCAAAAGCTGGATTATCTTTATAATTGAACCTTCCTTCTAACTTCTTTAATGCGGTGTTATTCTCTTGTATTTTGTCATCACTTTTTTTTTCACTGTTTTTTTCCTGATAGCATATCTACCACCTTATTAATACTTCCAGAATTATAAATTATCTCAATATCGTAATCAGTTAATATATAAAGTCATCTCAGTATACGTATGTAAGTCCTTTTTTATTTTATTAGATATGACAACGAGATGTGATGGCTACATACTTTAAATTTGTAACGAACTAGTTCTGTTAAGTCAGTATTACTACTCAACATCTACAATTTACGCTTGTGAAATAACCCTCACAACCATTATCTTCCTCTAGAATGTTTTTATCTCATCTGCATATGACAAATAAGATCCTTAAAAGTGAACCATCACTTTTAAGTGATCTTCCTAAGATTGTAATACAAATAGAAGGGCAAACCGCTACTGATCAATGAAATATGATATATAGTTATTAAATAAGAACCAAGCACCTAATGAAATATTCATTTATGTTAATTATAATAAATAGCCCTTATGGCCAAGTTGGTAAGGCGCTACACTAGTAATGTAGCGATCCTCAGTTCGAATCTGAGTGAGGGCACATTTTTTTTAAATGTCAAAACTACCGTGGTTGATTTGTTTTAGATTGTTGATTTAATAATCCATTTTATTTTTTCTTGTAACTATTTTCCGTGTAAGCTCATTGGCAAAATGAGAATATCAACACTCACCATCTCGTTGAACTATTGCTTCAAGAATACGGCTATATACAATATTAGACCAATCGGGAGAAAATGCTTGACGCAACATACAGTGTAGACTCAACGAAGTCCTTCATGGTGGCTATGGAGAAAATGGCCACTGCTTTGCAATCGGTAGACGTGAAGTATGAAAGTATAACAATACCAGAAATTGACAAGGAAGACAGCCGATATTTGAAGGATAGGTTGAAAATATTTGTAAGAGAATTTCAAACTATTAAGAAAGTTGCTGTTGATATTAACGAACAAGATGTTGATTCATCGTTTGAGAATTCATCTGATTCCGAAAATGATGATATTTTTGATCAAATTACTACCAAGATTTGCAAGATTGAGGAAAATAAGAAGTTGAATGATGGATTCGAATTAGCAAGCACAATATTGGATTTGTTAGAACTGCAACTGTCCGATGAAGAGATCCAGTCACTATTATTTGATTTGCTAGGTTTTGAAGAATTTGATTTAATATCCGAGTTGATTCAAAAAAGAAAAAGAATCATAGATGCGAAAAACGGAAGTTTCAAGGAAAATAAGAATAGAAATCGATTAATGAAATCATATTTTTTATCAGAAGAAGAAAAGGCTGAAATGTATAGAAGAAACATGGAAATAGCAAAAAATGCAGAAATTCTCCCCAAGGAATATTCGGCATCTCAGCGAAAATATCCTCATGTATATCTGTCAGATTCTGATTTTAGTGCTAACATCTTAGCTTTTGGCAAGAAATTATTGCTTCCACCGGGTTCTACAAGAGAAAATTATGGCAATTACGAAGAAGTAATTATTCCCAATAATACATCCCATAAAAATTTTGAATTTTCTACGGAATTAAGACAAATTCAAGACTTGGATTATTTGTGTATCGGAACATTCAACGGCTATAAAGCATTGAACAAGGTGCAAAGTTTGGTATATCCTGTAGCGTATGAGAGTAATGAAAACATGTTGATTTGTGCTCCTACAGGTGCTGGTAAAACTGATATAGCAATGCTAACTATTCTTCACACAATTTCGCAATTTATGCTACAAGACTTATCTGAGACTGGTGACATACAGATAGATATTGATTATAATGATTTCAAGATTATTTATATTGCACCCTTGAAGGCTTTGGCTGCAGAAATTGTTGAGAAGTTTTCAAGTAAATTGAGGTGGCTAAACGTTCAAGTTCGCGAATTAACTGGTGATATGCAGCTAACGAAAACGGAAATTTTAAATACGCAAGTAATTGTGACTACTCCAGAAAAGTGGGATGTTGTAACAAGAAAAGCAAGTGGTGATGACGAATTAGTATCTAAAGTTAAATTACTTATTATAGATGAGGTTCATTTATTACATGAAGACAGAGGTTCTGTTATTGAAACATTAGTTGCAAGAACACTTAGGCAAGTTGAAAGTACTCAGTCTATGATCCGTATTATTGGCTTATCTGCTACTTTACCAAACTTTGTGGATGTATCAGATTTTTTGGGCGTAAATCGTGATGTTGGAATGTTTTATTTTGATCAAAGTTTCAGACCAATTCCGTTAAGACAAGAAATAGTAGCAGTTAGACAAAAGGCTGGAACAAAAGAAAGCAGAACTGCCTTGGATGAAATGTCGTACAAAAAATTGGTAGAAAGCTTGAGGGACGGGAATCAAGTGATGGTGTTCGTACATTCAAGAAAGGAAACGACAAACACAGCAAGAACTTTTATATCGTTTTCCAGAGGAGAAGGTGATGTATCGTTGTTTGATTGCAGATCTTCTGAAAGATATGAATATTTTGCTAAAGAAGTTTCCTTGAAGAGTAGGAATAAAGATCTAAAAGAATTGTTTAGCGGAGGTTTTGGTATTCACAATGCAGGTATGTTAAGATCAGATAGAAATTTAGTTGAAAAAATGTTCGCCTCAGGTTCAATTAAGGTGCTTGTTTGTACTGCTACTCTTGCTTGGGGTGTCAACTTGCCTGCTTCAACAGTTATTATTAAGGGTACTCAAGTATATAATTCTAAACAAGGTGGTTTGGTAGATTTAGGTATTTCTGATATTATTCAAATTTTCGGTAGAGCTGGTAGACCTCAGTACGAAAAGTTTGGTACAGGTATTTTATGCACCACTACAGATCGAATGGATCATTACTTAAGTTTGCTCACTCAACAACACCCTATTGAATCTAAATTAGCAGCGAAATTAGTAGATAACTTAAACGCTGAAATCTCTTTAGGTACTGTAATGAATATTGATGATGGGGTAAGGTGGTTAGGCTATACATATTTGTTTGTTCGAATGAGGCAAAATCCATTTACTTATGGTTTAGATTGGAAAGATTTGCAATCTGATCCTCAACTAGTTGGCAAAAGAAGAGAAATGATCGTCACAGCTGCCAGAAGACTTCACACTCTACAAATGATTGTGTTCGACGAAAGATCTTCATCTTTTATATCTAAGGATTTGGGAAGAATTGCTTCAGACTTTTATCTTTTAAGCGAAACTATAGAGATTTTTAATAAAACTTTGAATTCGAAGGCCACGGAAGCAGACATTATTGCATTGATTAGCTTCAGCAGCGAGTTTGATAATATCACATCCAGACAGGAAGAAGAAAAAGAGTTAAAAAAGTTGCAAGATGAAGAATCAAAATGTCAAGTTGCAGGTGAGTTCGGATCATCTCAAACTAAAACAAATATTTTATTTCAATCATACATTTCTAGAAGTCCAGTCAAAAATTCAGCATTGATTTCTGATATGAATTATGTTGCCCAAAATTCAGCTAGAATTTGTCGCGCATTGCTATTTATTGGTATCAACAGGAAGTGGGGTGCCTTCAGTAGATTAATGTTGAACCTTTGTCAAAGTATTGATAAACAGATGTGGTATTTTGATCATCCATTAGCTCAATTCGATCTCAATGAACATCTTCTTAGAACTATTAGAAATAAAAATCCATCAATAGATACATTGAAAGAAATGGAAATCAATGAATTGGGTGATTTCGTTCACAATATGTCACAAGGGAAGAAATTAGCAAAAATTGTGGATAAGTTTCCAAACCTCTTTTTGGATTCTGAAATTTTTCCTATCACAGCTAACGTTATGAGAGTTAAAGTCATAGTTGATTCTGATTTTATTTGGGATAAGCAGTATCATGGTAACATTCAACTGTTTTGGATTTTTGTGGAATCAGATAAAAGTTCTGCGTTGCTTCATTTTGACAGATTATTACTTAATCAAAGGAATTATCGGATTCAGCATACACTTGACTTTATGATCCCGCTTTCTGAACCCTTACCATCCCAAATAATTGTAAGTGCCATGTCAGATACTTGGATTGGCTCCGAAACTTGTCGTACCGTTTCATTTCGTCATTTAATCCGACCTTCAAATGAAACAACTACTTCTAAGTTATTAAAATTACAACCGCTACCTATTACCGCTTTACATAATCCTGAAGTTGAGGCAATTTATTCCAAGAAATTTAATTTTTTTAATGCTATGCAAACTATGGTCTTTCATTCCTTGTACAATACTAACTCTAATGCATTTATTGGTTCTCCAACCGGCTCAGGTAAGACGATAGCTGCTGAAATAGCTGTTTGGCATGCTTTGAGGGAACATTCAAAATCCAAAGTTGTTTATATTGCACCTATGAAGGCTTTGGTAAGAGAACGAGTTGATGACTGGAGAGAAAAAATTTGCAAAAATACTAATTATAAATTAGTGGAATTGACCGGTGACTCTACACCAGATGCTGGTGATGTTAAGAATGCCTCTATTATTGTCACTACACCTGAAAAATTTGATGGTATTTCGAGAAATTGGCAATCCCGAAAGTTTGTGCAACAAGTTTGTTTAGTAATTATGGACGAAATACATCTATTGGCCAGTGATAGAGGACCAATTTTGGAAATGATTGTAAGTCGGATGAATTACATTGCGTCAACCACAAAGCAACCAATCAGATTATTAGGAATGTCCACAGCGGTTTCCAATTCTTTGGATATGGCTAGTTGGTTAGGTGTTAAAAAAGCACTCTTCAACTTTCCTCAAGCGGTTAGACCTGTTCCTTTGAAAATGTACATTGATGGATTTCCTGATAACTTGGCCTTTTGTCCGTTAATGAAAAAAATGAATAAACCAGCATTTGTTGCAATTAAACGACACTCTCCACAGAAACCCGTTTTGATTTTTGTAGCATCTAGGCGTCAAACTAGACTTACAGCTCTCGACTTAATCCATTTGTGCGGCATGGAGGATAATCCCAAACGATTCTTGAAAATGGATGAAGACGAATTAGAGTCAAGCATTAAGGATATAAAAGATGAAACTTTAAGATTATCTTTGCAATTTGGCATTGGCTTGCATCATGCAGGTTTAGTCGATAGTGATCGTAAAATTTCGCATAAGTTATTTGAACAGAATAAGATACAAATTCTAGTAGCTACTTCTACGTTAGCATGGGGTGTTAATTTGCCTGCCCATTTGGTAATAATTAAAGGTACTCAGTTTTTCGATGCTAAAATTGAAGGATACAGAGATATGGATTTAACGGATGTTCTTCAAATGATGGGACGAGCAGGTAGACCTGCCTTCGACACTAGCGGTATTGCAATTGTGTACACCAAGGAAAGTAAAAAGAATTTTTATAAACATTTTTTGAATATTGGATTCCCTGTTGAGTCATCGTTACACAAGGTTTTAGACGATCATTTGGGTGCTGAAATTTCATCTGGAACAATCAAAACACAACAAGATGCATTAGATTTTCTTTCATGGACATTTTTATTTAGAAGAATTTATAATAATCCTACATATTATGGGATAGAGGACACTTCTGATACCGGTGTATCATTATATTTAACGGATTTAATAGATAGTTCCATTCGAAACCTCAATGAATCAAGATGCGTGAAAGTTCGGGATAATGGAAATAACGGTGTTCTTTTGTCACCTACACCATTTTTGCATATTGCATCATATTATTATATTTCACACAATACTATAAGAACTGCATTAAATAATATGACTAGTAGTACGAGCTTCAAAGATTCCCTAAAGATTTTATCTATGGCATTTGAATATAATGAATTACCCACAAGACATGGTGAAGAACTTATAAATTCTGAATTATCAGATAATTTGAGGTATTCAGCGTTAGACTCTTTTGATTCAGAATATGAAATTTGGGATCCTCATGTAAAGGCATTTTTATTGATTCAGGCATACATGAGCAGAACTGCATTGCCAATAACCGATTATGTTCAAGATACGGTAACTGTAATGGATCAAGCATTGAGACTCTTGCAGGCTCTTATAGATATCGCAGCAGAATTGGGATACTTGAAAACAGTATTAAATTTTATAAACTTGATGTATGGTGTAAAACAGGGTCACTGGTATGATGACGACCCTGTATATAATTTGCCTGGATTTAACATAAGAAAAATTTCAAAGAGCAACGCCGAAAAAAGTGATCACTCAGAAAAAAGCGAGAAGAGGTCATGCCAACGCAGAATATTTAATGATCATCTTAATTTGAATTCTATTGGTTCTATGAATATCCAGGAATTGAAAAGTTTGAAAGAATTAAAAGACAATCATGATATAGCTTCTTTTATTAGAGTTGCTTCGACATTACCTACAGGGGAGATTATTATTAAAAATACTGATGATAATAAAATAGAGATTATTATCGAACACCATAACATACCATTAAATCAAAACTTCAAGGTTTATTGTTCCAAATACCCAAAAGTTCAAAAGGAATGTTGGTTCTTTACGATTTGCAGTCTAAAGACAAATACGCTTTACGCATTGAAAAGAGTTATGCCTAGGTTTGTGGATAGCCATGACAAAAAGGGGAAAGTTATCGCTTCCTTAGATATTCCTAATTGCATAAAAGGTAAAGGTGAATTAGACATACTTTGTGTCAATGATGCTATTCAAATTAGTTATTCACGAAAACATAAATTTTAGTCGAATCGGTACTAATTTGTGAAATACATAGTGATAAATTTCTGAAAAATGAAAATAAAAACATCAAGTCTATTATACACAGACCTATATATAATTCATAAAATTCTACTCAAAAAAATCATCATCATCATTAATACCAATATTGTTAGCTTCTTTGCTGTTGATAACATTACCTACCTCCTTGATTCTATCTGGTTCAGCAACGATCACCGAGTTTTGGGCTTCTTCAATCAACTTATTGACATCAACGTTATTGGACAAAATATCTTTTAAAGAAATAAGAATTTTTCCAGAAGCAGCTTTTTCTCTAATAGATTTCTTAATTATCTGTCTCTTTTCCTCTGTTTTTTGAAGTTGTTTCTTGAATTTTTCGTTCTCTATACCTTCTTCTTTTGGATACAATGAAATATATTTTTGATCTCTTGGAAAATTTACAACATAGAGTAAATCTACTTCAGCATGATTCAATTTCTTTTTTAACTTTTTTAGTTCCTTTTTGTCTACCAGGGACGTTCTATCTTTGTTACTTAATAAATCATATTCTTTTGCAATTTGTTTATATTTTCTTAACGCCTTTTTCTTCTCAAAAAATCTCACCATGTGGTATTTTTTGGAGTACTTCTGTGATGTCTGTTTAACTTGAGTAGCTTGCAATTGTATATTTATAGCTTGAAGAGCCTTTTGTTTTTCTAATTTCAAATCTGCTGGTAGGTCTATTTTTTTTAACAACCGTTCAATATCTCTCTTTCTCTTTTTCAACTTGGCAGAAGATGTATCTGAAGATTGTTTATTATTGTTCACAGCTTGTTTTTTAGAAGCTTTATTACTTTCTTGTATTTCAGCCATTTTTCAATTTGAATTTTTGGGTAATAACTAGAACCTGAGAATATCTAAAAGTACTAAGAATGAAAGATTATGTACAATCTAATGGTAGTTCAATATTAAAGAATTTCACTAGTAAGTATATATAAATATATAGTAATAACACTTTTTTTCATTTTAGCAGAGAAGAGATAGATGAGATGATACACGCACTTCAAAAGTTTACTGGATTCTTATGTATTCTGAAGGTTAAGTTCATCAATATGTAATTGTCACATTTATTGTATATGAAAGATCAACCATATCTGAATAAAATATTTCCCTATTTCTTCTTTTCGAACCCAGTGTTGAAAAATGAATAATTAATAACATCATTTTATAATTTTATTGTAATCAATAATGATTATTTAATTCAAAATTTCATTTGTGTTTTCTTACATCCGAATCTAGTTATTATTATACGAAATTATTATTTACGGGTTTGAAACTCTCTAATCATTTTATTGTTTGTTTATTTTAATATTTCTTTAACCAAAGATTTGATAGTGCTACATATATAAATAAGTTACCTAACAATATGTTACGATCTCTATTATTTTTAAATGGCTTTTTAATCCTTCAAGTAAATTAATCATTCAACAACAACATTCCCCATGAAATAAGAAAATACTAATTCTGACTATCCTATCTCACAAATAATATTTGAGTAAACAATTTTTTTTTTTGCAATTTCCATAACCTTCAATAAGTTGAAGTTGTACTACATACATTAGCTAATCAAATTATTTCTGGTAAACAAAGAAATGATCTCTTTTCCATCCCGTTATATATTTGCCAGACCAATCTATTTGTAAAATAATGAAAGGAATATATATATTATAATTAAAATAATAATATATATGAAATGAGCGCGAAGGCATTGATTTGCAAAGAAGTCAAACTAAACCGATAAAAATAAATATTGATAGAAGTAAAAAAAGTCTGCGCAAATTAAAATGATACAAAATTGCATTATGTTATTGTTCCAAACTAGGTATCTGATCTGGATTTTATTTAACGAACTTCTTTTTTTTTTTTTTTTTTGAAAGAAAAAAGAAAAGAGCAGAATGTTTCTTCGTTTTTTCTCATTCATGCAAATCTCGAAAGTTCAAAACAAATTAAAGAATTATGTAGACAGAATATGACCTGCTTTATTTATTTTGAATTTCTACGGTTTGAATAGATATTTTATGTAAGATGTTGTATAAGAGACTAAGATTCTGATGTAATTAGCTATGAATAGTCTACTTTTTTTTTTGCACAATTATGCAAATGTGGTAGTGGATATAATTAACTTCCAAATTTGGAAATACATGATGAAAATTAAAATGTGCGTATACAGAACAAGAATAAAACAACAATAAAAAAACCTGGGGTTATTAATTCATATATAACAGTTGCTCTTGCATCTTTGCATTTATTAGTATTAGCAATAATATTAATAAAGAATGTATCAGGTTTTAGCAACTTATATTATGAAATTACATTTCGAAATTAGATTTAGTTTAAATATACTCAAAAATTTTGTTAAAAATTTTTTTTTAAAATTTATTTTACAAATGTTGTAAAGTATTGTTTGTTTTATGAGTTTCAATCATCTTTGTATCTCATTTGTTACAAAAATTTCAATAAACAACTTAGAAATAAAAATTTAATTATGACCAGATTTGAGGCAAATAAAATTTTAAGTGGCTTTGTTTTATTATTATCAGGTTTTGGTACCTTGAAATATCTTGTTTTTGGTCGCCGAATCTTAAATGATGATGACCCTTTTGATATTGGAATCACACCTTTCACTGCGAACACATTCATGCTAGTAATCTTCTGGATAATCATGTACATCTTGCAAGTGGTATTTTGGCTTAAATACATCTCAGTTGATGGTAGTACGAATTTTTTCTCTAGAGACTGTCAAGTAGGTAATCACTTTACATTGTTCAATCTTTTGAATTTTCTCTGGGCATTTTGCTTCAGTAGACAATGGTTCATAATCTCTGAGATACTTGTTATTTGTAACCTTGTACAACTTACGTTTTCACTTTTTGTGAACAAGGCAAGCAAATATCGTGAGAGAATTGGAGATTTGTTGTTGATTCACGGTGCAACAGGAGCCCTACCTTACACATGGACTATTTACTTATTGTTTTGGAACGGTGCTGCTATGTTCGGTGTCCAAAAAGGATTATTTGCTAGAATCATTGCAAATATTATGATATGGAATATGTTGTTTATTCCGTTGATGTACGTGGCTTTGGATGGTGATTGGTTGATGGGGTTGGCTGGCAGTTACTTTCTGTTTGCCGTAGGTTTGAGTCAAATATTTACAAAGATATTTGCGCTACAATGGATTTTTGCCTTCATTATTAGTGGAGTGTTGTTTGTGATTTCTTTGACAACTGCTGCCACTGGTCCTGGAGCCCTCAATGAAGAACAGGAACCTTTGGTTGTATGATTTTGTTTTATTTAGACCGATGGGTCATTGATTACTTTCAAGTAGCAAAATTAATGCTTACTAATTAAACAACTCTTTTTTTTTTTGATGAAAGTAGACAATTTGAATTTTCATTTTGTACTTATTGTATATTGTTGTCGTAGAATCTTCTGATAAAAATATTGGTGGATAATCTTTTAATATTGGCTTTGAATTGGGAAATATCAATTTGAACACATCAAAAACAAATGGCATTGATGACACATAAACGATCAATGCTCCATCCATTATATACCATGTGTAAAGCTTAAAAAAATATTTAAATGATACATGAAATATAAATATGTTACTAATTGGCCAATACACTAAGTAAAGCTTAAGTACTTATACAAATAACAATAGTGATAGGAAATATACATATTAATATATATCTTGATCTGCTGATTGATTCAATGGTGAACAAGGACAGAATGCTCAATATATAATGGAAAGCTGCACCGATTGTTAAATAGTACTGTCGTGCGCATACTAAAAATGTATGTTCCTTCTTTGAGCGTGTTTTCTGATCCACGAGAAAAGAAAAGATTTTTATTAACAACACACCATTCATCATCACCCACTTGAATACTTGAATATTGTAATGCTATAAGCGTTATTGCAAGATACAAAAAATAAAATATTACAAAAACAAGAATATTTATCTGCTTCCCATTTTCTGGATTCTCTAGATACTGGCAAAAAAAAGAAGTGTATTATTTGTAGTAATAGCACCAACAGAAAAATAAATAACGGTTATTCGCTGATTCTTTTCCCACCCCCGTTCATTCATTGATCTAATTCCAAAATATCGAAATTTTCAATTATTAGTAGTAACAATAATTATCATTATAAATATATTTATAGATACATATATGTCTTGCTATATGTATATATATATATATAGGTAACTATTCTCTTCAAGTATTACAGTCTTTTCCAATGAGCTACTCCCAGAATCCTAACATTATCTCCACTTCGCAGGACAGTTTCCACGAAGATACTAATGGCAATAAAGGGAAAGGTAAAACTAAGATATCTATAAGTAATAAAAGCAGCAACGATAAAAATGATAACAATATTCATCGTCCAAGACAACATGTAGTACAGCAACAAGTTTTCACAAGTGGTGGCACTTCTTCGAGAAAACAGAAACTGGCACATACTTCTTCGACTTCTGATAATAAGAAGTCAGAAAGTGAATATCCAGAAAAAGAAGTAGTATCAACTTCTAATGAAGATGAGCCTGGTAGAGATAATTCTAGTAACAAGCGTCTTTCAACAATAACCACATCATCATATACAAGGAATAAGGAAAAGAAAAATTATGTTGGTCCTTGGAAATTAGGTAAAACCTTAGGAAAAGGTGCAACAGGCCGTGTCAGACTAGCAAAACATTCTGAAACAGGCAAACTTGCCGCAATTAAGATTATTCCAAAGGCCCTGTTTAGTAATTCTAAGAATAGTAATGATATAGAACGTGAAATTATCATCATGAAACTTATATCTCATCCTAATATTATGTCTTTACATGACGTTTGGGAAAATAAAGGCGAGCTCTACCTTATTCTTGAATATGTTGAAAAAGGTGAATTATTTAATTATTTGGTGAAGAAAATCAAGTTGAATGAAGATGAAGCCGTCCATTATTTTAAGCAAATTATAGCTGGCTTAAACTATTGTCATTCTTTCAATATCTGCCATCGTGATTTAAAGCCAGAGAATTTATTGCTTGATAGATATCATAACATTAAGATTGCTGATTTTGGAATGGCAGCGCTAGAGGTAACAAATAAAATGTTGAAGACAGCATGTGGATCTCCTCATTATGCATCTCCTGAGGTAGTTACTGGCCTAAGCTATCATGGTGGTCCTAGTGATATCTGGTCATGTGGTGTCATCCTTTATGCTCTTCTTACTGGAAGGCTTCCTTTCGATGATGATCAAATGTCAAAGCTACTTGCGAAAGTCAGATCCGGCATTTTCCGCACACCTAGAGATATGTCTACTGAAGCCAAAGATCTTGTGCGTAAAATGTTAACTGTGGATCCCAAGAAGAGAATTACAATGGAAGAGATTCTTGAACATCCATTATTACTTAAATATCAGGATAATAATTCTAATAGAAGAAGAAAATCACAACCTGCGGAGTCTCCTTTGCCAAAGGATATTATGAAAAAGCCTATCATGATGGAAAAAATTGATGTTGAGATCTTGAAAAACTTGCAAACTTTATGGCATGGAGAAAAAAAATCTAAAATAGTAATGAAATTGATGTCCAATGAAGAAAACTCTGAGAAATTGTTTTACTATTTATTATTGAAATATAGACAAGAGCATTCTGTTGGTGAAAATTCTGGAACTCATCTGAAATCCAAGAAAAAGACTGTTGTGCAGACTAATCAAGGGGAAATAACTGCTAGAGATTTAATAATGGAAAAGAAACTTTCTATGTCTAAAAATAAGTCATTGATATCAACAACTACGACAGACGAAGACGGAAATACAGTCACTCAGATTTCGAAGGAACCCTTATCAAAGACAGGAAGATTAAAGTCTAATTCTTACAAGAAACTTGCAAGCTCAAGATTTTCTATTACGAATAATGATTCCAAGATGCACGATTCTCATTCAAGATCCAGCAATCTTAATAGTAGCGCAAGCAATAATAATATCACTAACAAGACAACTTCAAGAGACCTTGAGGGCAACCTTCTTATTCCAGCTTCTACCTCCAGAAAGAGCATATCTTTTAATACCAATAGTAATACTTCTTCCAAGATGAAGTCGGCAAACAGCTTCAAGAATGTCAAAAGTAGTGGTAACTCTCCTCACAAAAATCACCACCAAAAAAGTCATATGCATGTCTCTCATTCTAGAAAGAATCTCTTTTCAAACAAACAGGCTGCTTCTAAATACATTAAAAGTCACATAGAAGGTCACAAAAATTCACATATCCATCAACTGCATAATGGCAGTGGTTTAACTAACTCGGAATCTACATCAAGTTTTGCATCGCCCGTTAAAAAGCAAAGAAAGTCCATTCAAGGAGAACCTCTAGTCAATAAGATCATTGATCAGTTTAATAGCAATGGCAGCACTACTTCAACTACAACTACATCTTCTGTTGCAAGCTCCTCAACATCAGCATCACATGCTGCTGCTGTTGCTGCTGCTGCCGAGCTTATTACTTTGAGGCCACGTCGTTCTGATGCAGCTACTAATAATAGTAAGAGAAGCTCTAATTATAAGCGAAAGTCTGCCACTTTAAAACTTTCTGAAATGTCAGCTTTGAATGATTACTATTTAAATACCGAAAAATATACGTATACTAATAATAAGGATGATGAAAATGAAAAGAAAAAATACTCAGCGACTATTTCTACTGATGAATTTGCTCTTTTATGTGAACTGTTTTTTTCTGGAAACACGAATACCACAAACAATCACAAATTGGAGAAAAATCAAATAAAAACATCTAAAGAAACTAGTGCCGCAGAGTTAGATGATAAGTTCAACATGATAATTTCACAATTGCCAAATTATGATGAACTAGCTAAGAAATATCATGATGAATTGACAAGACAAAGAGAGGAAAAGCTTCAAAAAGAGAAGGATGAAGTAGTTGCTAGGATGGACAAAATGGTTGAAGAACTTAAGTTAATGGCCCAGAAAACTAAACAATTAGAACTTGAGAACGAAAGATTAGTAAAGGAAAAAGAAGCTGAAATTCAAGAGAAGTTATTACAGAGAACCACAACTGCTTCAAGTGTTCATTCTAATTTGACGATTAGTACTAGCTTTAAAGAAAATAAGGAATCAGGAGAAGAAAACCAGCTAGTAATATCAAAAACAAAGAACAAAAGAAAGTCTGCATTAAGCATAAATTCTTCCGTACTAAATAACAATAAATCAGATGATCAACAACAAGAACCAACTGCATTCAGAGATGACTCCACCAAAAATACAAATAAGCATATTTTTACCTTCAATTCTAATAATTCAACTGGTTCAACGACACCAACAACGAAATTTAATTTCAATGTTGATAAAGCTGTTTTGGAATTTTCATCAGGCTTCAAAGATTCATCTTCGAAGGCTAAGTTTCCTTCTCCTCCTCATTCGTCAGGTGCATCTTCCAATGGAAATAATTCTCGTAAATCAAGTACTGCAGATATTGTGAAGATCATTTCTCCTGAGATGGTAGCTGGACTAGTTCCACAAAGAGATGCACCCAAACCTCCTTCTGTCGCAGCTAGCAAATCTACGTCGAATAAAGATATAGTTTCAACTAACGATCTAGCTGGGTCACCAAATAGTAAACTTCCTGTTTCCTTTGTTTCTAATAGTGAATCCAACAATACAATTGTTATACTGCAATCCTCTCAAGATGATAAAGAAGGCTTTTCAGATTCTATACCAAGTTCGAAGTCTGTGAGTACTGCTGTAATAGGTGAAATTATAAAGGAAAATGATAATCAACAAGCAAGCAATTTAACCAAAGAGTTAAGTAAGTCTACCATCCAAATTAAAAAGGAGGATAGTAAGACATCTCTTGGAAATCCAAGAAGTAACGCAATTACCAGTACAGTATCGAATCATTCCAATGTTTCTAATGCCACAATAACTGGTAACCAAGATGTTGCGAATATTGAGAAAACTGAAGTCTCTACAGTTGTTGAGTCTCCTGCGATCGACTTAGAGGATCCAAGAACTGCGGTCAAAAATATCATTGCTAGCCCTATTAGAAAATCGTCAAATTCTAGTCATAATAATTCTCCTAAAACACCAATCTCTCTAACAAGTGGTAATCCATTAATGATGGCCAGCACTACAGCTTCAAAAAAATCAGCTACTACAATGGTTTTGACTGAATCTGTTTTTGCAAGTAGTAATGCCAGTAAAAATACCTTGAATAGTGATGATCATGGAAGTTCAAGAACAGACGTGGAATCTAAACATTCGAAATCTCCTTCAGTTACCACTGCTTCGATTACTACAGCGAATCCAAAGACTAAGCAAAGCTGGTTTTCTAAGGTTATTAATAACTTTGTCTATAGCGGAGGATCACAAAACAGTAATAGTGACGACGAGGTAAGCTATGATACTTTCTTACTTTTAGAGGATGTTCAAGTTTTGATCCGTAATTCTTTGAATGTCAGATTGAAAGAAGGAAGTCTTACTAAAATCAAATTCGAATCAATAGGTATTGTTACAGTTGTTCCTGCGAAATTAGCCGGTGGAAGATCGTTGAAAGTGAGAATTAATATTTCTCCACTGAAAGGTTATAAAAGCAATTCTGATAATTATGTTAAGAATACTAAAGATCAAAAAGTGTTAAATAGTAAGAAAAAGACGTGTGTAACTGTTCTTCGAGAGAAAGGGTCAGCTAAAGCCTTTAATAAGATGTGTCAAGCTATTCAGGTTAACATCAGTAATGAAGAAAGTCAATTCAGAACAAGAGAATCACGGTTGACCTAATATGAGTAAAATGTGAAGCGAAGAACAATTTCTATTTTCTTTCTTTTGTGTTTTGTATTATTTTCAACATTTATCTCCCTTATAATATATATATTATATTTATTGTTCACTTATTGTTTTTTACTAAAAAGGAAACATATGTACAATTTCATAATAGCAATCATTCATTCATTTACCTCAAATAAATATCCTCACTCAAGTATCATTTTTTTTTATTAAAGATTACAAAAAAAAAAAAAAAAAAAAAAAAGAAAATAGAAAAGAATCTATTAATTCCTGGATAACATTGTTTTACAAATGTACTTGAGGAAAGATTTTTTTAGTTCTAGCTCCTGGATTGTTTAGTAGGAATTGCTATACATAACCGGCATCTTACTCTATTGTTAGAGAAGAGAAAACGAAACTTAACCATGTTTTCTAATAATTCTTACTTCTTTAAATGATCTACTTTCAATTATTATAATCTAGAAATTATTATAATCTAAAAGTTATTATGCTTAACAAATTTTATGTGTTATCTTTTTATAGTTAACTTAATATTTTAGCCTGATGTCGTGCAAAAATATTTCTGTAATACACATATAGTCTTTTTCCTAAAAAAAAATTAGTACATGAAGTCTCTATGTTTAGTTAGATTTAAATTTCGTAAAGCTTACGCAAAAATGATGGAAACATTTCAACATGAGTAAACTTGTTTGTATGTTATTCAATTACAAACTTAATTGATATTATATATTGAAAGTCGTAATAATTATCACCATTATTATAAATATTTGTTGGAGGATATGCTACATGAAAGTAACACGTTGAAGAACAGAAAACAGAGTAATAGAAGCGAAGAAGAATCTCTTGAGGATAACCAAAAGGATAACTGTGAGATACCCAGAATATCTGATACATATCTTGATGACATACTCTCTGGTCCCTTACTTCTTTTTTATCTTGTGATATTGAGAGTGATTAATGCTTTGACTATATGTACGTTTTTCCAACCTGACGAATACTTTCAATCTTTAGAACCTGCGCATCAATTCACGTACAAATTTGGGGAGGTAACTTGGGAATGGACAAGTAAATTGAGGTCGTTCAATTATCCGATGTTATTTCATCTTTGTTTTTTGGTTAGCGATTATTTGGGTTTTGGAACTTTGGGAGTTGTACTTTTACCTAAAATATTGCAAGGTGCTATATCAGGTTTAAGTGAATACTATCTCTACTTGTTTGCGCAAAAGGTATTTGGTGGTAAAAACCAGGTTATACCAATGGTTGTACTATCGTTGAGCATTATATCTTCATTTAATTGGTTTTGTTTTACTAGAACTTTTTCCAATACTTTTGAGTTGAATTTAACCATTATAGCCCTTTATTATTGGCCTTGGAACTATCTATCTTACAAGAAACAAATTAATTTTTTTAACGACCTAACTAAATCATTGTTTGTTGCATCAGCCGCTTTCTTTGTCAGACCTACGAATGTATTTATTTGGATAGTTTTGGGTTTGCATCTACTCCACACCATCAAGAAATTTACGACTAGGATAAAAGTGATAGTTCTTGCATTGTTTATTGGATTTTTAGCCACAGGCCTAAATATGATATTGGATTATTATTATTATGGAGAGTTTGTATTTCCTTTAATTAATTTCTTAAAATTCAATGTATTGACCTCCAACGCCGAATTTTATGGGATAAACTCATGGCATTTTCATTTAACCCAATCATTGCCATTTATTTTAACTTCATATTTACCCTTTTTCATATATGGTTTATTCTTCAAAGGAGAAGACTTCGATTTCAAGTTTAAGAGATTATTTTTGACTCTAATTGCTGTTAATATTGGAGCGGTTTCTTTCATTAATCATAAAGAATTCAGATTTATTTATCAATTGATGCCATTTTTCCTTATCTTCACTGCTTTTGGATTTTATAAAATTTATCAACTCAGTACGTTTGAAAACAAGTTATTCTCATTTATTGGGAAGTCCATAATACTTGTTGTTTTATTGATCAACTTACTCTTAAGCAATATTTTAACTCAAACACAAGAATCAGGTGTCATAAATGTAATAGATTACTTAAAAGAAGATCCGGATGTTGATTCAGTTGGATTTTTGATGCCTTGTCATTCAATGCCATTACAATCATATCTTCATCGTAAGGATTTGGCATTTGATGACAGATTATGGAGCCTAACATGCAATCCACCTCCAATGGTGTACAGTGATACATCTATTTACTCTCCAGAGGCGTCAAGAGAATTAATTGCAAATTATAAAGATGAATCTGATTACTTCTATGAAGATCCTAAATTATTTTTAGAGAGTAACTTACCGCCACTACTGAGAAAATACAAAGCCAGAAACAAAGGATTTAAGCATGCTTGGCCTACACATTTAGTATTTTTTGAATCATTGGAACCCTTCATGAAGAATTATTTGAGAAATTCAAACTACGGAGAATGTGCCAGATTCTTTAATAGTTATTTTCATTGGGATTCCAGACGCAAAGGTGATGTGATAGTGTATTGTAAATGGCCTTGGGAATAAGCGAATAAGTTATTTAGATTTATGAATTAACTGGTTCAATATATTTCAAAACAATGATAAATTACACTTGTATTAGTTGTAGAAAACAGAATAAGAGAAAACCAAAAAAAAGAAAAAAAAAAAGTATATATGTATTATATCATTAAATACTTGCTTGCCTATTTGAATGACTTTTTCAAAACCAAAATCTTTTTACCATCATCTTTAGTTCTCACCTTAACCAAATCTTTAATAGCTGCTTTCATAATATTTTTGTGTTTAGAAAATTTATCTTTAAGAGTAGCAAATAATTCTTTTGGTGTAAGTTCCTCTGTAGTAATAAGACTAGTAATTTCACTCAGAATCATAGATGCTACATCTGTTTCATCTCCTGATATTGGAGATGGAGATAACGGGATAGGAGAAGAACCGGGCAGAATCTTGACGGGGGATGCAGATTTGTTTTTAGATCTTTTTAACGGTTTTTCTTCTGCATTGTTATTGGACATAGTAGCGAAACTTCTCTTTTTAGAAATCTCAGGATTCCACTCACCGCGTGGAAAGGAGCTCAAAATTTGGGAGTTTGCGACGATGGTGATTACACCAATTGGATTATTAATTGGCAATTTAATCGAAAGCTGAGCAACATGTGGAACAGTATTCAGCAGTTCCTTTTTAACGTCATTCACATTGAAAATTTTATCTTCCTTTTTGATCTCTTTATCCGATTTTTCGCTGGTATTATTCTTTTCATCCTCACTATCTTCAATATCTGATTCATTCAAATATGGATTTTCTTCATCTTCAGAATCGTACATAACTTGACCGTACTCATTTTTAACTAATGATTTTTTTAATTTTTTACTTTCCTTATCAAATTTGGTCTTCTTTTCATCGTCTTCCTGATCATGTATATCTAAAGTAACTTCTAAGCCGGTATTAGCACTCAACATTTCCTTCTCCATTCTTTTTCTACTTTCTTTTTCTTCTTCGTCATTTTCTCCTACAATAGGAGCTTCTTCATCATCTGCAAATTCTTCATCATAATCAATACCACCATTATCAGAATCATTTCTATCATCATCATCATCACCAAAAAGATTATCAGTAGAAACTGCTTTAAATCTATGATTTCTTAAGTTATTACGCTTAGAAGCTAAAGTTCTGTTCAAATCTTCATCTTCGTCAAGTTTAGACATAATCCATCTTGATACACTAGTATTGACATCTCTTAATTTTGCTTCTGCTTCTTCCAATGTCAATGTAGCATATTTATTTCGTGGGGTAAATTTGAAAATCTTATTAATTGGTACCATTTTGAATCCACCATTATCCGGTATGAGTAATACATGATTATGACTCATTGTAGAAGCTGCTTCATAGTTGCCTACAAAGGTATTGTCACCGTCATAATCTTCCAAAACCCAGGGATAGAATTCTTCATATCTTAATTTCTTAGTTTCTTCATCATAAACTTTGACTTCTCTTGTCTTTTTCTGTTTGTTGTTCTTCTTTCCGTCTGGCGCAACATTAGACTGTTGTCTGTTTAATGGTTCTGGTGCAACAGTTGGTAGTTGTTCCTCTTCGTCATTCATTTCTTCGTCCAAGTTCACTACTGCTTCTGTGGAAATAGCCTCATTAGAGGGCTCGCCCTCAATTGTTGTCATTGTAGTTGCTGCCGATTTTGGAGCAGTGCCACCAATTGAACTATTTACATCGATTGATTGAGATGCAGCAGACGCTTCGGCTGCTGCTTTTGTACTTTGTTCCAATTCTTTTAATTCTCTATTTATTCTTTCACGTTCATCAATTTCCTTAAGAGTCAACTGAAATTGCATATTCTTAGGATCTTTTCTATGTAATCGTATAGGTCTTGTAAAATCTGTTAAAGGATTAATGCTTCTTTTTGCCTGAAATTTCATTAAATGATACTGAATGTTTTCAATTTCTTCTTTTACACAAGCACGAATCTTGAACTCTTCGTATTTCTCGGGTATCTCAGATTTGATTTCCAGTTTTACTTCCAGTTTCATATCTGAAGCTAAGCGTGATGAATTCAAACTATTATTGGATGAAGCACTTCCAGTTTCTGGTTTAACCTTTATTTGTTGTTTAGCAGTTGTTGGCTTTCTAGAAATAAATAATGGAGATCCTGCCTTTTTTTTAGGTCTATTTACAAAAGGACTTGATCGGCGAAGAAATGCTGCTGGTGGTTGTCTGGGAGATGGTGTTAACTTATCTATGGATTGCTTGGTACCACCAGCAGTGGATCCATTGCCATTGCTAACCTTGTCTGGTGCTGCTGACATCGTAATATACAATATTTTTTTGCTCTTTCTTATCTTTTATTTTTTTGGTTATTTTATATTTTTGTTATTGTTTTTGTCTTATTTTAATAGAATAGCTTATTTGCAACTAAGTATCAAAATAGATGTATATGAACCAAAAGCCAATTTATAAGCTTCAAGCTTTTCTGTACCAAGAAATGCTTTGATCTTTTTAGTGGATGTAGGATTGCATTATCCTATTTAAAAATTTTCTTAGTAATTTTGGTTTTCTGTTCGCTGGTAGACTTTTTTATTTTTTTTTTTTTTTGTGCGGACTTCAGTGTTATGAGCTCTTAAATAAAGATAAGAAACAAGTCAACACGAAATTCAATTAATGATTAAATCGAAAAATACGTAACCAATGCAATAAAAAAACTAAATGAAGAAAACTAAAACATGTAACATTGTATCAAATTCATGTATATAAATATGCTTATAAGAAACGAAAAGAGATAAAGTAACTCCAAAAATTAAAATGAAAGGTAAGGTGGTCTTTACTATTCTTGATTTAAATATTTTTACAGAGATATTCTTCAGCATAAAAATGCAAATATGAATTTAAAATTAGAAATATAAAATATGATATACATACTATATTACATTTACAAGACTTCAATAATCTGATCATCTTCATCATCGTCGTTTTCATGGATTTCCAATATTTTCTTTTCATTGGTTGCCTCATCGCCATTTTCTGGAGCCTCATCCCTAGCCAAAAACTGAACTAACTGCTCGCATAAATCAAGGACTCTCTCATTAGTTGAGATCTTATGCAACTCCCTAATAATAGGGTAAACACTATTCTGTCTCAATATTATTCTGACAGGCTTAGTTGTACATAACAACAATAAACATTCTAAATATGTCTCTATTATAATGCTATTGCTTTCAAGCTTTTTATCATCTAAGAATTGTAAATCTTCAGGCAATGCCATTTCTTCTTCGTCATCAAAGGTGAAATCTGATGACATCAATGGAGTTAGGATATAAGTCAATAACTTAAGCTTTTCGTCTTCAATTAACTTCAAATGATGTTCGGTTGAAAATAGCAAATTTTTCAAAATTTTTCCACCAGCTTCTTTTCTTCTCTCGTTATCACTATCATTGAAAACGATAATCGATAATAAATTATCATCATTCAAAAAGAACTTACGACCTTCTAATTTACTAGTATAATTGACAAACACATAACTTAAATAATCATGTTGTGGTTTATTTTCAACATATTTCAGCAATAACATCTCGATTTGACCTTTACTCAATTTGAAATCAGAATTAAATGATAAATTTGCTAGTAACATTGAAAACAAGGCAGAATTCGCATTATCTAATTTGATCTGTTCTAACACAAATGGAACGTATTCTTCATCTTCTTTAATGATAAAAGAACGTACACTGTCATCATCAGAGACGTTTACCAAAATAGATAATGCCACTTTTTGATTAGTGTTACCTTTTTCTAGGGTTATATTAATTAAATCATTAATAGGTTTTAATCCACCAGGTTTAAAAATATGTTTATGACTGACAGAATATCCTAGAAGATTTTGCAAAGCAACAGTTTTCACAACTGGGTTGTCATTATCCAAAAAACCTACTAATTCTTGTAACTCAGCCATTTTGATACCAACTCTGACTTTTCTTCTTTGTTCGCTTATTTTATATTACGACAGTTTAGCGAACTGAACAAAAAAAAATTTACTATTACTTTGACAAATCTATAAAGTAAAATAGTATATATAGTAACTGGTAACAACTGCACTATAACAAATGTTTATCAATTATTAAATCAAACTAATTATTCGTATTTTTCCAGCATAACAGTTTATTAGTTTATTCAAGAGTTCGTTATTTTTCAGATGATCTGAATTTCTCCTTTTTTTTTTTTTTTTTTCTCAGAAAAATGATTTGCAGTGCACAAAACTTTTGGCTGTAACCATCTCTTCTCCAAGCAAATTTTTAAAAGACATGTAAAATGGATCTTTATATTGAATAACTGATCACACTGTCTGTAATTATAGTTTGAAATCATATAGATAGAAATTGTAATAAGATTTTTGTGAAATACTGATAATAAATTGAATCAAAAATTGTATGATCATGTCTGAAGTAGGTAGTTATTTTAAAAACTTAGAAAAAAAATAAATTAACAAAAAAAAAAAAAAGAAAAAGAAAAAGAATCAATGAATATATGCAGAAATTAATTAATGAATATAAGTTAACAAATAAATACTAACTATAAGTATTAGAAAGTAGAACCTAAAAGTACAGTCTACTGTGGCATTTGCTCATTCCCTCCAGAATATTGTGAATTTGGAGGAAAGATAAAGCAATGTAAATCATGGCTCGAAGAAGCGCATCCTTCATTGTATGAACAGTTATATGTATCTCATATTAATGATAAAAGCATTACTGAAAGCACCTTGGGAACAGAAAAGCAGGAGCAAATAGAGAAAGATTTGCAGAAATTGCAAATTAAAGAAGCTAAAAAAGCAGAAAGAGAACTTCAAAAGAAGCTTAGTTCAAAGATCATAGTGAAAAGAATTGAAAGAACCAAGAAGAAAAGAGTGATTTCTATAAGTGGATTAGAAGTCTTTGATATTAATATCAAAAAATTATCAAAACAGTTTGCTTCGAAGTTTGCGACAGGTGCCAGTGTGGTTAAAAATGCAGAAAAAAGGGAAGATCTTGTAATTCAAGGTGATGTGGCTGATGAATGTGTCGAATTTATTCATAAATTATTAGAAGAACAGGGTTTGAAGGACGTCAAGGTTGAAATTGTTGAAGAGAAAAAGAAAAAGAAGACACAACAAGCTCCTGCGGGCGTACCTACAAGCTCCTAGGTTCGCTGATGCAATAACATTGGTTTTTCCTAATCATAAGGGCTACTTGGTTTTATTTTGATTTGTTGTATTTTCTTTGTTTCTCTTGCGTATTTTATTATCCATTTACACATTTATTTAAGAAAAAAGAAAAAGAATAGTATATAATCATAAATACTCACGACAAATAATTGAATACATAAAGGCAAGGTAAATAGATAAAAAAAGTAACACAACATAAAAATAGAGACTGTAATGAAATAAAATGGTATTAATCATGATATAGTACATAATGCGAGAGTGACTTAAGATAATAGTGTCGATTTATGTTTAAATTCTTTTTTTCTTCGAGAAACAAACCATTCTTATCTTGTATCTACGTTCAGGTAGACAATACGTTATATTAATATAATGAAGGCAAAAAGGTTTTAAAAAAAGAAAACCACTAATTCAATGTCATTCCGTCCAATTCATCTAACAATTCATCGACATCAATAACTGGTGCATCATCTTCATCATCCTCATCCATTTCGTCTTCATTAGCGGCAGCATTGGTGGAATTGACGTCATTATCCTTATACAAATTAATAGTTTCTCTTAATTCCTTATCTTCTTCTAATTCTTGTAAGAAAATTTCATAATCTCTTTCAGCTCTAGCATAGTCCTGTTTAGCAGCTCTGGTTTCATTCGCTGCAGAAATATCATCATGCTCAGCAGCCATTCTTTTCAATTTCCAGTGTCTGTTCTTTGATTTCTTTGTTTTTCTCGTGAATTTCTTCTTTACAAGAACAATTTCAGATAAATCTTTTGAGTCACTATCAACCAAATCATCCCAAAGTTCACTATTGAAATTAGCATTTGTAAGATAGTAACCTAAAGCCGAATCACCAGGATGCAAAATATTACCAAGATGGGATCTAACATAGAATTCTCTATCATTGACACCAAGATCTTGTTCTCTGGCACATGTGATATCGGCCAACATATATCTACCTTTGTTAGTATAACCCACGGGTTCGACGTTTAAGATAATGAATTCCGTTAATTCAGATACGTCAACTAATGAAGGGAATGGATCTCTCCAATACACGTTAGCTAATAAATCACATGTTTGTAAAGTTTTAAAATCGATAAATTGAAGCATATTTGTTACCTTACTACATAATACCAAACGGGAAATATTACCTAAAGAGCGAGCTAATTTTTTAGGCAAGACCACCAAGGAATCACGACAAATAGGAGCTATTTCGACAGAGAAAGTAAATTTATAACTGGAAGCACCAGAATGAGTATCTATGGAGATCAATTCTTCAGATTTTTTAGATTTAACAGGGACTGCTGCGTTAAGAAAATCTAACATTTTAACGGCTGCATTCTTTTGGGCATAATAAAAATCCAAACCATCTTTTGATTCTTTAATAGAAATGGTATCTATATGAGCGTTATGCTTTAAAATTAATTGTTCTAAATAAAGAAAAGTTCTTTTATGTTGAACTTTTTGTCTAATTTGAACTGCTGCTCTCCAGGTGTTTGTAGTATAAGATTTTGCACAATCTGGACATTGCATTGCGATGACAACGAATTCCACTTCGAAACTTTGCTGAACAATGGTGTTTTGCATAGCTTCACCTTGAACAGTCAATTTTAATCTTATTCTTCTGGAATGAGGTTCAGTCCAAATAAAGGAAGCATCAATTAAACGGACTTCTTTGTTAATACCTTTCAATCTCCTTAGACAAATGGCTAATAATTCTCTTGATTCTAATTCTGCTTTCATCCATTGAGTTGGAGGTTGAAGAAATCTTTCACAATTTCTACAAAAAGAGATATTTGCTTCTTTAGGGATATTTTTAGTGATATCAGTAGTGAGTTTAATACAATCATAACACATCACTAATCCTGTAGATCCATCCATTGGCACCCCACAATTGGAACAAAGAATGGTGGCAGTTCCTGGGGCATTATGATTGTGAGTGTAATCTGGAATTCTTGTAAAATCCATTTCAATTATAAGGGTAGAGCAAAGTAATTTTTTAAGTGTAGTGCAAGAGAGTAGTTTTAAATAAACGAAAAGGAAGAAGAACAGAAAGACGTGAAACAAACTTATAAACTGATTACTAAAGATTAATAGAATTTTGATAAAGGTATATTCAAATGGACTAAGCAGTAAAAAAAAAAAAAAAAAAAAAATTTTTATATTGATGCCCATCTGCTAATCATTTGAATTAATAAGAATTATTGAAAGGTTTTAGTATGTCAGCATGTATCTTGCAACTGTTTTTAGGATGTGAAGATGTGAACCTTCTACTCACGCAAAGTTTCGGCTCGAATATTTTGTGATGCAGCGTAAACAAAGATGTAATAATTTTTCTGTGTAATAATGTTTAAATGTTATGCTGTTTCTATGTTATAATTCTTGAATGTTATAATGCTTAAATTTTATGATATTTATATGTTATCGTGTTAATATGACTCAATAATCATATGTCGTAACGCATGTGTTGTGTATCAATGTGTTTGGATTGTTTGACGTTCTGGTTATTGGATGTTGTGTTTTATAGGTTTCAGGGGGTTATGCTTTCTCCATGTCTCAATTTATGTACTCCACTTTCAAGGGCTTCTGGTGTTTATATGTAGTGTCTTTTTTATATTAAATATCAAGATTTATGTAAACACTTATAAGTAAATTTCAAAGTTATCAAATATTAGATTTTACAGGGTAATGTCTTTTTAAGATATTGAATAGTAGATTTAATGTGAAATAACAGAGATACACTATGATTAAAAAAGACTTCCTTATTCTGAGATGTCAATCCTTACTGCGGCTGCAAGAAATATAAATACAAAATATGTACTGAGTGCGTATATTGGTTTTTCTTTCTTTCTTTCTTTTACGTTATTTCGTCATAAAATCCTTAGAACACCCCCTTATTTTAGTAACATTTTATTTATCTCGTTTTATTCTTGATTTGCCTACTTGAAAGAAAAAACAAAAATTGATCCCGCAATCTAGTGCGTTCCGTTGAGATTAATTGGAAGAAATATGCGATCTGGACTTGAAGAATCCTGTTACAAGTCATACATTGTGCGACACATACAAAAAAAAAAATAAAAAAAAGAAAAAAAACCTATCTTTTGATTTTCTCTTTTAGCAAAAGAAAACCCTAAAATAAATCACTAAGAAAAAAAAAGAAACAATAGCGCACGAATAACGAACAAAAAAAAATAATGCCAGAAAAAGTAAAAGACAATTACTAGAAAAAGAAACAAAAACAACACTAAAAAAGAGAAAAAAGTATACAAAAAAAGTAAAGAATTCGCATCAAAAAAGAAAAAAAATAATACTGAAAAAAAAAAATCATACCTAAAAAAGAAAGGTACAAACAAAAAAGAAAGAAAAAAATAAATAAACCCACGTTATATGAAGATACCGCCCTTTAAGAGAAATTTTAACAGATATGTACGTACATAAAATGTATATCATAAAAATAAAGAAATAAAAGAAAATATACATATATTTAGTACAAATATTAAGCTTGATCCGCCCCCATTTACCTCATTTTTCTATTTTTTTTGTATTTTCTGCTTCTTTTTTCTAATTTTTTTTTTTCTAGTTTTGCCTTTTTTTGCTTTTGCTTTCGTCTTCTTCTTGTTTTCCTTTTATTATTATTTCCATTTGAACCTCTCCAAATTGTAAAGCGACAAGACATTCATTTTATTCACTCCTTTAATCCTCACAGTCGTTTCGAAAAGGCGTTGCACATACATCAAGTGACAGTATATATTTACATTCGTTAGTCGCAATAGATCAGTCTACTAATTCTTTCATTGAAGTCAATATTTGAAAACAGAACAGAAACAACCACTTTCCCTTTCAAACAATGAAATTCTCGTGCAGTTTCCTCGCAGCTTTTGCTTCAACAGTTCTCCTTGCAGATGCCGGCTCTACAACCTTTGTCAAATATTCAAATATTGGGTTTTCCGGCCATTACAATGATATAACCAACATGGATGAATCTTCCGGTTCATGCTCCTCCAATCTGAAGTCTTTCTCTGGTAGCTTGTCCCCGTTGGACGAAGATCTTTCCGTCCATATTAGAGGCCCTATCTCCCTTAGTAAATTTGCAGTCTACACAGCCTCCTCAAGTTCCCATAAGAAGAGAGACATTCGTCATCATCAACACAAGAAGAGAAACAATGTCCACACCGTCGAAGTCACTGAAACCGTCTGGGTTACCGAAGATGGTGGATCTTCTACCGCATCCCCAAGTGTCGCTAATATTCAAAACAAAGTCTTAGACCAATATCACAGTACAGATGTAAACACTTTTACTGTTCAACCTTCCAGCTCAGCCTCCTCCTCTTCTTCCGCAACCTCTTCTTCTTCTTCTGCTTCTTCCTCTTCCTCTTCCTCTTCTTCAGCCTCTGGTGACTGGACTAGATCCTCCTATTATGATGCATCTTCTGGTTCCGCTAACAATGTGGTTTTTATGAACCATTTGGGAGCTTCAGGTGTATCTGGTACCTGGTCCTCCTCTTTTGGTAACTCCTTGTCTTTCAGTGACGCATCTGGTCTTAAGGCCGCAAGCTCAAACACAGTTCTTCTGGACACTACCTTAGGCTCCGATAAAGAAGTCGTTCTTTTTAGTGGTAACAAGTGTGACTCCTCTTGCGGTTACTATAGAAATGACATTCCTGCATACAAAGGTTGGGATGGTAATTACAAGATCTTTGCATTCAATTTCAAGATGCCTACTGCCACAGACTCGACATCAAACAACCACGACATGCCAGCTGTTTGGTTATTAAATGGTAGAATTCCAAGAACTTTGCAATACGGTACAGAACTGTGCTCTTGTTGGTCTACCGGTTGCGGTGAATTGGATCTTTGGGAAGTTATCACCTCCGGTTCTAGTCAATTAACTAACCATTTGCATGATGGTCAAGCTGCTGATGGAAGTGACCAATACGATGGTACCAGATGGGGTGGTGGTGGCTCCTCTGATTATTTTGATAGACCAGTTGATAGTTATGAAACTTTTGTTGCTATTTTTGAGGGTGCTAATGTCTATTTGAAGCAAGTTGACAATTTCAATTTTGATTCTTCTATCTCTTCAGATACTGTTAATTCTTGGATTAATGGTACTCCTAGTAATGCCATCTTAGTTTAAATAGTTATATTGTCATTACTATTTGAATTCATTGTTCATTACTTTTAAAAAATGGTTATTTTTATATATATGTGCGTATATTGTTGAATTTTAGATATTTATTTACTTTTTATTACTATTATTATATATTTGTTACAATCTATTATTATTACTTATTCTCTAAAATTACTTTAAGACAAAAAAAAATGAGATACGAAAAACGTCAACCTATTAGTTTATTCTAACTTAGCTTTCGCTTCTTGATTATTAAATCAATTTATCCTTCTTCCTCAAATTTCTTTTGAAGACTTCATTAACAAAATTTATTTCATCTATTAATTCGCTATGTCAATTCTCAAAAATAGTACCTGTTGTTCATCTATCAGAAAAACTGTGGAGAAAAAAAGTTTATTATTAATAACATTATTCAGTTATGACGGTATCAGCCAATCGCATCCTGCTTTGTCAGATTACATAACGATTATTAAGCTCGCTTACACATTTTTTTATAAGAACAAGAATTAAAAGCATGTAGACTACAGTATTTCTTTAATATCCATACATGCAGTTTGTCATATATATTAAGAGAATTCCAACACAAACCAAACATTGATGTTGTATAACAAAATATAAAAATAACTCATAATTTGCTAAAAAAATTCAGAATCTAAGTGAATTCTTTAAAAAGGAACGCAAGATAATTTCGAATGTTCTTTACGAAATTGAAATATTTTTCATTTTTTATTATTTTATTCCTTTCAATTCTATCCTCTATTTGGGTTCGTTCATTTGTTGATTTCTCAAAATTGTCATCTTTTTTTAAAGTTATAAATAATACTGAGTCTCTTTCTACGAAATCAATTATTAAAAAATCAATGAGTACCGTCAATTTTACTGATGATTCGTCAAAGTTGCCAGTGTTCTTTTTATCACATGGCGGTCCAACTTTTATGTACAACAATGATTTTGGTGGCAATAAAGGTGCATTTGACAAAATCGTCGAAATAGGTCAAGAAATCAAAAACAAAATTAAACCTAAATTTATCATTACAGTCTCGGGACATTGGGAATCGCTGTCATCTAATCTAATAGAGGTTGGCATTCCTGATATCAATGACTTGTCTGCCATTGACGAACAGGCAGATCCGAAACTCACACAATATAATCGTCAAGACGGAATCACCAAGCTTGGTAGAGATTTTCAGAAATGGATTCCTGAAGAACATAGCTTAATCTACGATTTTTTCGGCTTTGATAAACAATTATATAACGAAAGATTCCATGCAAAAGGTTCCTTAGAACTTGCTGAGAAAATCAAGGAGCAAATTCTAAAAACCACTAATCTTAAAGCGAAACTTGTTAAAAGGGGATTAGATCATGGTGTTTGGGTAGTTTTGAAACCCGCATTTCAAAATGGAAAGTTGAAATTGGACTCCGGAAAATGGGACATTGATGAAAATATTCCTATTGTTCAGGTGTCTTTAGTCAAAACTAATGATTGGTCAGTAAACTACAAATTAGGTAAAGCATTATCTAAGTTCCGAGATGATGGTGGTCTTATACTCTGTTCTGGTACCTCTGTTCATAATTTACGTGATATTTCTACTGCATTCAACTCTGGGGTAAAAGCATTACCTTATGTACCACAATTCAATAGAAAACTATCCGAGATGTTAACTGAACATTCTGGTAGTGACGCTTTGCAGCAGTTTAGAAACTTTTCTGAAAACGAAAAATCTTTGTTGTTTAAAGCACATCCTACTCTTGATCATATCATGCCAGTCATTGTTGCTGCTGGCGCCGGTTATAACGCGAAAGCTAAAGAACTATATACCGACGGTACTTTGTCATTGGGATGGAACATATATAGATGGGATTAGTAAAGAGTACATATATCTGTTAATGATAATAATTATATAGTTCTGTTTAGGTTTTAAAATTTAATAAAGATAAGTAAAATGATCTTTGCGAACCCCCCCCCAAAAAAAAAAAAAAAGCTTTACCCTAAAGTCTTTCAAAAACTTCTAGATACTTATCAAACTGATCTTTTTCAATATCAAAATGATTAAATTCTTCGAATCTATCAACTAGAAACTTTAATGTTTCAGCATCTTCTCCTACTTGTAAATCCTCCCATACAGTTCCATCTTCTCCATAAAATAATCCCAAACTCTTCAATTTGAAAAATCTTAACACTAATAATTTTCGAACTACATCCAGTATGATCCATGAATTTAAATATTTTTTTTCATCAGAAACTGTTCTAATTCCTTTTGGAAATCCATAATATATGAAACAACTATAAATCATGGATTTTGCAACTATATCTGTCTCAATTCCTCCATATCCTGTTCCAAACCCAGGCAATACTAACGTTCCTATCTGCAAATCATCTTTGGCATTTATTTTACAGACTATATTATGTTGATCAATTACACTGAAAATCTGCCAGCAAATATCAAATATAAATTCATAGTATTGTCGAATTTTGTTAAATTGAATTCTTTCCGGAATTCTCATGGTAGGTAACATCATCAAATGGCAAGCTCTGAATTTCAGGAAAGCGATAGAATTCTTAAATCCTGGAACCTGCGTAAATTCAATTAGCTGACAAGATCTAGTTGATGGCAAGTATCCATTATATCGTTTTTCAATTTCCCGTTTGACAAAGGTTTCACATTTAGTTTGATCCTTGATGCTAAACATGTTCAGAAGTTCTGTATCATATCCTCCTCTCATATCTCCAAACAGATTTGCCGGTGAAACAAAGCAAACAGATTTATCTTTCTCTGTGTCTTGTTTTTGTAGAATAATCAAATCTTTTAAACGTATATTTTGGATTTCTAGGTGATTAATTGTAGCATTTTCATTTTTTGGAAATAGCTCTGCATAGTTACTCACGCAGTCACTGTAATAAAAATTCCATTGTTCGCATAACCTGGAATTACTACTCAAAAAAATTAACTTAAGTTTACTTCGATTCATTAGTTGGATAAATATTTCGTCGTTGCTTCATATAGACTTCGGTAAGATTATTGATTTGACAGGTATACATTTTTTTTCGCATGAATTCTAGATATTTCTCAAGAAAAAAAGAAAACAACTTTTCTTTATATCATTTTAATATTCACTTACATTTTTTTTTTCTACATTCAAACACTGAAAATAAGTTTTAATGCAATGCAATTGATTATATAGATAATAGGTGTCAAAAATTTAAAAAGAAACAAGACAAACATTTCAAATGTCAGTTGTGACGAACTAAAGAAAGAAAAAAATATTGTATTTGAGAGCTATTTCACCTAACTGGTCAGTGTTTTCTATAACTTCGTAGTATAGTTAAGTAAGCCTATATCTACATGGTGAACAAAACAGTAACTAAACCAATAGCAGCAAGACTTGCGACACCTCCTTTATTGTTGAATGTAGTCATTCCAATGTCAGCGCCACTAACCGCAGTAGAATTATCAGATGTAGAATTGGAAGCAGAAATATTAGTACTATTATTATCGTCAGCTTTAACTAAAGAAAAATAAGTGGAAATGTAAGCAGCAGTAATTAATGTCTTCGAGAATTGCATTTTGAAATAAATACACGTTTAAATGATTTTGCTAATAATAATAAATATCTTAAAAAAATTGTTGAATTTATGATTGTTATCTCTAGAATACTTAAAAAGAAAGGATTGATCTCTAAAAAAAAAAAAGGATGGATTTAAGTTTATATTTAAGTTAAAAAAAAACAAAAAAAACAATAAATGAATAACTGATTTAAAATTCCACATTGTAGCGGTGATTGCTATGCTTCATATCCGTATGTTCTTATCAAATTTTAGGTTCGCAAAATGTTAATTATTTTACAGAAATGCGAAGTGATCAAAGGATAAATGGCCGCATTTCTCTAAATTTTATAACCAAAGTATCCATTTTCCATATTTTCCATCTATGAAAATTTAATTTAGCATGTCTGTGATGTCAAACTCACCTAATTAGGTGCCTCATGTTGAAAATATCAATAATAAAGCACAATATGCAGTACATACATAAAAAGTAGCATTCCACAAAAATGCACATTAGAAGCTCCGTATCAGAAGTTGAGTATATCAAAATAAGTTGGCACAAAATAAATAACTCTTGTCAAACATAAGCGTATCAACAAATAGATTAACGTTATTTAAAATACATATTTATCTCCTAAATATTTTATATATTGCAATATGTTTCTCGCTTAATCACTGATAAGGAAATTGTGGAGAAAACAGCCGTCAAACTATGATATATTGATGAAAAATTTACAATCAATTTGGGATGATTTTTCTTCGCTTTCTTTTTTTTTCTATTTTTTCTTATTATTTGATTTTTTTAATTTGAATCTATATGTGATTTTCCGTAAAAATCTAGAAGAAAAAAACTCAAGATAATTACGGAGGTGTTAAAATAAAATGAATAAATATTCGGTATGTATATCATTCAATGGATGAATCTCTAACTTTTGTTTATCCCTAACTTTATTTTATTATAAAAGAGAGAGAAAACAAGTCTACTGTAAAGACTGTGGCTGTCAATTGTTGAAGTCAGATTGTCTTTATTTGGTGTTCAAGATTTTATACAGACTAAGATAGAAATAATACCTTTAGTTTTACCAATTATTACTGTCAAACGAATGGTCCTTGCGGTATGAGAAAAAAAATTTATTTGTTATTAGAATCACTATTAGCAGTCATATTTCTTTTCATTTCAAGAGAGACTAAGTTGATATACTAAATATTGTATATTTTCTATAAATTCTTATTCTTTTCCTATATTTCTTTTTTCTTTCTATCCAAACTATCCGAGAAATGGATCAGATTTTATAGAAACTCAACCCTCTTGACAATTATACGATCTTCTGGATATTGAAAGCTGAATTAGTTCATCTGGATCTCTTATTTCCCTTCACTTAACATTAGAAATCATACATAGGAGCATCATGGTTACTAGTAAGTTTCATTTATTAAGTACTTATAGTATAAAACGTTATATTTCTGAATAAACACAAGAATATACATGGAAAAGAACTATAAAATCAAAATTGTAGAACAAGGAAAATATCTTTGTTTCTTTATTCTCAGATCTTGTGATCAAATATGTACTTAATAATAATAATAACATTAAGGAATAAGAAGAAATATATAGTAGTTTCCAAATCCGTATATGTTAATGTTGAGCCAGTAATACTGACTCAATATAATAAGATAAATGGATACATAGTATTAAACCCAATATGCATGTCGAAAG